>OY982574.1:21139917-21553323 GCA_963859945.1 Euplagia quadripunctaria | reverse complement strand
CGCAGCTGCCCGCCTCGCCCGCCGTGCTCGCGCTACTGGACATCGTCGACAGTCAGTATACACTATACACAGCCGCTATATATATACCTAGCTAGGAACACTCTTTCAAGTCACCTTTCAAACAAAAAAAAGTAAATCATAATCAGTCCATCCGTTTAGGAGCTATGAAGCAACAAACAGGCACACAGATACATACGTTAAACTAGGAACACCCTCCTTTTTGTGTCGGGGATTAAAAATATAAAACATAAATCAGGTACTTCCGATTATATTTTACCACCCTCGAAAAATGTTATCTTTTAAACATCTAATATATATCTTACTGACGATAATATACCTATTATATAGTGTCGCCATATAACTATGTCTTTGTAATTATTTTTCCAATAAAATGTCTTATCTTTTTTTTCAGAAATCGTTGCAACCTGCGAAGAAACGTCAAGCTGAGAAGTTTAGTCAACTTTAAAATAAAGATTTAAACCCGTAGATGCGCCCTGGACCGCGTTAAAATATTACAATTTTTTTTTGCACTTCGTTGGGTTCTGAGTGTCATACCATAGTCGATCAAAATGTCAAATATCCAACGATTTAAATCTTAGATTGGAACCAACTAAACTTGTTAAATTAATTATTATATCAATATTAATTACCTGTATATATGGCCGAGTCAATATTCGGTTTGTTTCTCTTAGGTAGGTAATTATGCAGCAATTTTAAAGTATTTATTGTTAGTAGTGGTTAGAGGTGATAATAAATCATAAATACACCCGTTTCTTGTGTTTTATGTATTTGTAAGAAATAAATATAATATAATGTTTTAATATTTGGGTTATTTATTTTCCTCCCTTTAATGCCATTGTTTTATTATTGCGAGATAGTGTCAAACAACGATGCAGTCTGAACTATGGGATTCATCTTAGTGTAGACGAGATAGTTTATACGTTAAAAAGATCTCCCGCCCACTTTTATCACGGGATAATTAGGAAAAAAGTAGTAGGAATAGCTGAGTATATTTTTGGAAAGCAAATTTCCACGGAATCTATGTGAAAAGACTACGAAACGTCCGTAAAACAAGTTTTTTGTGGTTTTCAATGCGAATTTTTTTTTTTTTTTTTTAAATAAATAAAGTGAAATATGGCTTAAGAAGACGAAAAAAATGAGATATTTGGAGTCTAAATCGGTCTATAGCTTTTTGCACAAAAAAAGTGCAAAGTATGAAAAAACTCTACTAACAACTATCAGGTAATAAAATTATTTTACTTAATGTAACAAACAGTGGAGAAATCGCGAGAAGATCTCAGCCCCAACAGTAAACTAATTATAAGCCACAGTTATATACACGAGCATTCTAAGCTGACCGGATTAAAAATTAATAGCCAAAGGCGTCGCAATGAAATGTATGAATGTGTAAAATACCATATATATTTATAAACAATTTTACTAATTAATTGAGACAGACTAACTAGCCCGCAGGGAATAATATCAATTATTATACTCTCTAACGCTGACAAATTAATTTTATCCTGGATAAACAAAATGTAATACACCCGGTTGACCCGTGAGCGAAGGCCAGTAATAATAAAATTAAAATAGTTTCAGTTCACGTCTTCCTTTATCCCTTGGAAGCAGTATACTTTCTTATTGGTAGCAGGATTCACAAAATTTATTTAATAAAATATAAAACAATGTGTGCGAATTTTTTATTTGTACTAACTGAACATTTTATTGACTAAAATTTAATGAAATATGAATCTATTTACAGAAACCTACCTAGAGAAATATTACACAAAACCATATAGATTTTTAATTATTGTTTTCACGTGGCAATACTGATCATAATGTCAGCTGATGTCAGCATTGATAAATGTTTAGGGCTGCCAGATTGTATAATTGGATACAAAATTCGTATAACTCGGTTATCTTTTTTATCCTGTTCGTTTAGTACATTGCATTGTATAATTGGATATAATGTCATTAATGATGTTATAGCGTAATAAGTTCGTACATACAGATACTTAAAACAAATCATGTCTGAAGGAAACTGTTAAATCCTTATACGTTAGAGTTAAAATACCTTTTATTGAAGTCCCCAAAGACTGACCCTACTATAGTTGTACAACACTGATTTTGTATAATAGTACGTGATTTTGTATAAGTTCTGAGACTCAGGGCGGCAGCGGGCGGTATAAAATAAATTGTCCTTACTGGCAGCCCTGATAATTTCTGAGAATCGTTGGTATAAAATAAATTGTCCTCACTGGCAGCCCTGTAAATGTCATATTTGTCATTTTCACAATTTCACATGCCAAGTGCCAAAGTCATATCTGACAATCATAGCCCAAATGGGAAATAATTCTATACCGGTGATTATCTCTAATATTTTGAAACAATTTCTATTAACGTAAAAGTAGACGACATTGCTAGTTTTGTTTGTGAGAGATCCTTGTGATGTAGTTTACATGCGTCATACTTACTTTTATTGCACAATATATAGACTCGTTACATGGGCCCTAAAATAGTCGTTAGTTGCAAATATGCCTTCACATTCTACAGACGAAGAAGACAAGCCTTGTAGAGCCTGCTCAGACTTCAAATCCTGGGCAAAAAATCAACATAAAGTGACATTTTCGGCACCAAATAAACAGGTAGGTTAATACTACATAACAATTCGCGAAATTTCTATGTACGATTATCATCTAAGTACTTGTTTCATAATCAGTCCCTCGACGAACATGTGAGAATGTTGGGTAAGCTGGGTAAAATAAAATTTGTAAAACGATCTCAATGTCCATTTAATTATATTTTTAGGGTTCCGTACCTCGAAAGGATAAAACTGAACCCTTATAGGATCACTGTTGTCCATCCGTCCTTGGGTCTGTCTGTCTGTCAAGACCCTTTTTCTCAGGAACGCGAATTTTATCAAATACTCAAGTCTACTGTCCCTTGGAGCTGTGAAAAAATCAAACTTCTAAGCCAACACAATCACAAGATACAGAATCAAAACCTACAGGGTACTTCCTGTGAACTCAGAATCTTGAAATTTGGTATGAAGCAACGTCTTATAGCACAGATAAAGGAAAAATTGCGAAAACCGTATACTTTTAGTTACATCATATAAAAAAAATATTTTACATAACCCTCGGTGCGCGAGTCTGACTCGCACTTGGCCGGTTTTTATTACTGTAAGATATAAAAGATTTATAGACATCCAAAATCTTACTCCTATGTTGCTGTCTTGTCACTCGGTCACAATATCAGGAATCGAAACAAGTTTATACCCCAATAAAATACAAAATTCTTATCATTTTACAGACAAAGCCAATCAAGACGGATTGTCCACTTGACAGGGAGGAGTTGGGCAAGGCAACATGGGGCTTCTTGCATACAATGGCGTCATACTTCCCTGATAAGCCAACTAGGGCACAATCAGAGGATATGGGTAGATTCTTCAACATTTTCTCACAGTTTTACCCGTGCGAGTCCTGCGCTGATGATTTTCGAAGAGAGTATGTACTTATATATTAATCTGTAGAGTAATAAAAATATATTTCAATTTCTATTTAAAATTTTAAAAAATCCGGGCAAAGGTCGATTTCGTGTTTTGTTTATTTTTTTTTAAATCTGCCCCCCAGTCCTCCCCTTTGGGGTAATATCCCCCGTTCACAAACTTAACCTTCATTTTTGCCCTGTTGATTTTTCGTCCAAGTTTGAAAACAATCAATGCATAATTGCGACCTCTACCATACCTTTAAAATTGAGATACATACATATATATATATATAAATAAACTTTTTAACTGGCGGTTGTTTTGGGGTCTAGGGATCATAACTAGACCTCCTGTGAAGAATTTTTTGGAAAACTGGACAACTGGTACAAAACCAATAGGTAGACTTTGTTCGAAATCTACCTAAAAAAAAGAAAACTATTTTATATGAGTAGATTGTCAGTATAGTTTTCAGGATACCTCCTGAATTAGGGGTGTCCATTTAAACAATATATCAATATTTATATTCGATGTAAAACATGGGATCCCAGATCCCATCGATGTTTATTGATATATCGCTTGAAAACATCAATATTTTTTCAAGAGCTAATATTTTCCACAAAAGTTTACTATTCTATGAGTGTTACTTGAATAGCAATTGTACTACTAAGATAGTGGTCAGATAAAAAAAAGGACAAAATAATAGAAATATATCATTACATACCAGAACACTTCAAAGCAGCATAAGAAAAAAAAGACAGAAATGTACTCTTAATTTACCTGGAAAAAACAAACTTTGCAAAAATAAAAGTTAAGGCAATCTTTTACCTTTCATGCTATTTCTTTGTTGATGTCACTACCTGTTAATGACTTGTTATGAATAATTTATTTAAAATTGAAATCATCGAGTAGTTAAAAATTTACTTGTTTTTATTTTAATTAATTATTAGTCAGAATTTGTTTTTTAATAGATTCAACAAATAATTCTTTCAAAAAAAAACCGACTTCAACAAAAAAAACTATTCCATAAAAGACTTCACATGGATGCCATTGTCAGAACTGGACCAAATTGAAATAGGACCACACAGGAAGCACCAGCTTTCAAATAAAAAAAGAATCATCAAAATCGGTTCACCCAGTCGAAGGTTCTGAGGTAACAAACATAAAAAAAAAACATTGTCGAATTGAGAACCTCCTTTTTTTAAGTCTGTTAAAAAACAAAGATTCGATGTTTCTATAAATAAATATATCAATTGATTTAATGATATATCGTATGGCAAACATCGAATAAATTCGATATATTGATGTTAAGTGAATATCCCTATCCTGAATTAATTTTTTACCACCTTACAAATGGATAGGGGTTTTGGTGGAACTGTCTTCAAAATGGTTTACTTATGAATAGAAATCGTTTTTGTTTTACTTTTGTTAGAAACAATGTGTGTGTGGTACTAATCTGCGTGTTTACTGTTTCCAGTGTCCAGGAGAACCCACCTAAGACGAATACCAGAGATGAGCTTGCAAAGTGGTTGTGTGAGCGTCATAATGTTGTCAATGTTAAGCTCGGCAAACCAGAGTTCGACTGCAGCAGAGTTCATGAGCGATGGCGAGACGGTTGGCGCGACGGGTCCTGCCCCTAATAACATTTCATAGACTTATTGCTATATAGACAACAACACTACTACCTCTCTAGAATATGGAGCATGAGGCTTATAGAAAGTGTTATACTGTGTTGGCTCCTGTCGCTAAGAGGCAATACTAAGATTATATTCAGATAACGAGGGTTGGCCGCGCGTCTAACGCGCGTTAGGTTTTTGTAGTTGTCACATGCAAGCACTTCTGGGACGTTTCGGACGTTGAACGCGCGTTATCACAGTAGTTCGATATTCGTTGTATATTGCCTTAAAGACAAAAAATTCAAACAGATTTTTATTTCTCTATCAATTTCGGGTTCATTTCTTGTATTTTATATTTTTATTTTATGCAAATATAAATTGCGTGAAATGTATGAAATGAAGTGTCACCGAACTCATGCTATGTGTAAAAAAGGAAACGAAAATTTCTTTAAATGGCCGAATCCTTTTATTAAAATCAAGTGTTGTCGCGTTGAAAAAGCTGTGAACGAATTTACGGCACACCAATGATCTCAAAGCGCGCATCGAGCATTAGCATGTGAATGACTTGAAAAAAATGAGTGTTCTTGCTGTGATTGAGTCATTCTCTCAACGCCCATCACCTAAACATGGCCTAAAAGTGATGTCTAAAAGGTATATAAATCTAACCAGAATGTAAACACAACTTTAAAATGTGTAACTATTTTAGTGGGTGTGTACTAGTGGGGGAATGATATTATGCTGTATGTCTTCTATTAATAAGTGTTATGTAAAATTATTAATTTATTTTTTATTTATTGAAAATATAGCAATTTGTCTGTGAATGCTAGATATACTAGGTTATTAGAGAATTGTAAGTAATGTTAGCTTGTGTGCAATCATAATGTGATCCATCACGAGCTCTCTGTTTGTAGTATTGAAGCAACTTGTGATGTCTCAATAAAATGTCTACAGTTCAAATGTGTTTTGTACTTTATATGCATCAATTATTATTCATATATGCGCAGCGCATAAAATGTACCTAATGTTGTTAATGTTTGTTATTTTTTAATACATTAAACTCTATTGAGTATGTACTTCATTTATTTATATATTCCTCGATTTTTTTGATTATTCCAGACAACTCATCAAAAATAACTAAAAAATCCTATTAAATCATATAAAAAATCTAACGCAACCTGTTACAGAAATTAATAAACAGTGAATGCTGCACTAAATAGTACATGAATAGGTACATAATGTGCAGGGATCAGGGAGGGTTGGAGGAGCGACCCCACCCACTATCGACCATTAGATACTGTTATTTAATAGAACCAGACGCCAACGTTATAATATAGAATCAGTGGCCTTTCTCTTGATTAAACAATTTCAAGTCAACAGTAACGATCGATTTATTATGCCAGGTTTAATAATAGTTAAAAATTTGTATTATTAACAAATTTTTCTGCAAAATTAAATAAAACTGATCAAAGTTAAAAAAGTTTATTGTAAAAGTTCAAAATTACAAGTTTAGGTCTTACGCTAAAAACAAGTCTTATACAATCAATAAGTTCATTACAATATAAGTAAAAAAAGATCTGTTGACCATTCATATTATCAGCTATTTCATCCTACTATTAATATTATTAACGCATCACAATTGGCATGTTATTAAACTGTAACCTTTGCTATGCTTGCTGTGTGTTTGCTATGGGGACACTGGCCCCTGTAACACATAAGTGTGCTAGCACAGCAGAGGTCAGGGAATTCTTAACTATGTATGTACACATCTATTATGTCAATAAAGAATTATTATTACTAAAAATAAACGTCAAAAGGGAAGGTTCGTTACATTCTTGTATAAAATACTAAGACACTTTTTAAAAGTAGCTTAAATCTAAAAACTTAAACATCACAAAACGATTATTCATCCATCCATAGAAAACATTCGATTAAAGAAAAAAAAATGCACCGATATATCTCCTGTACCAAATCGTTACTTTGTGAAACTAGTCAGTTTTTTCAAAAATTAAGCAGTGTTGTGTATTAAAAATAACAAATTATTAATAAGCTAATCAAATTTCAAGTAGCTCCTGTGCTACATTGATTTTTATATTCCATAAAAAATGTTTTACATACAATGACGTGAACACGCTATGCGTGTTCAGCTGCATAGATTGCCACCATGACAACTTTTACTTAACTAGAAACGTTCATATGGGTAAAAGTTTGCCTTTTAGATTTAAAATCATACTATTAAATGAGCAATTCTTTTACCTATAATCCTTCAGCTGGACCGATTTTGATAAAAACAATTGTGTGCGAGTCCCTGGATGGCTACAACCAGGTTCTAGGATTCTTATTTTATTTTTTAATGAAATTTTATTTTATCAACACTAATATAAAAAAATATTTTAAATAATTCTTATAATTAGTATTGATCTTGTAGAACAGCTATATTTGGAAAGTTCTATTAGTGCTGGGAAAATGTTGACTATTTCTGCTATAATTACGAAACTTGCTTACCTTGGATCTCATTTTGTAACAATTCAAACGCACTGAATTATGGTAATTCTTTTAGACAAATTACACGTTCTACACACATCGGTTAAACACAGAAAATCTTATATATCTTAGTTAGACAGCATTTGTCGCGATGTCTGCAAAAGTACGGAGCAGGCGATGCTGAGTCGATACGTTTCGCAGGTGTACTAGGAATTTGCCTATCGGTGTAGCGATAAAACGGCTATGAATGTCAACTAACCAAATAGTTAAGACCAGTATTATTAAACCTATTAATGTATCGTTTACACAACTGTAGAAAATAATCAGTGCGATGGCATGTCTCGCCGTTTCTTTCTAGGTTTTACATCTTTAGAACCCCTCGGTCGACCTCTCGATTTGTGTCGTTCCCTTGATTTAGTCCGAGTTCTTGATTTTGATCTGCCTCTAGATTTCGGTCGACCATTAGATTGTGAACTGCTGCTTGACCTAAGACGCTTTCTTTTTCTTGGCTTTTTGTCTTTCGAACCTTTAGGTCGACCTCTTGATTTCGGTCGAACAGATGTCTGCGGCTTCGTTCGACTGGTCGATATTGAATAACTACTTGCACTAGAGCTACACGTCGATGTCGATCGACTGTTAGATTTTGATAGAAGAGTTAAGCCCTGTGAAACGCTCAGCTTTGACCGACCTCTTGATTTCGAACGGCTTCTAGACTTTAACAAACGTTCTGATTGTGGCAGACTTCTTAATTTTGGATGGCTTTTTGATTTCGATCGAGTTCTAGATTTAGGCCGAACTCTCGATTTGGAACGATCCCGTGATTTCGGTCGTAGGTGGGTCCTTTGAGTTACAGCGGTGACAATCTTAGATGGAGGTAGAGTTAAAGCAACAGTAACTCGTTTCATATAATCAAAATCATCGTTTGTGAGACTCTTTGTGAGACTCAACGCTTTTGTTTGTGTGTTTGATTTTGGTCTATACTCTGATCGATTACTCGATTTATATCGATCTCGCGGTGTAGAACGAGTTCTTGATTTTGATCGACTTCTCAGCCTAAATCGGCTTCTAGAATTAGTTCGGCTTCCTATTCTTGGTCTTTCACGTGGTTTTGATAAACTTCTCGAAGATGATCCAGATGTGGATTGGCTTTTCAATTTTGGTCTACATTTTGATTTCTGATGATACCCAGATTTTATTGGACCCCTCGATTTTGATCTCTCAACTGAGGGTCCTGGGACCGGAGAAAATCGACTTTTTGACTTCGACTTTGATGAACTTCTGGATTTCGGGTGTCCAGTGGACTTCTGTAAATACCTTGACTTCGAATGACTTCTAAATTTTGACCTAAATTGCGATTCCTGTCGAATTTTAGGAATAGACCGATGTCTTGATTTCGATCGAATCCTTGATTGTGATGAACTTCTTGACGTAGATTGATCATTTGATTTCAATCGAGCTTTTGATTTTGCTTGCCCTCTCAGTTTTGAAGGTGATCTTGATTTTAATTTTGTTAGGACATTCGTATTCGATCTAGCTTTAGATTTAGATAAACTTCTAGAAGTTGACCGTCGACTTTTTGATTTCATTCTATTTTTTGACTTGGACCGGCTGCGAGATTTCGATCGATCTTTTGACTTGGATCTGGATTCCGTGGAAGGTTTTGATTTTGATCGTATTCGAGGGGTCCGTGAGCCACCGTTAGGGCTCCTATTTGCGGGGCTGGCGCCTTGACTGGTTGTTCCTATAGTAGTGTGAGTTTGTTTTTTATTGAAAAAGCTTGTAGTGAAATTCGCAAACTGTTCAGCTCGCTGTTTGGACTGCTCTCATAAGAATTCCATTTCTCTTTCGATGCCAACAAATTTTAGTTGTTCTGTTGGTCCGTATCTGCGAAGGATAGTATAACGGTATGAAATAATATTATTGTAAACGGACAACTGTGTCTGATTTTGTAAGTTATACAAATTACTATTATGAACATAAGTTTGTCATAGTACAGTGTAGTAGTAATATATTGATATGCCTCATCCAGCATTATAAAACAATATACCTGTAATCAAAGAACAGCTCCTCGCCAGGCTGAATGGCTCTCTTGGCGAATATGCCGATGCGGTGATCACCGTTCACCATCATCACCTTTGCGTAGCAGTTGGGGTTGATAGAGTGATTTGCGAAGCGAATTTTATTACCTTTACGAGTCGCGTCCACAACGAAATCTGGAATTACAAAAAGACGCATTATCCAAAGGTTTTAGTTTTAATATTTAGATGAAAATTAGAAGCCAATTACTTTCACCGTTTATAAAAATTTAAACAATTTCGACGCCTTACCATTGTTGAGGTTAAACAGAAAAGAGCACATGTACTTGTCGTAGACTTTCCCGCGACGGTCAGCCTCGTCCTGGAAAATTACAAACATTTTTTTAACAAATTGTGATAAGTACTTAATGTTACTTAGTCCAAGAATGACTAATAGTCAGACAGCAGGATATGGAATACAATCATTATAATTATAGAACAATTATACAATTCAAGTATACAGGCGGTAGCAATGAGCCGATAAAGATCAAGCATGGGATTAACCCACCATCTTTATCGGCTCGTTAAGAGAACCGTTTGGGTCGGCCCGTAGTAATTTACTAAATTACTTTAAGTTATAACCTTTAAGATATAATTACCGCACCTCCTCTTCCTAATCTACATATAACCTAACACTGAACTTCAGTTCTAGGTTATAGATTTCCTAAACTTAAAGTAATTTGATTCTTCTTTAAACATATTTTTATTATAGCCAGCTGTATTACTGACAGGCTGCACTGATGAATTACTAACATGTTTAATTAAAAAAAAATATTATTGTAACCTGTGATATGATCTCGCCGCAATACTCCGAGATAAACTCGTTCTTGTGCGCAGCATCTTTCAAGAATATCCCCCAACCCGCCACGTCGCTGGGGGCCAGCAGCAGGTGCTTGTGTAAACCTCTGAGAGACATACAAAAAAACATGTCTTATTCATAATAGTCAGATTATTGCTAAAATGGGAAAACATTCTTGATTGTCTTCTTAAATACTTTTAAAGAAAAATTATCGCGGATTGGATGGGGAAGGGAAAGCCACTGCCGTACCGCAGATACAGTGAAAAAGTTCTTCGTTAGCGTTAAGGAAACATCACCATGGTCAAGAAGGGATTGAGAAAAACAGATTTAAGTCTGAAAGGGCATAACATTTTGGAAACGCTTAAGAGTGTGAGTCTGATAAGTGCCAAAAACTCTGGAAACTCTGGCGACTCTGGAAACAAAATGACGTTAAAAGTCGTCATACCTGTGTTGTGTTGAAATTTTTTAAAGAATCATGTGTCTTTTAGGATCGGTTTGACACAGATGACTGCACTGATTCCGAAGAGTTTTATAAGTAGACCAGCTCTGATGAAAGTGATTTTGTTTGTACTTTCTTTTGGCCTTATCCCGCTTCAACATCGATTGTAATCTTATATGTAACCCAAGGTGCAGACCTATCTCCTTGCACCTTGGGTTATCCTTACTTTTTTAGAGGAGCAAAGCGATCTGACGTTTTGGTGTCAGGCTACATTGTCACACGTCATCGTGGGAACTCTTCACACGCACTCCTAGCACCGACCTCTCCGCTTATAGAAACCACTGCGCGCAGGACACGACCTCTTGCTCCAGCCTGCCTTCACGACGAAGCTAAGTACCACTGCACCAAGTCACCAGCGCCGGACAACGACCAAGACCTCTCTCCTTTTCTGGACCTTACGTCCCTGAGTTTAATGTAATCGCTGTAAAGTAACTTTTCATATCTGTGCTTCATACCTTTAGCATCTATATAGAGAGACCACGTGCAGACCACGAGGTCACTCTCCACGTTACAGCTGGCGCCCAAACGTGGGGCGGGTTGAATATACTTATCCATGTTACAACATAACATAACGCTTACACATGCCCGAAACCTCCTGCTTCTGCACTGCAGTGTGCAGAGCACGTACCTCTTCACCGACACGTTCTTGCAGAACTGCTGCTGAGTGGTCTGGCGCGTGGTGGCGCGGGCGCTGTGCAGGGCGCAGTGTGCAGAGCACGTACCTCTGCACCGACACGTTCTTGCAGAACTGCTGCTGAGTGGTCTGGCGCGTGGTGGCGCGGGCGCTGTGCAGGGCGCAGTGTGCAGAGCACGTACCTCTGCACCGACACGTTCTTGCAGAACTGCTGCTGAGTGGTCTGGCGCGTGGTGGCGCGGGCGCTGTGCAGGGCGCAGTGTGCAGAGCACGTACCTCTGCACCGACACGTTCTTGCAGAACTGCTGCTGAGTGGTCTGGCGCGTGGTGGCGCGGGCGCTGTGCAGGGCGCAGTGTGCAGAGCACGTACCTCTGCACCGACACGTTCTTGCAGAACTGCTGCTGAGTGGTCTGGCGCGTGGTGGCGCGGGCGCTGTGCAGGGCGTAGTGTGCAGAGCACGTACCTCTGCACCGACACGTTCTTGCAGAACTGCTGCTGAGTGGTCTGGCGCGTGGTGGCGCGGGCGCTGTGCAGGGCGTAGTGTGCAGAGCACGTACCTCTGCACCGACACGTTCTTGCAGAACTGCTGCTGAGTGGTCTGGCGCGTGGTGGCGCGGGCGCTGTGCAGGGCGTAGTGTGCAGAGCACGTACCTCTGCACCGACACGTTCTTGCAGAACTGCTGCTGAGTGGTCTGGCGCGTGGTGGCGCGGGCGCTGTGCAGGGGCGCGGGCGCGTCGGCCCCGCAGGCGGTGCACAGGTCGGGGTCGCACTCGCGCACGCCGAGGTAGCACGGGCACTGCTTCGTGTTGCACGTAGCCTTGCAGCGGCAACCGGGGAACCGGTTCTGACCTACAATGTGATGTAACAACATACATATTATTATGCATTATCTATGTTGTAACTCACGCCATTTCCCTTCAGGGTAGGGAGAGACAACAGACAGCTACTCGCTTCCATCCTTGCTTACCTCACGAGCTTCCTGTCAGCTGTCATTAAACCATTAACACGAGCCGGCCGGTTTCGGGAACCTCAGACTTGCCCTTTATTCAGAACATCGTCAATTTGAACAGTGTATGTTCTGCGTAATCGATCACTACCGGCCATCCCACTAATATTCGTCTTACTTATTTGTTTATTTTACATTTATGGAAAACTTACAGCTAGTGATGCGAGTACAGCAGATCATTAATAGAAGAAGGCCAGTCACAAGTTTTCGCTAATAATGAGGAAAACTATAACAAAGTTAATGACAGTACACAGCAAAAGAGATATTTCTGATAGTTGATACTTCAGTGTATGCGTCATTACACATGCGACTCGGTCTAATAATGTACGAGTTCTAGCGATAAGTAGTCCTCACCACAGGAGTACAGTAAGTCTGTAATTTCTTGCAACGACTGTTATAATTGGGTAGATAGCATTCAGATTTGTGTTTAATGCACCGAAGAAACTTTCCTTGTATACTCTCTATTTTATCTATATAGGTTGGGCGCCTGCTGTAACGTGGAGGGTGACCTCGTGGTCTACACGTGGTCAACCTCCACGTTCCATCCCATCCACGTCCCATCACTAAACTGGTTTTTGAGAACAGAGTAGAGATGTGTATGAATAATTTTTCAAAGATTTTCGCAAACACAGAGTTTAGAAATCGGTCTTTAGTTTTCCACGGAGTTCTTTGGCACCTTTTACCTGACCGGTGGCTAAGGCTCGCGTAAACAAGATTGAAAGAGGGACTGTAAGACTTCCAGCGCGACTGACAATAAAAATTGGTGGCACGTGGTCCGGCCCTGCTGACTTCTTTATATCAACTTGTTTGAGAAGCCTGTAGACTTCATCTTCGCATATTTGGATGGAATGAATATCTGCTGTTACTTAACAGCAGATATTCATTCTACGCGTTCAAGAATACTTATTCTACGTGCTCAGCGAGATCTTGGTCAATCGTGTGATTACATTATATATACATTAAGAGCTTTTAAGGATATCAAGATAAAATTCACTGCAGATCTGTGGGGAATGTCGGCCAAAACTTGCCAATATATTATTGAAACGTCCGCTCCTTACCTAGCGTCAATATTTAATCTGTGTGTAGATCAAGGAGTATTTCCTGATCTCATTAAACATAGTAAAATCTTTCCACTTTTTAAATCCGGAGACAGAAAAGACAAATAATTATAGGCCTGTTTCAGTCCTGCCGATATTTAGCAAGGTTTTCGAAAAGATCATGCTCAATCAAATGCTATTGCATTTTAATTCAAACAACTTCCTACACGATCAAAAGGGTTCGGGTTCGGTTTCACAAATGGGCGTTGTACAACTGACGCCGGTGTTACCTTGGTACAGCATATTTTCGCCGTCTGGGAGGAAGCTAAGGATACTTTCGGTATCTTTTGCGACCTCTCAAAAGCATTTGACTGCGTAAATCATGAAACGTTGCTACTAAAACTTGAGCATTACGGACTCTGTAAACAAGCCCTCGGTTTGCTAAAATCCTACCTGAGTGATAGAAAACAGCAGGTTCAGATAAATGGTGCCAATTCATTAGAGTCACAATTGAAAACGGGCGTGGCGCAGGGATCAATACTGGGCCCGTTTCTCTTTCTCGTCTATATTAATGATCTTCCCCATTTACTAGATAGTAAACCCAAAATAGTATTATTTGCTGATGACACATCATTAATTTTTAAAGTAGATAGACGAGCCAATAGCTTTGACGATATAAATAATATTATTCTAATCTATAATAAAATACCTGATAATATTCTTCAACTAAGTGAGAAGAAATTTAAAACTTGTATAAAACGCACGCTATGTACACGAGCATATTATAAACTAGATCATTATTTAGATGATAAAAATGCTTGCCAAAATGCCGGTCCTGCCCCACAGTCACACTGTCAATACTCGTCTTGTTTCTTATCTGACATAGATTTATTGATATTTTGATTATTATTATTGACATTGTTAATTTTATAGAACATTGATGTTATTTTATACACTGTTGACATTGTAGTTATGATACGCTTTTTATTTCTAGTTAATTAGAGTAGCAAGTCTAACAAGTATTAAGTTAATTTTCTATGTTGCCTAGCAGCTCTGTGATTTTCTTTTTCATTTTAGAACAATATTATGTTACATTATCCTCACATTAAATTGTACTTATAAGCAATGTAACAAGTAACTTTGTAAAAAAAAAAGACCACGTTGAAAAAGTGTCCTTGGAGTTTCTTGCCTGTTCTTCTCCATAGGATCTACGTTTTGGAACAGGCAACTAGCTTCACGACCTACCTACTTATACTGACTGACTCCTCCTGACAATAGGGTAGATGACTGTCAAGTCAAATCAGTGTCTTTTTAGTAAACGTCAAAATGGTAGCGTCTATACATTTTTATATGAAATACTAAGGCGTGACGTCACGCCTTAATATTGTCAAATCATTTACTTTGAATGTTAATTTAACAATTATAATCTAAATTAAAAACGTTAAAATAAAACTGGACGACTATTTTCACAGTATTTTAAGTTATTTTATCGCGACACTTGGCGATATAATTTGTATTGAGCATAGGCATCTACCCAATTCAAAAATACCTACAATGGGTTTACTTGAAATAAATAATTTTGATTTTACCAGGAAAGGCGCTGTCTACATCTCTTTCCACCTAGAAGTTTGAGATGAGGTAGTCGCTAAACATGTACGCATTATTATTTTTGGATAAATAGTAAAAAAATGTGCTGATTAAAAATTTCGATTTAACCCGTTTTTATAACGATATTTTGAGGTATGCCTTTAAAAAGTTAAAAAAGTATATCTCAAAATATCGTTATAAAATCGGTTAATGCCGCGTTCCAATAAACAAAAAACGATTCGTTTTGCTTACGGACGGTAAAATTTCGTTGAATTTTCAATAAAAATAAGTCGTCGTGTCGTGACCGGTTAGCTCAAAACGGAAATGGTTCTTTCATATAAAGACCGGTTCGAATGCCTACATGGCACTCCCTCATATTCTAATTTACATAGACTCGAATCCTTGAGTTTGTTTCGGAGTTTCTTCTCAAGGCTAGTCTTAGTCGAATGTCACCTCTAGTTTTACCAGAAGTAATCGACGCGTAGAAGTCACAATGTATTATTACCGAGGTAGGAGGAAGGTGTAGTGTACTCACAGTCGGTGCTGCACTGACAGAACTTCTCGCAGAAGTTCTGCGACTGCAGGCACGGGCACATGTTGTCGCAGGGCTGGTTGGGGTGGTCGCACGGCGTGTAGTTGTACCTGCGGCATGCAACTGTCTACCTATACATGGGTGAAGAGGAAGGGGGAAGCTAGCAGAAAGCTGGAAAACATATTGTAACATGAGAAATACAGAGTATATTTTTTATCATACATGTTTAACAACGTTTTTTTTTGTTTTTGAGTTGAATCTGTATGCAAATGATTGTATACCTTGTTAATTACTGCAATATGAAGCAGTGCATTGCATGTAAAGTCGAGTATTCTCATATTGAGAATCGCAGTTTTCATATTGTGTAAGTTGAAAAATTTTTAACCTATACATTTTTGCGATCACTTTTTTTAATGTGTAGTGTCATTTTTGTAGATAACCAAATGACGTGAATTTGAGAAATAAATGGATCGAAATTCTTATAATATATTATATTACCACTACATATTATAAAACAAAGTCCCCTGCAGCGTGTACTACTATATATATATATATTTTTAATTAATTTCATTCAGTTGGTTCTCTACTGAGTATTTAAAACCAAAGCCAAACGATCCTGCTCAATGCTTAGAGGCTCTTTTGGAGGGAAAGGGGAATCTTTTGAGACATGTGAGGGACGCGATTCGTTAAATGGAAATGTTTTTTCTGAAATATCTATCTGGAATATCTATGAAATAAAATCATAGGTAACCTTTACTGGTAAATATCAAATTGAATAATAATAAATGAAAATAAAAGTAACTTTACACATGATGCGAGGCGGAGTCCTTCTTGAGTTGTATCTTGCGGCAGTGCACGGACCACAGGCGGTGTTTCTTCTTCTTCTTCCGCGGCGGAGTCAACTCCGCCTCCACTCGACATTCCTCTTGGCCAGTGTTGATCCAGTAGGTGTACACCTAGGTAAACGATACCACTATATCGACTAAAAGCACAGCATAAGATCAAAACTATGTATAAACTATTGATCACGTTAATTTCCGTATAAATAATGATGTAATGGTACCTGCTGGCAAGTCTTGGAGAGCATGAGTTGTGCGATGGCGCAGTAGTTGGAGACGAACACCTTATGCAGAGCTCTAAACAGCGACTGGTCCGAGCCCGTCCACTCCGAGTCGATGTCGCCCACCGTCAGCCCTGACACACCACACACGCAACGTCAATACGAGTACAGACAGAAATTGATGATTCATCTACATATTAGGTATTTCATACATGAGAATCAATCTTGATATTTGTAAGCGAAAGCTCAGTAAGCATTATTTGAATAATGGCTTTACTGATTTGACTATATTTGAATTTAGATATGAGAAAGTATTTAAAAGGTTTCCCAGAAAATTAGAAAATTTCTACAACTGAAAATAGTTAAATTTCCTTTAAAAAACTGAAAAAGATTTGAATGGGACGAAAACTATCACAAACAGTTTATTGAAATTCGAACAGGCCAGTGATTGTTGTTGGGCCAACTACAACCGACGGCAGGTGGCTCTTGGAGCTCCAGTTGCTGCTGGAGTTGCTGTTGCTACCTGCAGTAACGTTACATGTAGCTAGTTACCTAAAGCGTTGTAAGCAGGCTCGGTGGGTTCTGGCGCTGCGTCTGCCGGCGGCAGGTGGCTCTTGGAGCTCCAGTTGCTGCTGGAGTTGCTGTTGCTACCTGCAGTAACGTTACATGTAGCTAGTTACCTAAAGCGTTGTAAGCAGGCTCGGTGGGTTCTGGCGCTGCGTCTGCCGGCGGCAGGTGGCTCTTGGAGCTCCAGTTGCTGCTGGAGTTGCTGTTGCTACCTGCAGTAACGTTACATGTAGCTAGTTACCTAAAGCGTTGTAAGCAGGCTCGGCGGGTTCTGGCGCTGCGTCTGCCGGCGGCAGGTGGCTCTTGGAGCTCCAGTTGCTGCTGGAGTTGCTGTTGCTACCTGCAGTAACGTTACATGTAGCTAGTTACCTAAAGCGTTGTAAGCAGGCTCGGCGGGTTCTGGCGCTGCGTCTGCCGGCGGCAGGTGGCTCTTGGAGCTCCAGTTGCTGCTGGAGTTGCTGTTGCTACCTTTTTTTTTTTTTTTTTTTTTTTTTTCGTGTGGAAACCCCCTCGGGCCGTCACCCCGCCGGGGTTTTCGGCGGGGCGGTGTGTCGGAATCGAACCGACTAAAACCACACGGTGTGCCGTACTGCGCCTTAAGTAGGAGGGATCCGGGAACAGCTTTATTAAGACATCCGGAACCCTCCTAGCGCCTGCCCGCAAAAGCGCGGGCACCACCTTCGGGTAAAATTCTCTAAATTAGGCGACGTCCAGGCACACGCGGACGCCGCCTCCTCGCGGGGGGGCACTACAGCGGGTGGAGGGGAAAACGCGTCCCGTCCACCCGCGGCCACACCCAGGGCGGCATGAGGCGCTGGTAAGCGCGCCTCCGCCGCCCGGTTCGCCGGCGGCGAATTAGGTCCGAGTGGAGGTCATCCTCCCGGACCCTTTCCGCCGCCTCCTTCTGCGAGATGACGTCCTCACAGAAGGTCGCGACCGCGGTAAAATTCCTGTCGCTACCGGCCATGGAGCGTATGACGGCCGGTAGCGAGAGATCCCCTCCGATGACTGCAGTGAGGGCCCGACGCTGCGTCGCCCAGGCGGAGCAAACCGCCAGCGTGTGCTGAGCCGAGTCCTCACTGCAGTCGCAGTGGTGACAGGCGGGACTCACTTCCCTCCTAGCGACCGAGTGCAGGTACTTCCCGAAGCAGCCGTGCCCGGAAAGGACCTGCGTCAGTCGGAAGGAAAGGGTCCCGTGCTGCCGCCCTGCCCACTCGACGATGACCGGCTGGAGCGCCTCCACGGCGGCAAAGCCAGCACGTGGAGCCTCCAGCCGGGACGACCAACGAGCCATGGTGGCTCGGCGAGCGGCCTCACGCCATTCGCGCACCTCTTCGGGCGGGGGCCGACTGCCGCTTCCCGCCCGGAACTCAGCCGTTCGCCGATATACTTCGGCGAGCACTTCCGCCTCCAAATCCCACGGGGGAGTCCCGGCCAACGCGCACGCCGCCTCCGTCGACACGGTGCGGTAGCCGCGTATGGCTCTAACCGCCATAACCCTCTGAGGGCGCCAGAGGCGCGCCCTATTCTGGGCGGTCAGAGCACCCGCCCACACCGGTGCACCGTACAGTGCCATTGACCGGACAACCCCCGTGTATAGCCGTCTTGTAGCGACGCTGGGTCCGCCCAAATTGGGTAAGAGTCGCCCAAGGGCGGACGCAGTGCCGACCAGCTTCGGAGCAAGCTGTCGGAAGTGCTCGTCGAAGAGCCACCTACCGTCGAGGATCAGGCCCAGATATCTTATGTGGGCCTGAACCGGTACGAGGACCGAGTTTACCACGATAGAGGCGCCAGGGGGTGGACCACGACGGGGCCCATGGAATAAAAGGGCCTCCGTCTTATCCAGGGCCACCCGCAAGCCCAGCGCCTCGATGCGCCCGACCACCAGAGAGACTCCCCTGGTGGCCAGGTGCGCCGCCTCCTGAAAGTTCACCCCCCGGGCTGTGACCAACGTGTCATCGGCGTAACAAATTACGCCCAGCCCGGGGGGGAAGTCGCCTCGAAGGGCCCAGTCGTATCCCATGTTCCACAGGAGTGGTCCAAGGACAGACCCCTGCGGAACACCGCACGACATGGGCCGACGACTCAAAACTCCCTCTCGGTCCTCGTACATGACGGTACGCTCCTCTAAATAGTCTGCCACTAGCCGCCTCAGGTACCCTGGCACTCCGTGATACTGGAGTGCTTCTCTGATGCAGCTGAATGGCAGACTATTGAATGCGTTGGCGATGTCCAATGACACCGCCAACAGCACGCCGCCACAGCTCACTACCTCCTCGGTCACGGCCCTCAGGCGCAACACAGCACCGACCGTCGAACGCCCCGCTCGAAAACCGAATTGGGCGTCCGACAGATCGGGGCCGACCTCGCCAAGGTGCCGGACGATGCGGGCAGAGAGGACCCTCTCAAACAGTTTACCCGCCTCGTCCAGCAAGACGATGGGCCTGTAGGCCGCGACCGAGTCGGTGGGCCGTCCCGGCTTCCTCAAAAGGACCAGCTTTCCGCTCTTCCAGCAATCAGGGAAGCGCCCGGACGCCAAGCCAGCGTCGAACACTTCCCTGAGGCGGTCGGACATGTGGTCAAGGGCAAGGGCCAATACTCGGGCAGGGATCCCGTCTGGCCCGGGGGCGGTGTTCTTGGAACGGATCCGTAGAACAGCCGCCCCTACCTCCGCCTCCGTGACGGGTGGAACACCATCCTCTTCGTCCTCCCCGTCGTCTCCGGCCAAAGGGGCCATCGACGGGGGTACATGCTCCACCCGTTGCGGGAAAAGGCCCTCAACCACTTCCTGCAGGAAGCTGGGCTGGAGAGTCTCCGTAAGGGGGGGGCCCGACGCGCGGAAGTTGCTGTTGCTACCTGCAGTAACGTTACATGTAGCTAGTTACCTAAAGCGTTGTAAGCAGGCTCGGTGGGTTCTGGCGCTGCGTCTGCCGGCGGCAGGTGGCTCTTGGAGCTCCAGTTGCTGCTGGAGTTGCTGTTGCTACCTGCAGTAACGTTACATGTAGCTAGTTACCTAAAGCGTTGTAAGCAGGCTCGGTGGGTTCTGGCGCTGCGTCTGCCGGCGGCAGGTGGCTCTTGGAGCTCCAGTTGCTGCTGGAGTTGCTGTTGCTACCTGCAGTAACGTTACATGTAGCTAGTTACCTAAAGCGTTGTAAGCAGGCTCGGTGGGTTCTGGCGCTGCGTCTGCCGGCGGCAGGTGGCTCTTGGAGCTCCAGTTGCTGCTGGAGTTGCTGTTGCTACCTGCAGTAACGTTACATGTAGCTAGTTACCTAAAGCGTTGTAAGCAGGCTCGGTGGGTTCTGGCGCTGCGTCTGCCGGCGGCAGGTGGCTCTTGGAGCTCCAGTTGCTGCTGGAGTTGCTGTTGCTACCTGCAGTAACGTTACATGTAGCTAGTTACCTAAAGCGTTGTAAGCAGGCTCGGTGGGTTCTGGCGCTGCGTCTGCCGGCGGCAGGTGGCTCTTGGAGCTCCAGTTGCTGCTGGAGTTGCTGTTGCTACCTGCAGTAACGTTACATGTAGCTAGTTACCTAAAGCGTTGTAAGCAGGCTCGGTGGGTTCTGGCGCTGCGTCTGCCGGCGGCAGGTGGCTCTTGGAGCTCCAGTTGCTGCTGGAGTTGCTGTTGCTACCTGCAGTAACGTTACATGTAGCTAGTTACCTAAAGCGTTGTAAGCAGGCTCGGTGGGTTCTGGCGCTGCGTCTGCCGGCGGCAGGTGGCTCTTGGAGCTCCAGTTGCTGCTGGAGTTGCTGTTGCTACCTGCAGTAACGTTACATGTAGCTAGTTACCTAAAGCGTTGTAAGCAGGCTCGGTGGGTTCTGGCGCTGCGTCTGCCGGCGGCAGGTGGCTCTTGGAGCTCCAGTTGCTGCTGGAGTTGCTGTTGCTACCTGCACCAACATTACATCTTTTTGTATCTAACCTGTCTGGTATATCTGTGGAGTAATGTGTTACATGGTATTTTTCAAGGTAATAATAATAATATGTGTAATTTCACACATCTATATATCTATATAGCTATCTAGATCCAAACTAAGTAGAGCTTCTACTATGGGTGCTATAACACAGATAAACTTACTTAGATACTTTTTTGTAAAGAAATACATATTATTATACATAGAAACATAAGTAATTCCCTTGTCTTCTTCGTAGCAAGGTCTATTTGTTACTGACATCTATTTCTCAGCGCCACATGATTTCACTAAAACCTGTTAACGTTTACTCAACTTTATTTCCACGCAGCGAGAGTCCCCATTTATTCAAATGCCGTATAATTGCCACGCAGCGATAGTCCCCAATCATTCAAATGCCGTATAAAAAATCGTTCAAAACGAAATAAGATGACGTTATTTTAATCGACACCTACGAAGACGCTTACTAGAAACACAGAGTAAAAGAGACGGCATTCAATGGATAGCGGCTCTCGCTACGTGGTATTAAAGTTTATTTAAGCGTGTCAGATTTTAGTCGACAAATAAATTGCTTATTTCGATAGCGACATATGTTACCTACTTGTTTAAATTTGAAATGAGACCTTGTTTCTAAGTATACAAGGTTTACATCTTATACTCGTATGAAGAAAATTTAGTCAATTTTAGATTAGAGAGTGAAGTAACAGAATTAGCACCATTGTTTGTTTGCAGCCAAGGATATAGTGAGGTCTAAAATTGGTGGATTTAACCGTGTACACAGACAATGTTTTTGCAGCAAATAACAATGACCGTGATCATAGTTAACTTTAATCGCTACAAGTGAGACTAGCAAATGATAACTCAAGGGCAAAATAAATTTAATGCCATTGTCATACATAGATGACAAAAGGTAGTTCGATAACCCTGTAAAAGACAAAAGCACATGAAGTCATCGCAATTCACTTGTTTGCTTCAATGTACAAATGTACCCTTCGTAATCACGCTTTTTAAGATTCCGTACCTCTAAAGTAAAAACCGGACAAGTGCGAGTCTGACTCGCGCACCGAGGGTTCCGTAAGTAAGCAAACTTGTATGTAGATATTACGTCCATCTCGGGAATCAATTCTCGAAGACTTATGCCCGTCGTTTTCTAAAGACAAACTTAACTTTGCGGTTGCGTTGTACGACAAAGTCCACAATCTAACAGCAAAATATAAGTTTGTAATAACAAAAGCTATTTTTTTATGTGATATAACAACATATCAACGACTTTCGGATTTTTTCCTTTACTTGTGCTGTGAGACCTTGCTTCTTAACAAATTTCATGATTCTAGGTCAATGGGAATTACCCTATAGGTTTTGATTTACCTCCGAAAAGTTCAAATTTGGTCAAATATAAGGCTTAAGTGGCCTGACTGACGTTGACTGCGTTGACTTAGAAGCTTGATTTTTTTACAGCTTCAAGGGACCTCAGACTTAAGTATTTGGTATTAATTTCAACTTGATCCGTCCACGGGTTCCTGAGAAAAAGGGTCTTGACATGTTATATCTGTCTGTGTGTCTGTCAAGACCCTTTTCCTCAGGAACCCATCATCTCTTATGGTATTGATGTCTAATTCTGGCAGAGATTTTAAGAGTTAAAATTTAGCCTTAGATTAAAAGTTAAAAATACCTTTCTGGAAGCGGTTGCTATCGTTACTGTCCTCGGAGGAGGCGTCGTTGGGCGAGTCGATGGCGTGAGGTTTGTTCCCTTTGTTGTTGCTGTCCTCTTCCCCCGCCAACTTCTCCCGAGCTAGTTTCTCGCGCATACCCTCCTGCGTACAAATAAACGCTATGATTAGCCACAATTTAAATCTAAGAGAAGGAAATAATACTGAAAATATTTGAAAGCAAAGCTGAAAGCACAGTCAACTCTGATTTCGCGACTATTGAAGAAGAGAGATTGATTGGGAACCAATTTTTTGTATCTTCTTCGCGCTTACACTGCTTTTAATGTTTAATTTATTAAAGTGTATTCGCCTTAAGTAAATAGTGACTCATCGTTGTCAGTGTTGTCACTCAGCTTAGCCCTTGACCAATTAGATCATAGTAAAGACGAAAGCCTAAGCCATTTTTAAGTACTATGTAGCTATGTAGTGTGAAAATTAAATAAGTATTTTTTTTAAGTTAAACATTTTTACTGTAAAGAAACAATAATGATGGCTAGCTAAACAATAGTCGGAAATAAAAGTGTGGGCGTATCTATTAGTAAATATATATATTCTATTCTATATGATGTACGCACCACGATATTTATACTTTTATATTTTCCATGTTTTTAGTTTCTTATTTAGTTACTTAATATATGGATTTTTTTCATAGTGTACTGTATTTTAATAGTCAAGCCCTTTCATTTTATATCCATATTGAAGGGGTTGTAAAAAAATATGCAATCCGAAATTTCGCCCCTGCGGCCATCTTGGATTTACAATAATACTGAATACACATAATTTTAGATGTAGGTATTGTCATCAGAACAGAACTAAAGGTGTGTACCAAATTCCAGATGAATCGGTCAACAGGAAAGGAGAAAAAATTTAATTACTAAATTTTACCCAAAAATGAAACAGGCAAGCTAAATAAAACTATTTAAAAATGTAAAACATTGAATGAACTCACCAAAAGCATGTAGCAACTGGGTCCACAAGGGTCACTGAAGGCCTTTAGGTCGGGCCCCTTACGCTTCGTCAAGTTAGGGCCGGGGTGACACGCTTGCAAACCTGTCCATTTAATCATTTACACATGTTACAATACTGTTTATCGTCGCAAACTATATACACATATTATGATGATAGGAAATAAACAAATTATGATTGAGCAGAGTCAAATCAAATCATAACCATTTATTCTAATTAAACCAATTTTAGGTATTTTTGAATTGTCAGGAATACGGGTTAATCAGAATAGTCGTGAAGCTAGTTGCCTGTTCTAATACGTAGATCTTATGGAGAAGACCAGGCAAGAAACTGCAAGAACCCTCTTTTTCAACGTTTTTTTTACAATTATCTGGTTACATTGCTTATAACCGCAAATGAAATATGAGGACAATGTTAAATTAGATCTCAAAAGTAACATTAGATATTTCGTACATAGGGACATGTGGAAGAACGGGTGTGACCATGCAACCCAAAGGCAGGATCCTCCGACATCATTTGACACGAGAAGAGATGTGGTGTGGCTGTCGCTCTTGGCACTAGACAAAGTGTCATAAGCCGTCTCTGGACACGCTATCGTATCACGGGCAGCGTGGCCGAGCGACATGGAGGACGATCTAGCATCACCACTCGCAGACAGGACCGGTACATCCAAAATATTGCTCGACGGAATCTCACCATGACCGCCATGATGTTGGTTACGAGGCTCCACAGCTCTTCAGGCTTGCTGATAAGCGACCAAACCATCCGAAATCGTTTACGTGAAGTGGGTCTGCGTTCCCGAAAGCCGCTGAGAGTTCCAGCTATAGCACCCAGCAATTGTAGGGCCCGTTTACAATGGGCTCACGAACACAGAAATTGGAAGGAAGAAGACTGGCGTGTGTTTGCTTTTCCGATGAATCTCGTTTCGGTATGAGGCCGGATACAAGACGTACTCGAGTGTCAAGAACGTTTGAAATGTTGTCAGGAAGTTCATTCATATGGAGGGAGAATAATAATGGTTCGGTTTTTGGATCGGTGGAAAAACTGATCTCATTTGGATCAGGGACAACTTCAATGCTCAGATTTATGCGGAGAGGATTGTTTCAGACGTGATCATACCTTTGCGAAGCCGGTTGGGTGATTCGTTTCGACTAATTCCCGACAATGCACGTCCACACATAGCTAGAGTCGTAACACGCACTCATGCCGGTGCTAGTCAACGTTCTGCCGTGGCCTGCTCAATCGCCAGACCTCAACCCAATTGAGCACGAATGGGATATGGTTCAAAGAAGAGCACTGCCGAGTATGGATGCCGTGCATACGGCACAAAAACTTTTTGACTTGTTAGAAAGAACGTGGGCGGCCATTCCTCAAAGTGATTTTGATGAACTGATTTTAAGCATGCCAAATCGCTGTGCTCGTGCGATTCGTGTCAATGGTGGAAGCACAGGTTGTTTTTTTTATCTTTACAATAAAAAATTTAAAAATCCTCATTTTCACTATTTACTTGACGACATTAACTTAGGTTAATTTCCCACAATTTGCAAAAATTGCAACTTTTCTTAATTTTTACAAAAAATAGGGATAAGTTGTTATGTGAAACATTAGGAATTAAAGTAATAAGCCAGTCTGGAAGACTAGATTTGGTAAATTTTATATGGATAATTTTTTATAGTAAAAATGTACTCGACCCCTAGACACTTTTCATGTGTTTATTTCGCAAGACAGCTGACCTGTATGTAACTATGGGTATTTAATACCAAGGATAATGATGTAATGTCCACATTTTTCTGAAGTCTTCATAAAAAAAAAAAAAAAACATCATTGAAAATTCATAATATGTGCTTAAGAAGTGTGCAACTATAACAGGAAAAAAAAAACTTTTATTTTAAATCCATTTTTTTCAAGCTAAATCAACTATTTGTCGGCATGGACGTTTCAAATATTTTTCTTTAACGAAAATAGAATAATTATAGATACCTACCTATCTATGCCACCTAAACCATAATAATTGTATAAGAGACTTGCTCAACCATATTTTGTAAATATACATAATTTACAACATTTAGCTATTTTATAATGTTTGAGAATAGTGAATTGAAAAAAGAAAGGTATCTAGTAGATACATGAATAAATAATTTTATGAAATTACTATAGATTAATAAGCAAATTATATTGATAATATAAGATTTTTGTATTAAAATGTGCTGGATAAATAAATAAACGATTACATGAAGTAATGTGCACAGAATTACATTTGGTTTATATACTGGAAATGTATTCGTAATTCAAATTTCAAAATGACAGCTGTCAAACATGCATTTTCTTTTTTTGTATTTACAAATACATATCCAATTCAAAATTTGAATGTTATATAGACATTGAAATCATAGATAGATAATCATAGATGAATCAAAGTAGTCCAATAATAGCAGAAATGATAATAATATCGATGAATATGTGGTTGTCTATAACGGCCTTACCTGCCGCATGACCTCCTGATTGCGAACAGAATAACACACTAGTCAACCCCTAGTATAAATGGCTACGATAATGAAACAAAGCCGCCAATTGCATTTGCATACGGGACCACACGTCGTTACAAGGACTTTTTTTCATTTTCCATTAAATGTACGTATCATCGGACATTTCGGACACAAATAAGAAGTATAAACAGAATGTTTATTTTATTATAACTAGAGATGGGTTATCACCCGGGTTAAAACCCACGACTGGGTAAAAACCCGTGTGATTACCCATCTATAGAGGTGGGTAATCACCCGGGTTAAACCCATGACTGGGTATAAATAATGGGTATAAAATATGTTTAAGGAAACTGCTTTACTCAGATAGTTTGATTCGAAACACAACGTTTTGGTTGCTATACAGCGTTTCTTGCTAGACAACAGAGAAGTGGTAGTCTACTGTTCAGGGTGAACAGTCTCAACCCACGATTACATAACATAAACTTCATGTTTTTTTTACTAGTAGAGAAAATTATTAATTATGAAATGTTCCTACGTGTGTATATGTGTTGGTGTGTATGGTTACGAATCATGTGTGTGAGTGTGCCAATAGAATGTTAAGGCACGCGTCTCTGTAGTGGGCACCTGTGAGTGCACGTATAGGAGTATATAATAGGAGTTTTCTGCTGTATAAAAAACAATACAAAAAGTTATGAGTGAATCAAATCCCGAGTTACACGAGAAGCAGACAATTGGCGGTTAATTTGTTTCATTATAGCAGTCAAATATTATACACATCTACATAATATTTATAATTTATATTATAATGTTGTAGATACCATCGATTTAGGCATATCAATACAAATATAGTAACTACATATTTTGCAATAAGATCTACACACTACATTCTTTATTATAATACCTACTACCATTTGAAATGGTGTTAATATATTTACTCCATTTTTTATATATTTATATACATATAAAAGTGGACGTGAGAGTTTCTCAGTAAATGTTATCGCATACAGAAATAATCAAAAAACAACAATCACTATTTTTATTGTTAAATATATATATTAGATTTTTTGGTAAAATTAAACAGATTTTATTATTTAATTTAAGTTGTAGTAGCTTTTTATGTTTACATTCAATGAGATACCGTCGCATCCACAGCATATCTATATGTAATTATGTATATCTGTTTTCTTAATAATTCTATATGATGCATCATGTTCCGTTAGCGAAGACTTGGTTAAAGTTCACCACGCTGTCGCAAATGTCGTGGAGATTAAAAATCGGACGAATATTTATTTATTTCCAAAAACTAACACAATCAATATTCGCCAAATATATTACAAACAAATGCCGGACCATATCTACTCTCAGAGTGCACTGTACTACTACGGGAGAAGCGTGTGGTGTGCGTCGTATGGTCAGGAACATTGACTCCTAGAAGGGTCCAGGACTTAGCAAAGCAAGATGCTTGACTGTTTGGTCTCGTGCGATACACTAATTCGGGCAGAACATTTTCGGTATAGATAGCAGGCGTACTGAAAGCGGTGTAGACAGAAGAGCTTGTTAAGAGAATGCATAGTCTGGTCGCGGGACTCAGACTTGGTCAAAGTGCAGGGCATACCTACCATGAGAGAAGCGCCTGTTGTACTAGAAGCTGCGCCGGTATAAGATAAAGTGGAAAGGAGCCATAGTCAGCTCGCTGGACGCCGACTCAACCAGGGTTAAGAATACACTTACGGTGTAAGAAGCAATCGTATTTGAAGTAACGCCTACAGAAGAGTGTGGGGAAAGAATGCATAGTCTGGTCATGTCGTACGTGAAGCAACGCCTACAGAATAGTGTGTGAAACGAATGCATAGTCGGATCGCAAGACACTGACTTGGCCAAGATGCACGAGACACTTACGGAACAAAAGAAGACGTATTTGAAGCAAGGCCTAGAGACGAGTGTGTGGAACAAATCCATAGTCTGGTCGCAACACACCGACTTGGCCAAGATGCACGAGACACTTACGGAACAAAAGAAGACGTATTTGAAGCAAGGCCTAGAGACGAATGTGTGGAACAAATGCATAGTCTGGTCGCAACACACCGACTTGGCCAAGGTGCACGAGACACTTACGGAACAAAAGAAGACGTATTTGAAGCAAGGCCTAGAGACGAGTGTGTGGAACAAATGCATAGTCTGGTCGCAACACACGACTTGGCCAAGATGCACTAGACACTTACGGAACAAAAGAAGACGTATTTGAAGCAAGGCCTAGAGACGAGTGTGTGGAACAAATGCATAGTCTGGTCGCAACACACGACTTGGCCAAGATGCAGATGTCACTTATGCTACAAGAAGCAGTCGTATTTGAAGCAAAGCCTACAGAAGACTGTGTGGAACGAATGCATAATCTGGTTGCAACACACCGACTTTATCATGGTGCAGGAGATACTTACGGTGTAAGAAGCAGTCATATTTGAAGCAGCGCCTACAGAAGAGTGTGTGAAACGAATGCATAGTTTGGTCGCGGGACACCGATTCAGCCAGAGGGCCGTCAATGTTGGGCGTACACTCTGGCGGTAGCGCGTTCGGGTCGCTGCGGGATGTAAGCTCAATGTATCTGCGAAAGAAACACTTTAATTTTTTTCTCTAATATAGACAACATGGATGGCATAAGTATGAGTGAATGTTTGTGGCAAAGTTTTGCAGCAGCGAGGCTGAACTTATCAAGAAGGTATGTGTTTAATCCTGGTTCCAACCTGGACACAGCACAATCTCAAGACTTTTTTTTAAAGTGATTGCGATATTCAGACAGGAATGGACACTACCAGAATGATGGCTTTACTACTCAAATGCTTTAATACAGTTAATCACGGAGTGCTCATCAACCTTCTGCTGTCTAATGCACTTGAGTAGTTCTCATATTTTTAGGGTTGTCAACAGTCACCGGCATGTCTTCCGGCATTCCTTTAGATGGTACCATTGATGATTGAGAATGAGTCAAGTATTCTTTTAAGTGTTAAGGGATATGTTAATATAAATAACTTACTTTTCTCTGAGTTCCTGAGCAGTACCCTTATCAGGAAACTGGGTGCTGATGGCCTGAAATATAGTGAATATAGGGAACTGCTTCTCATTGGCAATTTGCAGTTTCTTCTCTATAGAAAATGGCAACCTTTCCTCCTTATCTTTACTGGATTCACTCTTGTCCTTGTCAGCATCCTTATCCGCATCTTTACTTTTTTCTTTTTCTTTGTCAGAATCTTTGTTTTTATCTCTGTCCTTTTCCTTTTGTTTATCTTTGTCTTTTTCCTTAGGTTTATCTTTTTCAGATTCTTTCTGGAAAATGAAATTAGAATAACTAAAAATTTGTCAAACAGGTAATAACATACATAGTTCAACGAAAAAGGTTGTATGCCCAATACCTAGCCACTGTCACCAATACATTTGTTATACATTTGGTCGTAAAAAAAGGCGAATATGCGACAACCTTTGCCACACTACGTTGCTCCAAAACTGTCTGCCTGACTATAGAGTATAATTATATGGACTACTTGTATCTCACCTCTTTTTCTTCCTTAGACAATCTAGCTTCCCTAGCTTCTTTCTCTCTTTCTCGTCGCTCCTCTGCTACTTCATCCTTAGTCTGATAGGACATTAATGCATTGACCAACGCTACAAACAGTTGGTCATCTATGAAACCACCTTCTTTGTCGCCTGTATGAAGAAAAATGTTGTTGCTTAGATGCGACAAACATGAAATATGGTAGGAAAGAGAATTGTAAGGTATATTTTGCCAAATAATTTTTTTTAAGACCAGAAAAATCTGCATCATGAGCCATTTTAGTATGGGACTTTAGTTACAACACTGTCCATATAAAACACAGGTCTTACCATCATCACTAGTGATAGGCTACAACCCAAAGTGACTGATGGGTTTTTCATTTGGCACTTATCTTTTTTTTTAAATTAGCAATTATACAAGTGCTCATAGTTTTTTATAACTAAATGGCATTTAAACCTTTATTGCATAGGGCATCTGGTCATAAATGTACTATTTTGTTTCATTTCAATTTTTTCATAGATTTTATGTGGCCATATCCAAAGACCATCATAGAAAACAATATTGAACTAATGTCAATTTTTTTTAAGATACACAGTGCACACATATATACTACAACCTTGTAGAAATGTTTATACCACTTAATAAATATTATCTATATATCTGTGAGCAGTGACAAAAGCACGACAAGCGTGACAATGTGAGCAAAGGCCTGTGACAGTATTATTAGAACTCTGTTATCTACACTTGAGAAGCACAAGTCCTTACGAAATAATCTGTGAAAAATGGAAGCTCATATGTCTACAGACAGCAGTAGCTGGCATCATACTGATAGAAGTAGTATTTACATAACCACCATGCATGAACAAATTGATATTTTTAAGGGGATCTGTACACTGCTGGCTAAGGCAGAATTCAGAATTAATAATAAGGTGTCATAGCCGGGAAAATTCCACGGGCCCACGGCTTGAGGGAGCCCCGGGCATTGAAAGCCCTGAACACAGGAGGCACTGATTACAAAATGTATTAATGAATTCGCCACGGGCCTCAGATGGTATAGTTACGCCACTGGCAAAATTATAAAAAACAAGGAACATCAGGTTAAGACAAGATGATAGAGAGCATCATAAGAGGGTAGTTCTAAGCAGTCACACTCTATGAAGAATCAGGGTCAGAAACTGATTGCCTACAGGGACTGAATACTAATTAATAGTAATATCTCACCACAAACTGTATGCAACAAATATATATTTCATCGACATTAGGGGTTTTAGGGAATATTGGTGCTCTCCATCACAGGTATCATATAATTCTCTCTGTTGAAAACTAAAGACGACTGGTTTTAACCATGTTTAGTACTTGAAGTAAATAAATATATTTAATTACTCAATGTTTGCCCTGTGTTTTAAAATAAAGTGTGGTGTCCCAGACTTGATACTGAAGTACCTATATACTTAGTCTGAAGGAATTCAAAAGAATGCAAGTGTTTAATATAGAGTTCCAAAACTTATTTTCCTTATTATCGTATTTAGTTGTGGAAGTTAGAAATTTTAAATATTTATATATCCTCAAATACTGAACATGATTAAAAACCGCTGTCTGTGGTTTTAAATTTCCTTTTAAATTATTTTGTTCTTTATGGACAATTAATTGGAAATTAGATTTTGGCTTATTGGCACAATAATCTCTGAGTCAATGTTATTTGTAAATTCACAATATTTTTCACATGATTTGGGTTCATTTCTGATACAAGTAACCTGATCAACAGACTGATTTTTTAACGTTATGTGTATATCATTAGGTAGGATACAAAACTGCATAATAGTCAGGGTAACTTTGAATTGAATAAGATTGCAAATTACATCTTATGACCAAAATGCAGTCCCCATAACTACATTATGCTTACAATGCCAAATTTTCTGAGAAATACTGCATACCTTCACATCATTATAATTTATATTATAACGAAATGCATGTAATCTTATCTTTATTTGCGCCTTAGGGTGCCACCACACCAATCAATCATTTGTCAATTTTTTGCCATCAACCAATGTCAATTGATTGGTGTGGTAGCTTTTTCACATTGGTGTGGTAAAAATTGATGTAACTGATCCATTCTATCATCGATCAATTTGCACCCTTACTGATGATGTAGCTTGCAAGGCAAGTTTCAAGCAGCTTAATTGAAAAGGTTGCTTGAATCAGAAATGAACTATTTTCAGTATGGACTTGACAATAAGGCAGTTTTTTATATCTATATAAGCTCAGATGTGTGCACCACACACCAATGTGTATTATAGTTGTGACAGTCTGTGGACAGAACCAGTGTTACAGAAGTTCCATAAGTAGGCTGCAATCCTGTGTGAATGTTTATTAAAATTAAGTTTGTACAGTTTCTATGTAATTTTGTACCAACATTTTTATTTAATTATTAAAGTTTTAATAACATAATTTAAATTTAATTTAACATTTTCATTTAGAATCACAGCTTTGAATTTAATATGTTTAACATCATATTACATGCACCTCTAGAAAACAGTTAAGTACAAATTAATAATAAAGTTATTTTTGTGTATTTTTTAAATATGTGCAATAATTATTTTTCTTATTTGATATTGATTTACTAACTTTTAGTTAATTTTATCAGATATTAAAAAAAACAGCCAATCTTTTTTTTTTTGTAAATACTAAATAATTAATACAGTACAATATACAGCTTTTGTTTTGATTGTCTGATATCAATAAACACTTTGGTTATGGTTTAAAGTCAATTTATCTCTCAATCTCATATTGATGCCTTTTGTTTTGTCACAAGGCAGATCAGACCATCATGCAAAAGGCTCAGTCCACAGACAAAGGAGTTATGATGTTAAGCAGATGTACCATGCACTTTCCCGTCGTAGTTCTTTATGAGCTCCTCGATGAATGTACCGTCCTGATCCAGGACCTCGTCGCCCATGTATGGGATGTTGTGCAGTACTGTTTCATCTTCAACCATAAAATTTTTCTGAGTAGGGGCCCAAGTGTACATCGTAGGTATCGGGTTGACCGAGTTTATGATGCGTATAGGAACTTGTTGAGTTGTTACAACACCATAAGCTGTAGACAATTTTTCGTATGTGAATGCATATTTCATAACATTTAAAAAAAGGTACATGGAATAAATATGGATTAAAGAGGAATCGCTTACCATCTGTGTAAGAGACTTCAGCTTTTTTCATGAGACTCTCATGATTACACATAGGCGCAGGAGGCGGCCAAAACGGTTTTCGCCCTCTTTCAATGCTTTCGGTGTCACGAGTTTCAATCGCTTCCGACATTAGTCTTAGATTGCGTGCCCATGCAACTTTTACTTCGTCAGCACGTTTGAACCGCTGAAAACCAATAATAATAAGAATGCAAGTCAGGAATAACTTTTCTTTGTTGTTAAAAACCTACCTTGATTTGACGAAGCCTCATGTACTCGCACTTTACTCGTTTCTTCCATTCTGCTGATATCTTGGATTTACTCATGTTTATTTTCTATACATACGTAAAGTAGTATCATTCACAACCAGCTACGATTATTAATTTTAAATAGTACCATTCCTCCAATTCAGATCACAATTACAAATAACATTGACATATTCGTTTCATCTTGACAACAGTAACAGTTGTCAGTTTGATAACAAACCGCGCCGCCGCCGCGCCGCTAGCAGCAAGCGGATTATACAGATAAAAAATTTCAGAAAATTTTACAGAAAGTCAGAAATGCACGAAAATAAAAAAAAACCTAGTCTAGGGATGCCTCAATTGCGTTTAAAATTGCAAATAGTCATACCCAAGTCCATTGGTAAATGTTTAGACATAGACGCAGATACACAGACACATAGATACAAACGTTAAACTTATAACACCTTACCACACTCCTTTTTGCGGTGGAGATTAAAAATTAGCATGAATGGTAACATAACTTTATGAATTATTACTATGGCAAATCATTGGAAATTCAAACAAGAACATTTAGATTGTGAACTTATTACACATGTATATATGTACAGATTAAGATGGATGTGTGGCGTAACTAGGATGAACAAGGTGAGGGATGAATACATTAGAGGGATCCTGAAACTACGCTACTAGTACTACGCCAGTGAATGATAAGTTGACGAGCAATAGATTATCATGGTATGGATATGTAATGCGGAGGGACGAGCTAAATGCGGTGAAGAGTTTTATGTATGGAAATTGACGAATGCAAGACTAAAGGACGACCAATGAAACGTAAAGTAGATGGACTGTGTGCAAGAGGATATTGCTAGAAAGGAAGTAATCAGTGGACTCACGATTAATAGAGAAGAATGGAAGAAGAAATCACATTACGCCAGCCTCAAATAAAATTTGGGCAAAGGGCAAGATAACGATGATGATGTGCAAGTATATAATGTTTCCGAATGAGAAAAAGCATTTTATCCAAGTCAAAGCATCATACGTCCACTCTCAACGAAGGCAACAGTGGAATGGCCTTACTACTCCACACCGTTTTATTATATAGTCACGCACACAGCCAGCGATAACTCGCGTAAGTAACAACAAAATGTGATTGGTCGCCCACGAAAAGAAATTGTAAATATAGTGTAAGTTGTCTGATTGGTCAATCCATGTATTTTACGGAATATGATGTAAACAACTTGTGTGACCAAAAGTGTAATATAGCATAGATTTCATTAAATAAAAGTTCGATTCCAACCTTCCCTGGTATTTTACTTCATTGTAGCTACGGATCAAGAGCTCAGCTCGGCCGGTCTAGTCAAAGCTACCTCTCGTGCCTCCCCAGTTACCCATTTAACAACGGTGCGAAGACTGATCACATAAGCCGGGCCGGTTAAGCAGGTACCCTGATTCCTAATCAGCCAGCTGGCAAAGTCATAGGGCAAGTATATACACAGCAACTCATCGGGTCAGCTACCCCTAACAGCCGACACCGAAACAAATAAAACCATCAAAGCTACTATGATGTTTCACATGAATCAATACTCAATAATTTGTTGCAATCAAATATGTCACATTAAAGATGTTAATAATTTATATCTTAAATAATATGTAGTATCATACATGTATTATATGACCATAATAGGCTATAGTAACATACAGGAGACCGGTCCATTTCATAACTATTTGATTGTCAATTGTAAATACTACAATTGTGTCGCGTAACTTCAAACGTAGGTAAATCCATTTTATGTAATTGCGAGATATAGGTAAAAAATCAATTCTTATCAAGATTTAGACTTTTATGGGAAAAATTAAATTATATTTGAGGAAATAGATAGTAAATAATTGAATTCTGTAATCAAAATAAAAATACACATCCCAGAAAACAAGAAAAATGCGTATTTACTTTGGAGCTACCCTTGTTCGTTAGAACAGGGTGAGATTTAGCCGTTATTAAAAAAGCAAGGCGAGGAGTTAACTATGTACCTTAGTTGGGGATTCAATCATTTAAGTACCATTAAATTTACTATAAATTTAATTAAACACGTAAAATTCGGGAGATGCGATGAGAAATTTTTGACGTGTCTGACTGTCAACTGACGGCCATGTTGCATAAATGGAGCTTGCTCATTGGTTCAAATGGATTTGCCTTCATTAGGTAAAAAGGTCCTAATGGATTTGACTTTGTTTGATATAATTTGTAGATTTTATTTGCATTTTTCTTCAAATCTAAAGGGGTTTAGCTTTATTTGGAAAGATAGGTAAAAAGAAATATTTTTCAGCAATCTCGGCGTACCAAAAAGTCAAATATTTTATTTTATGGATTTACCCACATTTGTGAATGTGAATGTGAATAATTGTGTCGCGTAACTACGCGACACAATTATTTTATTGTCTTAATTTGACATTCGTGTAATTTGTTTTTTATGTGTTTGCTGCATTATTTAGAATTAAATATGGATTTGGAACTGTGGGCGGTAGGATAGCTTTCACACAGATCATAACCTCAGTTTCTGAATTGTTTATATTTGAGTTGTTTTCTTTTAACCTCCAGGCAAAATAATTGATATTTAAGTACGTTTACAGTAAGTAGTTGGTTATATAATTGTATTCTTATCTTCTCAATTTTTATATTTATATATTTATTTACTTCATATTTAATGTAAGGGAAAAGTGGTTCCTATTATGGAACTATCTTCTTCTATTCCTCCCGAGGCCCCGGACCCGGGAGGTTCAGGTCGAGTCCCGTCTCAGGTAGTGACTCACCGATAAGGATGCTATTTGCCACGGGGAACTGAAAAGGAATATAACCGAAAATAACATGGCTATTCCTTCTGTAAACAATTTATATGTCCATCCCAGGCTCGTCGTTGTTTTAAATTATATAAGCCTTCAGATAAAGGTCCATTTATTGTTCACGTTTTATGGATTGAACCAGACTCTTCGGCCGATAGCTTCAGATGTCCTATAAAGTTAAGCGAATTTTTGTTTACAAATAAGATGTCAAAAATCTCAACTGATGGGGTTAAAAAAGTGGCGAGAAATAAAATTTCCGTAGAATTAAAGCTTATCAGCTGAAGACGCTAATAAATTTTTGGAGAACCCGATTCTAAACTATAACAAATACGTGGCAGCCACCCCTTCTTACAATATTACTGGGTGTAGTTCGTGAGGTTCCAACGGATTGGTCGATGACCGGGACGGCGGGACGTACGTCAGACACGACGGTGAGTACGGCCTTTTAATAGCAGTCAGTTTGGTTATTTTTTTAAATGGCAACAATTTTTCGGAAATTTAGTAAAATAGTAAAATCTTTATTGTCTATGCGTTTTGATTGAGTAGCGAGTTGAGTGCGCTGCCATTTTCTGTAAAGATAATTTGTCTTAAAAGTTAAATTAAAACAAGGTGAGCATATTATTAGAGGTATTTACCACACATCCCCTATTTGTTTTGTTTCCTTTATTCGTAACGCATGCGTTATCGGTGCATTTTACGCTCCGTCTTCAGGTTACGTAATTTTGTTGTTTCTCGTCATAAAATTATTTACAACGAAACATGAAAAAATGTAATTAATGCACGAGGGTGTCTCTCGAGCGAGGTATGTAGAGCTGCTTTCTACACCAAAAAGTTGTTCTGTTTGTAGGTGTGTGCGCACCTACAAACTGCTGCAGGTTATGCGAGGGCTCATATAAGTATGTCCTCGTATCGCGATGCGGATGCCGCCTGGGACGGCGGCCCTCCTGGCGCTGAGGCCGAGTATGCTGGGCAGCGCCCACCAGTGCCGGCGTACGAGCCGCCCTCAGCGCCCGGGATGCCTACCACCGATCCCTGGACAGGGGTGAGCTACAGCCAGTATGGTGCCACACCTGCTTACGACTATCAGGCCTACGGGGCCGCTGCTGCCGCCGGTTACCCGTACAGCTACGATTCAAGTTACTATCAGCGTCCCGACGGTAGCTACTATGGAAAGTATCCTGATGCAACAGCTTTTGCGATGCAGACTCCCTCTACTTACGAATATCCAACTAGACCTAGTGACAAGGCTCGTTCTCCAATGGAATCTCAGAGATATGATCGCCGAAGGTCTTATCGGTCCAAGTCACGAAGTGTTTCACCTTACACTAGAAAGGAAAGGGACAGTAGCTACGAAGAAAGACGTAATCGACGATCTAGGAGTAAGTCGTCGAGACGTAAAAAGTATTCTTCCAGTGACCGTTCTAGCTCCAGGTCACGTTCATATACACATTCTCCACAGAAGAGAGATAAGAAAAAAAGAAGTTTTTCAACTGAATCTTCTGGATCAGATAGATCATATAGAAAGAAATTAAATAAGAGTTGCGGTCGAGACTCTACTCCACCAACAAGAGACTCAAAAGGTTCTTCCAGTGGTAGAACACCAAGTGTGGACAGATCTATTAGCAAATCCCCTAAACAGAAACAGAAAACCAAGAATAACAAACCTCATTCCAGCAAAGATAAAAGACAACGAAAAGTGTCTACGCCTCCTAGGAAAAGAAAGGACTCGGTTAAATCTCCTAAAAGGAAGATAAAGATTGAAAGGTCTTCCCTTACACCTCCTAGAGTGTATAAACTCAAGAACCGTAGATCTGATTCACCTGACAGAGAGCGCTCCCTTACACCACCTAAGAATTATGCAAGGAATCCGTCATCAACCTCTAAATCTCAGTCTAGATCACCATCTCCAAGGTCCTCAAAACGTATGAGATCACACTCAAGGACTTCTCGCGCATCCAGATCTCGCTCATTCAGCAGATCTAGATCCTCAACTCCTCAGAAATCACACTCTAAATCTAAGCGTAAAAATAAGAGAAAATCGCATTCAAAGAGTCGTTCTGCGTCTCGCCGTCGATCCAAATCAAGAGGAAAAGGGAAGAGTTCAGTGAGTCCCAGTGGTACTAAGTCTCGGTCGAGGTCTCGCAGCTCTCGGTCGCGAAGTCGTAGTGGCACGCCTAGTGATGACGAGCGCCGTGGACAGTTTACAGTGGCAGATAGAAAGAGGTTCTGGAAAGAACACAGAAATAGACAGGAGAAAGAGAAAGAATCTAAAACACCACCTAAGGAAATAAAACCACCACCGGGGGTAGTTGATGCTGCAGCTCTAGATGATATTGAATATAGAGACCCCCCTGAAGTAGAAGGGCCAAATTTTGCAGAACTACTATCCCCTCCTGATCAAGTTTTACAGGCTTCTAGTTCAAAATCTAAACCTATACCTATTCCAATAAAAAATGATGGTAGCTTTCTGGAAATGTTTAAAAAGATGCAAGAGGTTACTAAAAAGGCAGAGGAAACTGAAAAAAAACCTGAAATTAAAAAACCAGCATTACCTTTTATTGGCAAGAGACGCGGTGGCAGGGTTCTTAAGACTGGGTTAGTTAAGAAAGCGAAAGCTATTGAGGAACAAACTGCTGACAATACACCTAAAGACGCTTGGTCACTGTATATGCAAGAAGTGAAGAAATATAGAGAAACGTCTTGTGAAGAGGAACGGAAAACTAGACCGCTTGTGAAATGATATATAAAAGTGTAGGATTAAGATTTTTATGTGACCTCTGAATTGTATTTACATGTTACTAAGATTTTTTTAATATTAACTATTTGTTTATTGTACTAGTATGTCTAGATGCCTGACTTTATTTCATTATGAAAAAGATTTCTGAATAAAGGATTATGTCAATGAATGTATTGTGTTTCGTTACAGCATAATGCCTGAGATGATCAAGTCGCCCACCGACATCAAAACTGCACCTTTCGACCCGCGGTTTCCTAACCAAAACCAGACCAGGTAACATGAGCCTTATTATTTTCCATTCTCTGTAACAAGCCTCTGAGTTAGTTGACTACTAGGACAGGTAGGTTATAAACTCATTATCATGTCTTGTTCTGAAGGGGAACAAACACTGACCGCGACAACATCTAATAGGTAAGTAGTAGTTATTTTTGTCTATAAAGTTACCACAATTTACCATATTACAATATTAATTGGTTTTGCAAGTGTTGTTCGGTCTCAGTTCGTATTGGATAAAAACTAACAGGCATATATTTTTGAACTTAGTTTATATGGACTTTCTCAATAACAGATTGAATAATTCCAAAATAAAAATATATATACTCCTAGCGGACCCGACAGACGTTTGTTCTTCCGGAATGTAAAAAATATTATTCCTGGAACCCTATCGGTGCCATCTACCGGGTCCAATTGTAAATCTAAACCATTCTCGAATCCATCTGAAGACACAAAAAAATTCGTTAAAATCGGTGCAGCCGTTTAGGAGGAGTTCAGTGACACACATGCACAGTAAAATATATATATATAAAAATTTAAAATCTTTAACTTTCACATTTCACCTGCTTTTGTGAGAAACTGAGATAATAATACCTGCAAACTCAAAAGGTCAGGTCATAACTTTTAAATGGAAAGTTTTTTTTTTAATTTTTTTTGTAACTGCATGATTGTGGTTTAAGTAAGTGTTCCATTGTCTTATACACAAAATGTTTTATTGTTTGTAATATATCCCATACCAGCAAGGGATGTTTATTGTTTATGATTGATAATGTAGGGGATTAGAAGTTATCATACAATCTGCATAGAGAACTGATATGTCTTGTTTGTGCCCAAGGAATTATTATTATAATATAATTTTATTTCTTGCCTAGACAATGCTATATGAATTTATTGGCTCACAGGTACTGCTACCAGAGCTACCTGGACTTCCACCGATGCCAAAAGGTGCGCGGAGAGAAGTACGAGCCCTGCTTTTACTTTCAACGGGTCTTCAAATCACTGTGCCCTAATGAATGGGTTGAGAAGTGGGACTCCCAGCGTTCGGAGGGCTGTTTCCCCGGCAAGATCTAAGTCTTCATCAGTGACTTGTTAATTTAATAAAAGATTTTAATTTAATAGCCATTATGTGATTTAGGAAATTAAATGTGTTAATTTCATGTATGTTTTTTTTTTATAGGAGTTCCAATGTATATCTCTGTAACTTATCGAGCCTATTAAGATCTAACCACCCATACATAAAAATGAAAAAATGTTTTATTTCAGTAACATATTTCACATTTATCAAAATTGCTGGGGCCTTTTTTAAGTAAGGAAAAACTTGTGTCAGGAGGCCCCGCTTTTCTATAATTATATTACACTAGCAGCGCCCCGCGGTTTCACCCGCGTAAGTCCCAATCCCGTGGGAATATCGGGATAAAAAGTAGCCTATATGTTAATCCAGGTCTCCAGCTATCTACATACCAAGTTTCATCGCAATCGTTTCAGTAGTTTTGACGTGAAAGAGTAAAAAACGTCCATCCATCCACCCATACTTACAAACTTTCGCGTTCGGTGTTTCCACCTATTTCTACCAAAGTATTTCCCCCAGGGGAAATAGATATCCAATAATAGTAGTAGGATTTTATTTTTTCCTTTGTTACAATTAATACATTTTTTTTAATGCCTTGTGTACGTTTGTAAGTTTAGGTGTGTGTGTGTGCTCCATTTTTTATTTACATCATTTTAGTATTAGAGTTTACAAACAAGTAGACAGTCCGCCTCATCACGCTTGTTACGTACCCTGCCTACACTTAGCTGAATAGCAACATTATAGCTAATGACGTACAATAGAAGTTCTTTATTGCAATATTCTAAGTACCGAGCCGTCGCGTCGTCTTCGATTACTACTTGTATGTGATAACGCCGCAACCGATTTAAGAACTGAAACGTACAATAGAAGTTCTTTATTGAAACATCCTAAGTGCCAATCATCACGTTGTTTCATGTCGCCGCATCTGATTTAAGAACTGAAAGTATTTATAATTGTAATATTGAAATGAAGGAACACTTCGGTACTGACATCGTCCGAACTTAGACATAAGGCTAGTTAAGTTAATAATGTAATTTCTTTTTAGTAAATTAAATTCTTATTTTAAAATTTCGGTTTCTCTTCAAGTCCTTCGGCTGCCACCTTCCATAATTCGCTTAACAATAAAGACAACCAACAGTATTGGTGTCACTCGAACGTTGACAACCCTATCCTCTCCTAGAAGATGGAGCTCAAACAAACCTTGCTCACTTTCACTTGCAGCAAACACTATACTAGTGACGGCTATGAGTATGACTGCACGGATGGCGCAATGGTTAAGTGCTCGAGTGTTGTAGGTTCGATTCCCACGCGGGACAAAAATGTGTGATCCACAAATAGTTGTCCCAAATCTGGCTGTTCTTTGTGTCGGTTCTTTCTATCTTTGTAAAATGCCTCGCGACACAGGAATCATTCCTATATATATAACAACAAATAATTAAAGGGAGCTCCCCTACTAGAGACGTATTTTTTTTGGCTTATAGTATTAAATCTTGTACGATGGCGCGGCACCCTTCAAGCGCGAGTCCAACTCGCACTTTGCAGTTTTATTTTCAATTTATGCCTACCGGTAGAAATAATTGGAAATGTTATGTCCACTTTTCTCTACTGCCTAGATATAGGTACTATAAGAAAGAAAATATTTTCAGCACTTGGATATTTTTAGAGTTTCCTTCCTCAAGAGGAATTAAGGAACCCTTATAGGATAACGTTGTCCGTCTGTCTGTCAAGACCCTTTTTTCTCAAAAACCCGTGGACGCATCAAGTTGAAATTAATACGGTCCCTTGAAGCTGTAAAAAAATCAAGCTTCTAAGTCAACGCAATCAAAAGATACAGCCATTTGAGCCTTAGATTTGACCAAATTTGAACATTTCTCAGGTAAATCAAAACTTATATAGTCTCACAGCACAAGTAAGTTTGTTACTATATCTGTCTGTCAGTCAAGAAACCCTTTCAATCAATTCTGGAATACCTTTACCCGTCTTTTTCAAAAGACAAACTTAACTTTGCGGTTGCGATGTACGACAAAGTCAACAATCCAACCGCAAAATATAAGTTAGTAACCATAAAAACTATTTTTTTATGCGATATAACAACAAATTAACGATTTTTCCTTTACTTGTGATGTCAGACGTTGCTTCTTTCCAAATTTCATCATTCTAGGTCAATGGGAAGTACCCTATGGGTTTTGATTTACCTGCGAAATGTTCAAAATTGGTTAAATATAAGGCTTAAATGGTCATATCTTATGACTGCATTGACAAAAAAACCTTAATTTTTTTACAGCTTCAAAGGACCGTAGACTTATAATTATAATTTATACCTATTTGATATTATATTAATTTCAACTTGATGCGTTCACGGGTTCTAGAGAAAAAGGGTCTTGACAGACAGACGGATAACAAAGTGATCCTATAAGGGTTCCTATTTTCCTTTTGAGGAACGGAACCCTAAAAAACAACTATACCTACTAGTGAGGATATACCGGTAGGAATATATGGAACAGGGGGCGGAATCTCTTTGTTTAATGGAAACTATGGCTATCATCAGAATGCATATACGTGATAAAATAGAAGTCTAACGGGTGTAAGGAACGGCCTGCCGAATCTTGAAATAGTAGATACAGACCATTCATTCTGATTGGAAAATGATTGGAATTTAATTTTAAGTAAGTACATTTTTTGTTTAAAAGTGATATCACAATGGGGAAACAGAACATTTTACCGAAACAAAACAGTAAATACCCCATACGTTCAAAAACTTCAATGTAATCAATTAATCAACTTTTTTGCAATCAGCTGCTTCGACGACGTCGAATGTTGAAAGTCATTCACCGTACAGAAAAATGATACCTACGCGTGTTGCGCGTACATTGCGTAGCGTAAAATCAAACTAAGGACCGTAAATCCTTAATCTCGCATTTTATGATGACTTTTGCATTGTGATAACTATCCAAAGAAAGCCCTTTTTGTAAGTTCTTCGTGACGGTGCGGTGATACCTACTTACACTCTGTATAATTCATGCACTAGAAAAGAAAGTCGGCGAGGAGGGGTCAAGTCCTCTCGATTTTTTACAGCTGCCTAAACTTTAAACCTGCAATCTTCTTTCTAAAAACGCAATAGCAACGGACTTTCCTATCTTTTTACTTTGAACACGAAAAGAAAAGTAAAATAAATGAATAAAAACTGATAAAAAAATAATAAATTTATTGTGTAATTTCTCACAATAGTAGACTTATGTACAATGGTTTCTAACAATACACAGGTTTTTATCCTTTCTACTCTGCGAGGTAATTACAATTTTAGTTTATTATTATAATAAAAAAAAATATATAAAAATTAACAAACAAATACAAATTCAAAAGAGAAAAAAATACAAAGTATAAAACATAAAATACAAAGTATAAAACATAAAATACAAAGTACAAAAATCAGTTTTGCAGAAAATTTAAGTCCACTTATTTTCTAGAATACAATGAAGTCTACATCGAAAACTAAAAGTTTTTTTGGGATTAGATAGGTCACAGCTTAGATTATATATAGGTCTAGATGCCTAATCCGTGCCAGAAAATTGAAGCCAAAAAATATAAGCGACTATTACAAATATATGCGACTCACTCGTCACACGCGAGCGAACTAGAGATAATATTCAAAAATGCCTGGTTGTGCTGTCAAATCCTGTTAAAATTATACTAAAAAAAATCATATGTGTCCGAACATCACATTTCATATCTAAGTATTCTATTTGCTAATGTATTTATAAAAATATAACAACATTTCAAATTAATAAAATAGCGACGCCATTACAATAGATGTTGCCAGGGACGTAAATTCTGTTTACCCATAACACATTCTAGCAGTATGTGTATTTTTGTTTGCCAAACTTGTTATTTATAGGAAGACGAGAAATATACTTACAGTTAATTAATATTAGTGAGTTGATTGGCATTTTGCTATATTCTAAAAAAACTACATTATTGACATAATTTTTCATGGTAATATGTTAATTTTTCTATTGCATCTTAGTGGTATCGTGCTCAGAAATAATGTTATTTAAGTAGTGTTATATTATGTATTCTTTTACTTAAAAGGAGACTCCCAATTTTTGTAAATATGTGCACTGTTTATGAAATAAATTGTTTATTATTATTATGTATATGTTTATGTGTAAGAAGTATCTACAAAATGTTAGAAAAAATAATACATGTTATTTTATATATTTGCCTGCCGGTGTTGCAAGTACCTAGAAACCGACTGGTTTTTTAGTTAATCCCAAAACAAACTAATACGACCGAATTTAAAAATTAATAATTTTAAATTTGCCGTCTCGTCCTACAATTCAACAAAGCGTTAAAGCGTAACGCTGTTCTTCTATCACAAAATTTTACTCTTCATATGTTTTTGATACCAAAATCGATTCTTTAGGAGTAAACTAAAAAAAAACGTCTTCAAAAACAAACCAAAAATATTGTTCTAAATAAATAGTTCCTACTAATTCGTTTCTTCTTTTTCTGGTGCCTCAAGCCGCTGAGAAATAATAAAATATCAATCGTGTCTCATTTATGACAGTGACTGAAATATAACGCATGTTATTTGATCAAATAAATTAATGATAAGAATAATTTGTTATCCTACTAAGCTTTAGAAAATGTAAAAGAACACTTATAACACATTTAAATATATTTAAAATGTCTTTATTTAATATTACATTTAAAAAAATATTATGTTCAATAAAAAAGTCCCTAAATTTTGGGGTAACCTCTATGCGCTAGTAGTAAAACCGTCATGCACACAAGCACAAATATTGTACGTAGACACTCGCATTGGGCGTGGTTCATTCAACAGCTCCAAAAAGTGGCTTCAAAGTAAACGGTGAGATTTGTACTAGTCACGACTCACGGTATCTGGACCTATATATAATCTAAGGGTCATAGGTTAGATGCTTTCGCCGAACGTCTGCATCCAGCCAACGTCCACAAGTGCGCAAATGAACACTGCTCTAAAGAAATTTAGAATATCTATAGCGGATAATATAATATAATTAATAATAATATTTGAGTGGTCACATTGGAATTTTTTTAATGGAATAGGCAGTTTATTTAAATGATAAATTACAAACGACAGTGACTTGTTGATTGATCGGAATATTTAAAATAGTACTTAAATATGTAACATCCAGTGTACCCATACAAATATTTTGTCATCACGTCATGTGGGACTACGTAGGTCACGATATGACCACGGGGACAGCACGAACGATCGGGATTAGTAAACTAGAACTTAAATTTAGCATAACTTATTACCTATAACAAAATAAAAAAGTGAACAAAAAAAAATAACAAATATCAAAACGAACTATCTCCCAACAGTACAACATGAGAAAGAAATTGGTCAACTAGCTCGTACCTACATCGTCAAAAATGTAATTTTTAAAATGTAAAGGTCGTAAATATATGTGTGAGCCAAATCAATGTGTTTTATAAATTATTGTGCACAAGTGCAATAAACAAATTACGAATCGATAAAACATAGGTGGATAGTTTTTGAAAATAACTGAAATAACGTTACGTTTTTTGAAAGATTCATAAAAAAATATATTTCGATAAACCTATCTCTGGGCTCTACATCCCAACAACTATTTCTTAAATTTATTATTGAAAAAAATAGAGAGAAGAGATACAAAACTTAGAGCGTCACGTAATGACTTTGAAACCTAAAACTCTATTACTAAACTACGACTGCTAAACTTTTTATGTTAATACATTTTTAATCAAGGTTTAGAAAAACGCTGTATTATCATAAGTTAAGTATAGTCTTAGCTCTTATTTTTTTTAGCGTTTCAGTTTACAATCAAAGTCAAAATGTAAAATTAAAGCTTTAATTTTTTAATGGAAATTGTTTTATTATATTTTAATTCTCTATTTTTTATCTATAATTTTATAAAAGTAACGATATTTTATTCTTATTGTACTTGCACAAGGCCCCACGACGAACTACTATCGTTTAACATTTATTTGTAAACATAAACCAAGCTATTTAAAAATTGAAATTGATTGAAGCAGTCAAATTAGTAAGTCTTAGCTTAGAAAATAGACTATCACAGCCACGTTGGTCTTCATAACACAACAATCAATAAAAAAAATTACATAGGGAAATAATTAGGATGGTCCCAGAATTCAGATTTTTTAAATGTTTTCCTTCAATAAGAATCTTTTTCATTATTTAACGTTATTTATTTCAGTTTTTTGATATTTATAAAACGACACCTATTTTTTTTCAGAATTCTAATTTGTTTTTTTTTTTAGTTATTTATTTAACTAACTAATTTCATTTTTGAACATTTATTAGATTTCATTTCACATTTAAGTACCATTTTACACGTTTTTAAAGATGTATTCTGACTTGCCAGAAATCGCTAAAATAGTATGTATTATTTTAAAGTGGTCCTGGGAAGCTATCTTTTTTCCTTAATTCATTCCAGTGTGCTATCCAATGTTTCGGACAGATTGTTTCATAGTATTTTTTAAAAATATTGCAGTCATCGGCTTTCTTCAGCAGACGTTGGCACTTGTAATAATCGCAGTAATTGTCGTAGCAGGCACTGGAAGAATATTCGGTATTTATATTACTTAACCCACAGGAGAGGAGCAGTATCCACAAATGCCAAGAAATCGGGTAATGTAAGTCAGTACGCGAAGTGAATTGCATAAAATCTTAAAGAGGCCCAACTGCAAGTAGAAACATGACGAAAATTACCTTTCGGTTCTGTGGTCTCACCGGTATGTCCATTGCATTAGTGGAACAACGCGATGGAACGATTAGCATGTCCGTCTGCAATACCTTTTCTTAAATAAGTAGGAGAGATTGAGTAGAAAGAAGTCCCGTCGAAATGTGTGTGCGCATAGAACGCGGAGGATTCTAATCTATACTAATAGTCGGATAGAATTAGCATATTCGTAACTTTAATTGAGATAGCCGGTTTTTTATTTTTATTTGTTAGATAAAAACGTCACGATTAACATATTTCATTTCAAAGCATATTCACCCGTGGCGTCATCGTCAAATTTTTTTTCTCTTTACGAGTAAACTTTGCATCTTGCGTGAAAAGTGTAGTGTATAAAAAAACTCGTTCTAATGAATATTTTAGGCCTGAAATTTAGTGAGAATGTAGGTTTCATAGCCTCCTATATGCCCACAAAATGTCAGTAAGATCGGCTTTAAACTTATTGCATTAATTAAAATTAAGCTTATTGCAATTAGCAATTAGCTTCACGACTGACTTAGTCTGACTGACTACTACTCCTGACAATTCAAAAATACCTATAATGGTTTAATTGAAATAAATGATTTTGATTTGATTGATTGATTGATTGATTGCGAAGCTTTAAAGAAAACTGAAAAAATGGTCTTCGGAAGAATAGCAATAAATATAAAATATAACAATAAATAAAATACAGTAATAAATAAAAAATAAACAAATATAAAAGTTTTGGGCCATCTTAGAGTGGATTTTCGAAAACGGTTTTGTTTACCGGGACTTCCTCTACAACATGTTAAAATGCGGTTTCCTTCAGTGAAGTAGAAAGATTTAAAAGTCGATTTACAAAAATCGCAAATTTGCAATCCAATTGCAATAATCACTGGTGATTAGTGGTGATGTCAGTCTCAATTTTGTGGGCGTATTGGGGGCTATGTAACCCACATTCTCACTAACTTTCAGGCCTAAATATTAATTAGAAGGGGAATATTAATTTTTGAAAAAAACGGCCAAAAAGAACGTGTTTTTTTTGCAATTTGCAAAAAAACTACTAATTCGATCGAGGCTGTTAAAGTATAATTTTTTTTGTCTTGTAATGCGCAATATTTATGTCCAAACACTTTTCAGGCAAGATGGAGCATCAATGAAAAATGTTGCAAAAACGGGGCAAATTTACAAACGCAGACAAAGTTGCGCGGATCAGCTAGTTTCAAAATAAATGCGGTATCTGCTGGGGTAATGGGTTATTGAATCTACCTGCCATTTCTGTAATGCATAGTCCTACCGTACGAGACGGTATCATACGGCTCCGCTCGAACAACTTGCATCGGTCGTGGTCGCGGGGAGACTGTCCTGCCCACCCTTGACCACGAACTGTGCACTTCGATCGAAACGTCGAATAAGCAGAAAGCTATTGCACTTTACAAATATTTGTGCTTTTAAGTCAAATTGTATATACCGTAAATGCCAAATGTATTTAACAATATTTAATACATATTACCGTGTTTGATTGGTCTGTGGATAACGAGGGTCGATTCTCAGCGTTTTACTCGGAATCCCTAATGCACCATCAGTGTCAGTGTGAAAACTAATGCTCATAGAGGTGGTATCATAGTAAGCTATAATTATTACCTTCATGCTTTGCAGATTTACACTACAATAACTACCTATAGGTGCCCTAAGCCCATACATAAGTAGGGACGCATATCTATAGATACGTTTGTACAACGTATATCTAATAGATATACGTCGTACATACGTATCCATAGATATTATCTAAGTATATATAGTGTAGATAAAGTAGCAATAACTCTGGAAAAATATTTTGCACTATTTTAGTAAATATTAGGCTATAGTGTTTACTGTGGGAGTACAGCTATGGAATTGGAATCACTTTAAAATCATTTTTAGGGTTTCGTTCCTCAAAAGAGTCTCTTTGTTGATCGTCTGTCTGTCTGTCAATTTTCCTCAAGAATCCGTGCAGGCATCAAATTGAAATTAACATCAAATAGGTATTTAATTCAGCGGTCTCTTGAAGCTACAAAAAATCAACCTTCCAAGTCAACGCAATCAAAAGATACGGCTATTAAGCCTTAGATTTTAACAAATTTGAATATTTCGCAGGTAAATCAAAACCTACAGAATACATCTCATTGACCTAGAATCATGAAATTTGGTAAGAAGAAAGGTCTGACAGCACAAGTAGGTAAAGGGAAAAAATCCGAAAATCGTTAATTTGTTGTTATACCTAGCATAATATATAAAAAATCGTTTTTGTAATTACAAACTTGTATTTTGCGGTTTAAAAGTTGACTTTATCGTAAATTGATGTATGGGAGAGTATTTTTAGAACTGCAAAGTTAAGTTTGTCTTTCGGAAAAGACGGGCAAAAATCTTCGAGAATTGATTCCTGAGATGGACGTACGTACTATCTACATACAAGTTTGTTTGCTTACGGAATCCTCGGTGGGTGTTTTTTTGATGTGAAACGTCTTTCAAATCACACGGAAACATACCTGCAGGTACCGGGTCTGAAAAATAGACCGTAACGAAAAGCCCGAAATCCGTCATTATTTAGCTTATACCGTTAGCTCGCTGTTTAGGTCTTAAGTTTGAGTCGGGACCGAGCGGTGCGGCGCGGGAGGGGAGGTAACGCGTAGAACGAGCGAAACCAGCGCTCACGCTCATTTCTCTTCAGTGTAACCAAAGACAAGACTACAATGGTACCTATAAGGGCCATATGTATATCTCACCACTACAACGTGATAGTGTGGTGATTCTTCACCGTTCGCGTTTCGTGTGTTTAAATAATTTATTTAGACAGATCAATTTAAATAAAAATAATTGTAATTCGGTAAATATTTGTAGTTTATAGTATACTGGTATACCTATTGTTGAAAAAAATATAAAACTTTAATACGTCGGCCTCAGCCTGTGCAAGAGCCAGCCAGAAATATAATTCAAGACTTTCGTCGACAACAGGGGGTTATGGGCCTCGCATAGGTACCCCAAGATCCGGCGCAGAGTGAGCGAGGTGGTTTCGGAAGAGTTTTCGACACCCGTAGTAAACGACGACGACGCTTAATCCGCGAAGATCCTTAAAGGCCCTACTCACCTTCGTGCCTGACGTACGTCCCGCCAAGGCCACGGTGCTGTTGCCAATGCCATTTTCGTAAATTACTCCAAAATAATGGTTAAATTCCCCAGTTTGGGGAGAAAAAAACCTGGAGTCGTAATACATTACGACTATTATTAATAAGGCTAAAAATTCCCGATTCCCCGCATTTTCCTCGCATTGATGGTCTCCCCATAAATTCCCCAATCAAATCAAATCATTTATTATTTTTGAAATTCCCCGCATTTTGGGAAATTTCTCACAATTTTTTTTTTTTTGGCAATATACTGTATATTATATACATAAGCTTGTGGTGGGGGTACTCGCTGGATGCAAAAACGCGTCGTGCAAGTCCAGCAAGCAATTAATAATAATTATGACGTACGTCAAGACTATTCACGATCGTTTTGCATCGTGCATCGTGCGTGTCCGTCCTTGGCGGGACGTACGTCAGGCACAATGATGAGTAGGGCCTTTTACTGCTGCCGCGGACTCCGGTAGTTACATAACAGTTTAGTAGCACAACGTAATACAACGGCTGAAATCCCCGACAGCCCCACCAAACTTTTTTACAACTTTTGCACTTGGAATAGTTCCTGTATCGCTACAGACTTTACAAACATTGAAATAAATGACACAAAGAACACCAAGACTCGAGACAACTACCTATTTGTGGATCTCACAAACTTTTGTTAGAGAGAAAGCATGTATCACAAATAAATGATTTGATTTGGGCTCCCCGCAACAGCCAGCGCATACGAGACCCTGATCATTCTAATGCTAATTTCGAACGGTCAACGGCTCATTAATAGGGTTTCGAGAAAAACAACTGCAAAGCTAGTTTTGCGTCGTTTGCAATTCTGTGTTATAGCAGTTTGCCACTTTACTTTTGATTATTAAACAACTAGCAACCCGCCCCTGCTTCGCACGGGTAGCAGAGACATCATCAACAATTATCTATCATCATATTTCAACCAATATAAACAAAACCTTAACAAATTATATAGGTACCTAAACCTTCCTCAATCGCCCTATCTATTGGTGAAAACCGCATGAAAATCCGTTCTGTATTTTGTGAGTTTCTCGTGAACAGACAGACAGACAGACACAGCGGGGGACTTTGTTTTAGAATATGTAGTGAAGTGATGTACCTAGTGATTTCTATGTATTTATGACTTTCCGTTCTATGCTGTGCTCCGCTCCTAAAGGTCGTAGCGTGATATTACATAGCCTTACAGGTTTAAGTTTGCAATTATCGTGGTCATAATACCTACCTAAGACACTGAGTTATTACACTCAATAATAACTCAGTGGTCTAAGATGAAAATTTAAACCAAATGGATTTAAAAAATTCTAAGTAAGTGCCTAACCTTAGGTAGACGTATTTATAAAGTCATTTTGAATTCTAGCCCGACTTGAATTTAAAAATACCCACTACAGCCAAACTTATCTTGACAAAGAAAGTTAAGATATTTATTATATATATTCTAATACCACAAGAAAATATTAGTAAAATTATTGTGTATAGTTAGTACTGTAAATCATTAATCAGGGATTTCTTTTAAGTTATACGCGGGTGACCCCCGGGGCACAGCTAAGTACTTTATTTATATAGAAGAGAAGTTTAAGGCTTAGATTGTCATAAAGAAATTTAAATAGCGATGAAAGCGATGACTGCTTTACATGTGGTACTCGTAAAATTGTGGTGATTCGTCGGCCTGGATATAATATTCCTAATTGCCCCCTTTCCGAACCGACCACCCGAGTTGTCCAACTGGTTGGTTGGTTTGGAATAATTATTCCTAAGGCTGCGTTTCCACCAGAGATGTGCGAGGATGCGTCGCGACTTCGCGAGGGATGCGTTTGTTAAGAACCAATAGAATCGCTTCATTTACCTAGCCTCGCTAAGCGCAGCTCCTGCGGAAACGGCTTAGCGGAGCGAGGTTTTTGTACGTACAAAATAAGCGAGGGGTGTGTGCGAGAGATGTGTGCTGTGCGTGAAAAACATACACGCTACACATTCTCGCACAGCTCAGCGGCCTAGCACATCTCTGGTGGAAACGCAGTATAACCACCCAACTTCTACATCTGGTTGATTAGTTAGTAACAACAGATACTAACCGATCGCCTGAGTTGGTGATCTGAAATGAAGATCTAAAGAAGATTAGTTTAGAAATAGAATAATGAAGAAGTAGAATGACGATATCTTGTTAAAAATAGGTTTAGTAGTTCTAGAAATTACACTTACAGAAATAAACCCCTTGGTTGGTTTGGTTGGTTCCCTTCAGATTCCACCATTAAACTTGACCGCACTTTTCCCACACTTAAATAATTAGATAGGTACTAAAGAAATAGTTAGATACTAAAGATTTTAGGGACCTTCTTTCCTCAAACAATAGCCTGGCATATTAAGAAAAAACATGATGATCAACAAACAACGACAACATATCAACAACAATATAATACTGTGGCGTACTGTACTTATTATATAGTCACGCACACAGCCGAAAAAATTGTTAAATAAAAAAAAATGTTGGTGCAATAAAGAAATAATTATTATTATTAACTACGCAATCTGATTTATTGCCTACAAAAGGGACATTGTAAATATAGTTTAAGCTGTCTAATAAATTGATTAATTCGCGTATTATACGGAATCCCACTAATATTATAAATGTGAAAGTTTGAATGGATGGATAGATGTGTGTGGTTTTTGCGTGAAAGATCACGCAAAAACCACTGAACCGATTGCGATGAAACTTATGTAGATAGCTTGAGACCTGGATTAACGTATAGGCTACTTTTTATCCCGATATTCCTACGGGATCGGGACTTACGCGGGTGAAACCGCGGGGTGCTGCTAGTATAATATATATAACTTGTATGGCCGAAATTGTAATATAAATAACTAGCGTAGATTTAAGCAAATATATGTTCGATTCCAACCATTCCCTGGCGTTTCACTTCATACTAGCTACGGTACAAAAGCTTATGGCTGGGCCGATCTCGTCCGAGGTCCCTTTTCCTGCTCCTAGTAATACCTACCTAGCTACACTACGACGTACGCTATATTATAGGTGGGCCCGATAAAGTAGGTGACTATCCTGATAATTCCCATCAGCCAGCTGGCACAGATATAGGGCAAGTACATATACGTGGGTCGTACATATATCGTCACTCGTCACCGATGAAAGCTAGATATGTATATTGTTACGAACCCGAAACCAAAAGACAATCTGCGCAATGGATGTTTCCATTAGAAGATTTGCCGACAAAAGTAAAGAAGGACAGAAGTCAAGGGAAAAGATGATTGCCTCATTCTTTGGACGGACGAGTCATTTCGCAACAATCATTCTAGAAGATAAAAGGACTGTTAATGCAGATTGGGATTTATTCCTCGTAGATACACTTTCCTCGTAGATACACTTTCCTCGTAGATATACTTTCCTCGTAGATACACTTTCCTCGTAGATACACTTTCCTCGTAGATACACTTTCCTCGTAGATATACTTTCCTCGTAGATACACTTTCCTCGTAGATACACTTTCCTCGTAGATATACTTTCCTCGTAGATACACTTTCCTCGTAGATACACTTTCCTCGTAGATACACTTTCCTCGTAGATACACTTTCCTCGTAGATACACTTTCCTCGTAGATACACTTTTTGAAAATCCTCACTTTTATTGGAGGAAAATGTATTTACGAGGACTTTTTTTACCAATTATTACATGACTAATACCTATTTATCTCTATAGTTATTGCTGTCAGTCAGAGGATATTAAAAATGAAAATGTCATAATTGAATTTGTCACATTGTTCTCGGGTTCCGTGTAGTAAAAAAATATATTATTTAATTGAAAATGAATAATGCTGGGTGTTCGGGAAGTGCTACTGCTCCAGAGCTTGATTTTGTGCTTACTAAAAAAGGACAGGAAGCTATCATACAAAACCAGTACTAGCCTGTGGCGTTGCGAAAACAAGGAGTGTAACGCAACGATCACTTTAAGTGGTGATCAAAAGACGATAATGAGAGAGAAGCTGCATTGCTGTGAACCAAATTTTCAGAAGATGGAGATAGAATTAGCCCTTTATAAATGTAAGCAACAGGTCGGCCAGAACTTGACCCCCATTCCTTCGTTATATGAAGAATGCATGTTGACATTTAAAGGAAATGAAGAATTTTTGGACGTTGTTCCAGATTTCCGAAATGTTAAGACCAGTGTTTATAATGCTAGACTAAAAAATTTAATGTGATAAAAACAGTTTTTAAAACATTGAAAGACGTCCTAATTCCACCTAAGTTGGCCGAAAATTTTCTTCTATTTGAAGATGGCATAGATGACAAAATTATAGTTTTTATGAGTCTAGAATCACGGGCAAATATTTCAACAATCAAACATGTGCTAGTGGACGGAACTTTTAAGAGTATAGCAAAACCTTTTTATCAACTGTTTACAGTCCACGCTATCATAAAAATTATAGGTACATTTAGATATGTGGTGTATGTATATGTAAATACATTGTGAAGTTATGTTTTCGCTTCTGACGTGCAGTCCTACGACTGACTGTTTTTTTTTTTGGTGAACCGTAAAGCTAGTGCTTTCCGTGTGGTCCCATTTCAATTTGGTCCAGTTCTGACAATGGCATCCATGAGAAAACCATATAAGTCTTTTATGGAATAGTTTCTTTTTAAGTCGTTTTTTTTTAAAGAATTATACACAAACACTTTTATATTTTGCTGTACTAGACAAAAGTGTATCTAACAGGAATAAAAGCGAGGATTTTCAAAAAGTCTATCTACGAGGAAAGTCTATCTACGTGGAAAGTGTATCTACGAGGAATAATTCCCGATTGGTGTATCAGTCATTGTCTACCGGTTGTCTTGGAAAATGTTAGAGAGTAGCGCCCAAGCTGGATCCTCCTCCACCACGACAACGCTCCAGCTCACTCCGCCAGACGGACTATCGAATATTTGTCTACCGAAGGTGTAGAGTTAGTGACTCATCGTCCTTACAGTCCTGACCTGGCACCCCGTACAAGCAACTCATCGGGTCAGCTATCCCTATCAGCTGACACGAAAATACCTATATTAAGGAACTGATAGTGTAAAATAAGGTAAAATTAAAGGTACAACGAAATATAATCGTTTTTCATGGTTTACAATTCTTTTAATTCAGAATTAGCTCAATAAAGCATTTGGCAATTTAAATAGGCCCTGGGAATGCTTTCTTTTCTCTTAGTTCATTCCAATGTTCAATCCAAAAGTTTGGACAGATTGTTTCAAAGTATCTTTTAAAAATCTTGCAATCGTCGACTTCGCCGAGCAGACGTTGACATCTGTGATAATCACAGAAATTATCAAAGCATGCTCTGTAAAAAACAATGCAACAATAAACAAATGATACAAATTTAAACAGTTACTAAATTAATCCGTTCTGCATAATTCACCTGCACTTCACGTGCACTGCACACCATCAACATGTTTTGAAAGATATTATTAAGGTGGTGGTTTGGTTAACCCCAAAGGCCTTTAGGGCCATCTCGTCCACTATCAGAATGGGTGTCCTATATTGAGATTTGTCTACAATACACAGTATAGCGACAAGTTCTGTTGCAAATATTAGAGGACTCGGATTTCCCGCCAACAGCCACTTCGCGTTACAGGTATGCGACGCTGGCAATATCGCTTTCCTTACATTGTCTCCTTCTTACCTACCTTTCCTTTTCAATATACTCCCAATTTTCCCATCTCATAAAATTGTCAAAATGTGGGTAGTTAATACGCTTCTACCTACTTCTTAGGAGATACAGGTGCCAGTGTAGGTATGTTTTGTTCTAAATTAAAATGCATAAATTTTGAAAGAAAATTTAATCGCAAATAATCGCAGGGCTGCCACTAAAGATGATTTCGAAAAGAATATTCTGAAAACTTCATAATTCGAACTAGGGCATGGTAGTTTGAATTTATTTAGTTGGTCAAGACCGTTTTCTAGTGGGCCACAATACTGGCTACTGGCTATAGCCAGCGGGCTTTATTGACGTTAGAGCAATTTTCGTCAGCGCTTCGAATGAAAGGTACTCTGGTCTTTTGTGTACCTCTGCCAACGTGTATGAGAAATGATCGTTGCTTGAGTAGTTAAAGAGTAATAAGCAAACAAATATTCGCATTTATAATATTAGTTAGGATATAATATGTTAGTACAGACTTACCGTGTTTGATTTTGAAATGGATAACGGGGGTCGATTCTTTGCGTTCTAAATTCTTGGTCACACATTTTTAGTTTTAGTTACGATGTACAAGTTTATTTGGAAAAAAATGTAATAAGGATATAAAAAAGCATAGGTAGGATAATTTCCACTCCTAAATTAAGCTTCTAGACAAAGCCAAAAGAGTTTCGCCAAAATAATTTTACATTAACCATGACATGTACAATGAATGTCTACAAGAAAAATATGACGATTTGACAAACTGTCAAGACAGCCTCGTACTTTTTAATTTCGTTGTGAATTATGTGCCAGTTTGTGTACCTACACGATATCTACCTATAAGCACACGTTCCAAATTTTCATCTGATCGTATTTGCTTAACTATATAGACTTAGGTCAATACCTATACCATCTTACAATTAATGTAAATTTAGATATTATTGTCGTTAGCGCGGTTTCACCTGTGTAAGTCCCGATCCCGTGGGAATATCGGGATAAAAAGTAGCATATGCGTTAATCCAGGTCTCTAGCTGTCTACGTACCAAGTTTCATCCCAATCGGTTCAGTGGTTTTTGCGTGAAAGAGTAACAAACATCCATCCATTAAAACTTCACAATTATATTACTGGCCACTTCATTATATTTAAAGAGCTAAAACGTCTTACCGACACATGTCAACTATCACATGTAAAAGGATTGATTTTATCAATATTTTCTCGTGGTTCTAGTTCCTTTTTTAATAATTAATTGCAATGTATGGCTTCGATATTACAGTTAATCAAAAGGGAAGAAAAACTGTCCTACGTGGTGGTTATCGGTACAACCTGCATGAAATAAATCTACTATATGGAGATGCGTAAATCGAAATGATTGTTCAGCAACTATTACTTTGAATGCAAATGAAACTAAAGTGCTTCGGGAAAATATGCATGGATGTCGTTCAGAAGTAGTAAAAACGAAGTATTGCAAGTATTGGCATCAGTTAAAAAAATGATATGTGAAGACCTAGGATCCATCCAAACAATTTTTGAAAATCTATTCGATCCTCTTAGAAAAAAAGGCATCAATTATATCCGTAAAATACCTCGATTTCAACAAGTAAAAAATACTTTATACAGAACACGTAGACATTTTCTCCAATCCGATAAATTGCGTTTCGAGAATGTGAAAGATGTAAAAATTCCAGAAAATTTTGCAAAATCTTTTTATGTTTCCGAAAATGGTACTAATAAAAAAATATGCAGTCAAAAAATTATTAATAACAACAAAACTAATTCATTCTATGGAGATGGCACTTTTAAAGCATGCCCCAAGCCATTTTACCAATTATTTTCAATTCATTTAAACGTTAAATCTACAGAAATATCTATTAACATCTTTCCGGTTTTTTTGCATTACTACCCGATAAAACGGAAGAAACCTACACCCGTTTATTCACCATCACAAGAAAAACTAAACGTTCGCATGGTTAAATATAAGTGTAACTATGAAAAGGCACAAATGAACGCTGTTCGCCATGTATTTCCAAATGTACACATTTCGGGATGTTTCCATCATTACAACGAAGCAATTATTAAGAAAAGCAATGATTTGGGATTACAAAATTGTAAAGAAGGACGAACCGTTACTACGCTCTGTTCCCTATTACCTCTTCTCCCAATAAATTATATCCAAGAAGGCTGGTTAGCTATAATGCAAATATCACCTAACTCACTAGAAATGGAACTATTTAAAAAATATTTCGGTCGACAATGGTATCCTTTATTGTCTGAAACAGTATCCACTGCGTCTGATGAACATCGTACAACCAACTCCTTAGAAGGTTGGCACAGACGATTAAACTCGAGAATAAGGAGGTCCCCAAACCTGTTTTATTTTATTTAATGCCTACATAAGGAATCCATTCACTTTGATTTTAAAATTAAAAACCTTTTATTTAATCCTCTACGAAAAAATAGAAGGAATAAGTACATTTATTTTGATAAAAAATATAAATATTATTTATGGAAACTTCAAACAGATGATATGTCACCATTGCAATTTTTAAGAAAAATTGTATATTTTAAACTTGCTAATTAAAAAATTACATTTATTAGTCAGTGTTGTTGTTTACAGACCTATTATGTTGATCACCTGTTTATGGTATAAGGATAATAAATCTGTTGCATTTTCAAAGACATTTTTTTAACCAAATTGTTTTATTTTGTTATACTAGACATTTTGATACAGTGGCCATTTTGTTATAGTAGACATTTTGTAGTGGGCATTTTGATACAGTAGACATTTTGATACAGTGGACATTTTGATGCAGTGGAAATTTTGATACAGTGGACATTTTGATACAGTGGACATTCTGATAGAGTGGACGAGATGGCCCTAAAGGCCCAAAGGGTGTCCTATATTGAGATTTGTCTACAATACACAGTATAGCGACAAGTTCTGTTGCAAATATTAGAGGACTCGGATTTCCCGCCAACAGCCACTTCGCGTTACAGGTATGCAACGCTGGCAATATCGCTTTCCTTACATTGTCTCCTTCTTACCTATCTTTCCTTTTCAATATACTCCCAATTTTCCCATCTCATAAAATTTTCAAAATGTGGGTAGTTAATACGCTTCTACCTACTTCTTAGGAGATACAGGTGCCAGTGTAAGTATGTTTTGTTCTAAATTAAAATGCATAAATTTTGAAAGAAAATTTAATCGCAAATAATCGCAGGGCTGCCACTAAAGATGATTTCGAAGAGAATATTCTGAAAACTTCATAAATCGAACTAGGGTATGGTAGTTTGAATTTATTTAGTTGGTCAAGACCGTTTCCTAGTGGGCCACACCACTGGCTACTGGCTATAGCCAGCGGGCTTTATTGACGTTAGAGCAATTTTTGTCAGCGCTTCGAATGAAAGGTACTCTGGTCTTTTGTGTACCTCTGCCAACATGTATGAGAAATTATCATTGCTTGAGTAGTTAAAGAGTAATAAGCAAACAAATATTCGCATTTATAATATTAGTTAGGATATAATATGTTAGTACAGACTTACCGTGTTTGATTTTGAAATGGGTAACGGGGGTCGATTCTTTGCGTTCTAAATTCTTGGTCACACATTTTTAGTTTTAGTTACGATGTACAAGTTTATTTGGAAAAAAATGTAATAAGGATATAAAAAAGCATAGGTAGGATAATTTCCACTCCTAAATTAAGCTTCTAGACAAAGCCAAAAGAGTTTCGCCAAAACAATTTTACATTAACCATGACATGTACAATGAATGACTACAAGAAAAATATGACGATTTGACAAACTGTCAAGACAGCCTCGTACTTTTTAATTTCGTTGTGAATTATGTGCCAGTTTGTGTACCTACACGATATCTACCTATAAGCACACGTTCCAAATTTTCATCTGATCGTATTTGCTTAACTATATAGACTTAGGTCAATACCTATACCATCTTACAATTAATGTAAATTTAGATATTATTGTCATTGGCGCGGTTTCACCTGTGTAAGTCCCGATCCCGTGGGAATATCGGGATAAAAAGTAGCATATGCGTTAATCCAGGTCTCCAGCTATCTACGTACCAAGTTTCATCCCAATCGGTTCAGTGGTATTTGCGTGAAAGAGTAACAAACATCCATGCATCCTAACTTTCACATTTATAATATTAGTGGGATAAATAACCTGAATTTAACTATGTTAACAGGAATTAACGTGATCACGTATTTAAAAGGTATTCCATACTATTGTTTTGGCTGACTCATTGATTATTGATTGATTATCATGGGACGCGAAAATTTAAGAGTTAGTATAAACTGAATTAGACGCGATTATGATCACTGTGCAATGGCATTGACGATTTGTTGGCATATTTTCAGAGCAAACTATTATAATTTATACGTGTCGTAGCCCAATACTTACCTAACGAGTTAATGTTTAAGTTAACTAAGCACAATTACGATAATCAACACATCACAACACGAGTAATATCGGAATCCCTGCGTCGTTACTTCATCGACACTCCTGGAAATACAAAGTCTTACTCCTGGGTCCTTATCAACGGCCGCGACGGTCATAAGCGACATCAAGAAACAAAGGACCCTGAAGCAAGAAACTATTTAGGTGTCCCTGAAATACACATATGAGCAAGGCCGTATGTCTTTTATAAATAGAATAAAAATTTACATTTATTTTTCTTTTAATTCTGACGGTAAAAATCTTTTAGCCAACAATCGGGCCGGTCATTAAACGTGTGCCATGTAAATGGTCAAAGCGTGTCCAGTCATCATATTGTATCAGTTAGTAAGTTAAAGTGCACACTGAGTCAAATTAATTATTACGACGGAAAAGAATCGACCGATTTGCGTAATCAGCTAAACAATACCTTTTAAATTGCCATTATACCATTTCTACCTAAGTGTACGTAAACCGTACAGACCTTTTACAAGCATTTAGTGATTCCAACGTTCATGTTATCCTGGTCTCAGAGAGCTAGCTCAAACCTGAACTCTTATCTACTGCTTACTCGGCTTCATCCTCATCCGAAACGATCGCAATGGTCGAAGAGGCGGCAGAGTTCCTATTTACGTACTTAGCGACTTTAATTACAAAGTCGTCACTACCTCTTCCTCTAGCTCTAACGCTTCTGCTGAATATCTGTTTCTTGAGGTTTGCCTTGGAGGAACGAAAACCATTATGGGTGTGGTTTAGCGCCCCCCCCCCCCCCCCTTTCCTACTGTGTCGATTACTTCACTGATTTGGAATGTTTGGTTTTAGAATCTTTAGGGTCTGAGTATGCACATCACATATAATCATGGGGGATTTTAACATTGATCTCTTTGATTCCAATAGCATTCGAACCCGTAAGCTCCTTAACATAATTAGGTCTACCAATTTTCATGTTTCACCTCTCCAAGATACGCATCACAACAATACTGGACATGATACTTGGTTAGACTTCCTTTGCTTTCCTTCCTTTCATGGCCAACATCCTGCACCGGGTCTCCCTCATCACAACCTTATCTTCTTGTCCTATATCCTGAAAACCCGAGACCCAAGGCGAAAGTGCTGTTTAGGCGTTGTTTCGCCGGCATGGATGTATCAGAATTGAGAATCAATGCTTCTGAAATCGATTGGGAGCCTGTGATGCTGGCAGGTACAGTTAATGGCAATGGTGCTTTGACTACTCTTTACTTAATAACCCTACAGCCCCCACTTATCTCGCGTCACAGCTTCAACTTCTATGTTCCAACCATGACAGAGATCTTCGCTCCACAAATAATCTTTTACTCCTATGCCCTACACACACTTCTTCTATTGTTCATTCTTCATTTGATATTCATTATATTTTACTATGGACTGCGCTTCCTTCTGAGATTAGGACGTCCACAGTTTCGTAACAATAGGATGGCTGAGCGGGCAAAATGCCCCGGGCACCAAAGGCCCTGAACACAGGACTCACTAATTACAAAATGTATTAATGAAATACCCACTAGGCTCAGATGGTATAGTTACGCCACTGGACGTCCACCAACAGACACGTTTAAAGCTAAGGACCGTGAATTTTACCGGAAACAGCTGGCAGAAATATCGTCATAACCTCATAACCATAGGTATATTTTGTATTTATTTGTATATTTATTTATCTGTATTTTAATTTATGTATGTAGGTATGCGTATGTTTGTGTATTCGTATGATAATGTAGTATAATAAATTGTATTTGTATGTAAATTATAACTTTCTTTAAGAAATTTAGTTCTTATACACCTGCCATGTCTCTCACTGAATCACCTAAAAGTTGAGTGGTAGACAATGCCATGTGGTATTAATTCCGCCTCGTACAATGTAAACTGCAGGAAGTCTTAAATAAAATAAATAACAAGAGAAATGAAAAAAAAAACGGAACCATAACAACTGTTGAGTAATTTTATTAGCTACATTTGTTTTTCTAAAAATTAGGTACATATCGAAGTCCCCACCTTAACAGATAATAAAACATCCATAGAAAGAAAAAACAACTAATTATAAATTCAGAATTGTACAACAGTGTACAGGTATATAATTATATTTAAAATTAGAATAATTACATAGAATATTTACAATTTATTTACCACACCAATAGGTACAAGCTAGAAGGAAAACTTCAGGATATGTAAAGGACGTACGTCCTTTAAAGCTAAAATATATTAGTACAATGTGAAATAATACATCTGTCATCCCCGAGTCGGACTTATTTCAATCTCTAGTAACACTTACACCCACCGTCATCCCCGAGTCGGACTTATGTCACTTCCTAGTAACACTTACACCCACTGTCATCCCCGAGTAGGACTTATCTCACTCCCTAGTATCACTTAGACCCACCGTCATCCCCGAGTCGGACTTATCTCACTCCCTAGTATCACTTAGACCCACCGTCATCCCCGAGTCGGACTTATCTCACTCCCTAGTAACACTTACACCCACCGTCATCCCCGAGTTGGACTTATCTCACTCGCTAGTAACACTTACACCCACCGTCGTCCCCGAGTCGGACTTATCTCACTCCCTAGTAACACTTACACCTACCGTCAGTCCCGAGTCCGACTTATCTCACTCCCTAGTAACACTTACACCCACCGTCATCCCCGAGTCGGATTTATCTCACTCCCTAGTAACACTTACACCCACCGTGAACCTTTTAAACAACTTGAACATATAATAAACTGTTAAATTGATTTATTAGAGATCGCGTGGCGCTTATTTCGACCATAATTTATTGATTACTATATTCAGTTTTGAATGTTTTGTCTTATTCCAATGACCAGTTTACCTTGCGACTGCTATTGTATAGCTTTCAGAACCATGGCAGGTCAATATATATACTGGACGCTTGGGCGGGGTTGGGTTTGTTCCAAAAGGCCTCGATCGCCTGGAACAGATCCAGCCCTGGCATGCCCTCCTGTCCGGAGGATGTGCACGGCGAATGGCCATGGGAGCGAGCGCAGATCGTGTAGATCCCCATGTCAAGTCTGGAGAGTTTTCCTTCACGTGGTTGCCGCCTGTTTTTGATCTGGTTCCCTATGAAACAGAAGTAACTGAAACATCCAGTCCAAATTCCACCCTCCTACCTTAACACATCCTATTTCTCCTTCCACAAAACTTTCTGCGAGTAGTATGTGGTTGATATTTGCGGGCTCACCATCAACTAAGACTGACGGTGGGTGGGGGGAGGAGCAACCACCCGCATGTTTGTGCCGTATGCGGGGACCCGTATGGGGGGAAGATGGTGTCCTGGTAGTTGAGCTGAAAGGCAACACACTGCTTTGGCCCGGTTTTCTCCTGACACGGGAGGTTGGAGGCTAGCCACCTTCGGTCAACCGGCTGCGACGACCCGTCAGAGGGCCGTCAGGCGAGAACTCTTTCCTAGTGGGGGCAGACTACGGGCGGGAAGACTGTCTTCCTGCCTCCTGCCTGACTCCTGGTGCCACAGGTAGGTCCCGAAGACACGTTAGACCACATTCGCAAGTGGCTGACGTGTCAAAACCCGGAGTATAAGGTGTCCAATTCGGCACTCTACCATGCCGAGCCCCAGGAGGAGAAGAAATGGCTTTTCCTGGTGCTTGGCATTCCAGAAGAGGACGTGTCCAGGCTCAGGGAAAGCGGGCGTAGGGTTCACTACCTACTAGGGAACCTCTACGTCCGTTTCCTAGACGACCGTCCTCAAACGCTGTCGAACCTGGAAGCTGTGTGCCAGGGGGTCTTCGGAGACCTGGGCAGCGGGAGACAAGGGGAAGCCCATCCTGGCCCCAGCAAGGGGCCAAGCATCCAGATCAGTCCGTCGAAGCCGGACTCGCCGAAGAGGGGACTCTCCGGAGAGACGGACAGCGATCTGGATGAGAGGCGATGATGGCGCTGTCAGCCCCCCCCCCCCCCAACCTTAACGCACTGCAAATCAACCTCCAGCATAGCCAAATTGCAACGGCTAGCCTACGCAAAAAGCTGGAGGTCAACACAATGACCGTAGCCCTAATCCAGGAGCCGTGGATTAGGAAGGGCAGGATCTGCGGTCTAAACAACATTGGAGGTAAATTGCTTCTTAATACTACCATTGACCCGCGTACATGTATTTTTACACCGAAACACGCGAATACCACCTTAATGACCGAGTTCTGTTCTAGAGACTTGACTACCATCAGACTCAAGGAACCCTCCTCAGGCCTCCCAGAAGTGGTGATGGCGTCAGCATACCTGCCGGGCGACGCAGACATTCCCACCCCGGAACTGGCCGCACTTGCAAGTTACTGCGAGCGAGAGGGACTGGAGCTAATCGTTGCTGCGGATACCAACGCACACCACGTGCTTTTGGGGCAGTAAGACCGATAACCAACGAGGTAAGGATTTTGTTTCTTTTTTACTCACAAGTAAACTAAATGTAATCAACACTGGCTCAGAACCGACATTTGTTACATCGAGAGCCCAAACAATTATAGATCTAACACTAGCTAGCCAGCACGCGTCATCACATATTTCGGATTGGCATGTTTCGGATGAGGCGTCGTGCTCGGATCATCGTTGGATCAAATTTGAACTGAAGACGACTCTCACACCGCCAGAACCCCGGCGAAATCCTCGCAAGATGGACGTCCGTAAGTATGGGTTAATCACCGCGGAAAGGTTGAAAGATTGATCTGCCGAATGCCCACGGGACCAAAGCGGATATTGATAACCACGCGAATAACCTTACTACGACCTTAATCACATGCTTTGAACAAACATGCCCACTTTCATTACCCAGAACTGGACCATGCAGTAAACAACTGGTGGGGACCAGAACTGGAGAAACAACGGCGTAAGCTTAGAAAGTTGTTTAATAAAGCCAAAAATTCACGATTAGATCAACATTGGGAAGCATACAAGCAGGCCCTAAAACACTACAAGAAGCGGATCAGTATCAGTAAAACTGAATGCTGGAGAAGCTTCTGCACTAACTTAGAGAACAACAATCAGGGAGTCAAAAACATCATGTGCTGTGAACGGATGCACAGTCTTGGCTTCTTGAAAAAACCTGATGGAACCTATACCAAACAGATTCGGAGACATCAGAACTGTTGATGACAACCCACTTCCCAGGATGTCGCATATCAAATGAGGAGGACACATGGGAAGACAGTGAGGAAAATACACTAGGTGACCCAGACTGGACCACTGCCCGCAAAATCATTAGTCACGATAAAGTGCAATGGGCGATCAACAGCTTTCTTCCATACAAAGCGGCAGGACTGGATGGCATTTTCCGAGCCCTGCTAAAATGGTGTGATGGGGCACTAATAGATCATCTTCGGATTATCTATGGTAGCTGCCTGGCACACCGCTACGTCCCCCTGAGGTGGAGAGAAGTCAAAGTAGCCTTCATCCCCAAACCCGGCAAAGGAGACTACACACAACCGAAATCATTTAGACCCATCAGTCTCACATCATTCCTACTTAAAGTACTGGAGAGATTAATAGACAGGGAAATCAGAAGTACTGCACTAGTCAACTACCCTCTAAACCCTAATCAACATGCTTACTCAATTGGCAAATCAACAGAATCTGCCCTCCATCAAGTTGTCTTATACATAGAGGGCAATCTAAAAGACAAGATGTCGACCCTAGGAACCTTCATCGATATTGAGGGTACCTTCGACAAAACATGCTCAGACACAGAGCCATACAATTCACTGTGAATAACACAACAAGAGGGGTGGTAGCCAGAGGCTGTCCGCAAGGCGGAGTTCTCTCACCTCTCCTGTGGAACATTGTGGTCAATGAGCTTATTACTCGGCTTAATGATCGCAAGTTCCTCACAGCGGGCTATGCAGACAACCTGACCATCCTCATCAGTGGCCCCTTTGAGAGTGTGGTTTGCGACCGAATGAGGTCCGCTTTGAAGGTCGTGGAACAATGGTGTGAGGAACACGACTTAACAGTGAACCCGACGAAGACAGAGTTGATCACGTTCACAAATAAACGTAGTTTAGGAGAATTAAGACTACCTAAACTATTTAACACCCGTCTAACCCTTACCAAGGAAGTCAAGTATCTAGGAATGATACTAGACAGTAAACTCTTATGGAACAGGCACTTGGATACAAAATTGAACAAAGCTAGCATTATTTTCTGCCAATGCAAGCGACTCCTCGGCAAAAGCTGGGGTTTATCACCAAAAATCACACTATGGCTATACAAAACGGTCATACGGCCAATCGTCACATACGGTGCCATTACCTGGTTACAGAGAACAGAGCTAAGCACCGTCAGAAACAAACTACAGCAATTCCAGAGACTCGCATGTGCTGCCGTCACTGGTTGCATGCGTACAACACCCACAGCTGCCCTGGAAGTAGCTCTAGATCTAGCACCACTAGACCTATATATACAACAAGGAGCAGCAGTGGCAGCCATCAGACTCAAACACCTAGGTCTGTGGTACAACCAAGAAGGTCCCCATTCCAAATTATGGAACCAATTAGTGGAATACCAACCACTAATAGCTGCCCCATGCGATAGGAACAACATATCTTCGGTAGAAGTTGCCGAATACAACTACATGAGAGCGACCGAGATCAATCTGGCACAAACGAAGTCCGGATATACACGGACGGTTCTAAGATGGGGACAGGGACTGGAGCCGGAGTTTTCTCACAGGACTTGAATATAACAATATCACTGGCGCTAGGCCGACACAGTTCCATATTTCAATGTGAGTGCGTTGCGATAACCTACGCCGCTACCGCGGTCATGTCAAGGGGTATAAAGGAGTACAACATCCGGATACTCTCAGACAGTATGGCCGTCCTGAAGTCCTTGGAGGGCAACACCATGAACTCCGGCCTCATATACGAATGCCATCAGACACTTGATCGATTAGCCTCTGTCAATGGGCTAACCCTTCAATGGATCAAGGGTATAGTAATTCACTCGGCAACGACGCCGCCGATTAGCTGGCAAGAAAGGGATCTGCAACGTCAGTGGCAGGTCCAACTATACTGCTGCCACTTCCCTTTAACCAACTTCGCTCATGGGTAAGGCAACGAACCCGTGAAGCGCACAACGGTCGCTGGGCTGATACGCCCGGCTGTAGGCAATCTAGACTGGTCTTGACGGAGGTCTCACCACGTTTAACTTGCAGACTGCTCAGTCTCAACCGACTTGAGATCCGAATAGTTGTAGGTATCATTACGGGCCACTTGGCCCTAAACCGGCACCTATTCACCATCAATGCGACAAACAGTCCTCTATGTAGAGGCTGTCTTAACGCGGAAGAAACGGCCGCCCACGTTGTCCTGGAGTGCTAGGGAGTGGCCACACAACGGGCAAGTATCCTCGCAGGAGCGAGGTCGCTCCTAGAAGCCTGTGAACGCCCCAGGAGGCTTCTGTGCTTCTGGAAGGAACTAGGCTGGCTCAACCGGCCAACCTATCTGAACGCATAATGGACCGCCTATGAGTCTAAATGCGGAAACAGAGCCCTTTACCAATACCAATATACTGGACGCTTGTGACTTGATGTAGCCGTTTACACGTTTTTTTTTTTAATTTCTATCACATATTGTTTCTTTCTGCTCTTCTTCTATATATAAATTTTAAGTATTCCAATTTTTTTAAGTGAAAACTTCTTTAAGGCACGTTTGTGCATTTTTGCTATGGTGCAAAAGCACTGAACTCGTGACTGTCACGCTAATAATACATCTATAGATCCACTAGAGGGCGCTAATCTAAACATTCGAGTTCTGTCAGCTCCTTATTAATTAATGTCAAAAACCTGGTAATGTGACGTTTTAAGTTCGTCGTTTCGTTTAAGTTTTCACTTCTGTCGGCAGTCCCATGACTGCCTATTTTTTTTTACTCTTCTACGTTGACGAAATTTTCTTAAATGCATATAAAGAATTCTCATCGCATTTTAAAGAAGACTAGCTACCTAAGTAGTTAGCTAGTTAAGTAATTTGCAATAAAAAAATATTGTGTCAATAAATTGAGATAAAAATTATTCAATCTCTCAAGTTGGACCAAACTGCACACAGTGTGCAAGACTTCATTAAGATCAGTTCACTAATTTAGGAGTTCATCACAACGTGACACAATTTTTTTATATATAAAGATTTAAGCATAAGAACTACCCTATTAATGTACAAGATTGTGTTACCGCCCCATTTGGGTACCTTCAATGTGTACAATAAATATTATTCCTACTTTGAATTGATATACGCTTAGGGATGACAGCTAAAATAGTTGAAGGGTGACTTGACATTCGTAGTGAGACTATTTTGAACAAGGTCTCACAACAGACAGATATTTTTATATATACATTGGCGGAATTCCAAAGGGTGACACTGTAGTGTTTGTCTTTAACGTTACTACATTGTTGTATTGGAGTAAATATGTAAAAGTATGTTTAAAAATAAATAAATAAAAATATTGTAGTTAATGTAAGTTAACGTAGGAATCATAGGTTGCACCTTTGGAAGCGGCCTGCGGTCGGAGAACTTTTGGGGAAGTCGTCGAGCAGTGCGGCCGGCGGGTCACCCTCGCACCGGGGGACGGACCCGTCTAGGGTGAGGAGGGTCAACGCCTGTCGGGGGTGGCGGAAGAACGCAATAGCGATTCTCGCTCCCCCGATCATAGGTAACTAGCGGAACGCCGGGGTGGCTTTTAGCCTCTCCAAGGGCGGTGAACATCCATGTAGGATATTTCACCCCCTCAACAAAAAAAAGGGGAATCATAGGTTTTTAACTAAAGGTTTATATGGTTTTAATTACGAATATTTCGGGGATACCCAACTAGTTCCGGTCCCAACGGGGGTTCATCAATGGGTTAAAAGTCCTGTCGCGTCAGCCGTGAACCCGTAAATAAGTAAAATCGAATATATCTTTAATCAATATGAATACAATCACGAAATTTATTTATTCTATCGGAAGGTATTATTCCACATCGTACAAAATATAATACTATTAATACCTACAGTAAATGGTAGATAGCTAATGGTGGTCATTGTCGGAATGTTTGCTGGACACGCTGACGGTGGCGTACTGCTGCTGGCGGTGCAGGATGCCGAGGCACTGCAGCAGGCACTGCATGCTGGCCGCTGACGTTGCCTAAACGTCAAACAAAAATAATCAGATCTCATCATCGTCGTTACCTAGACAAAAAACTTGAATTGAAGTGTTTGTTTGTAATGTCTTAATAACGGCTTTACACCGAAAAAACATTTACTTTTTATTTTTGCTTGTCTATCTGTCTGTCGGCTTGTTCTGGCTTATATCCGGAACGGATGCACCGATTTCCACGGTTCTTTCACTGGCAGATAGCTGCTGTTATAAGGAGTAAATTAAGTTACATTTATTTTTAAATAATAGCTAGTCAGTAATAAAAGCGGGTCAAACGAGTTTTGACTGTGTGATGAGTTTTGAGTTTTTGAGATTTTGAGTTATTCTTTTCAGTGGATATGGATATCCACTGAAAAGAATAACTCAAAATCGACTTTTACTTGACTTAGTGTCGTACCGTGATGTTATATATTTTTTATAGATACATTAAAAAAAAACTGTACAAGTGCGTCGGGTGTTGCGTTTTCAAGTGTAGAAAGTATAATATACTTTACACTTTTATATAAATTGAATAAAAATAAATTTAGTGAAACTTTAGAATCTAACTCCAATTTAGGCCAAGAGTTGGACTTATTTTTTTTATATCATCAACACAATGACAGACAATATTTTACTCATTAGATAATATGTAAATCTGATCTTCATCGAATCAATATAATTTATCGTACTGTATATCGATTTAATTAAAAAATTATGTAGAACTAACTGCCCTTGTTCTTTACACATATGTATTCATTTACTCTATGGATTAGATAAATAAAAAGAAACTGGTAATTTTTCATACTTTGGGGAAGTAATTATTATCTTATCTGTGCTTTAGATAAATTACTTACTTTTAACAGAAGTAAATCAGGATCTGTGTGTGGGAACGGAGAATCTGACGATTCTATACACCTTGCCAGAGCAGCGTCACTGGGAATTAAAGATAAGCTGTTCAGGTACGAATATTTATTTAACAACAAAACTAATAAAGGATGATTCAATATTACAATCTGTTCAATCAAAATCCCACTAATATTATAAATGTGAAAGTTTGGATGGATGGATGTTTGTTACTCTTTCACGCCAAAACTACTAAACCGATTGAGATAAAACTTGGTTTGTAGATAGCTGGAGACCTGGATTAACATATAGGCTACTTTTTATCCCAATATTCTTACGGGATCGGGACTTACGCGGGTGAAACCGTGGGGCGCTTCTAGTACTTAATATATTAAAGCATTGCGCTGAATTTGTTTACTTTCACAAAAACAAACAGACGGAAACTCAATTTTATTCTTGGACATTGGACATATTACAAGCAATCAAAATCTAATAGTAATTCTTATTTCTCTAAAAAATTAAACAAAGATAGAGCATGTCTTAGGGTCAACTTAGAACGGATAAATGCTTGAGCTCTTATAAAATGTAAATATAATATTAACCTTATCTCAATAAAAGAGAACTGAAAATCGTATGCAAGAAGTATAATCTAGTCTGCGCAACCGCGCGAGCATGTACGAGTACGAACACTCGCATTATTCTTCTGATAATAGCGCAGACTGCTATATCAATTGATAACAATTTTTTGTCTGTATTCTATGAATTGCGCACTGCCTTAAGGCGTCCATTAGACGCTCATGGAAACGTCAATCATTACCAAAAGTCATGATTGACGGATGTTCGTTGGTGATTGATGAAATAATATCGACATTAAAATCTCATCATGCAACCATCAATCACTGCATTAGACGATAGGTTATTCGTCAACCACCGTTTTGATTGTGGTAAAACTGACAGCAAAACCTACCGTGTAATGGGCGCTTAACGCGCGAGCTACAAAAGCACTCACGCGGATATCCGCGAGACTGTCCGATACGTGACGGTGTTCGACTGTCCGAGCATACGTGACGGCGTTCGACTGTCCGAGCATACGTGACGGTGTTCGACTGTTCGAGCATACGTGACGGTGTTCGACTGTTCGAGCATACGTGACGGTATTCGACTGTCCGAGCATACGTGACGGTGTTCGAGCATACTCGTGACTGTTCGAGCAGACGAGCGTGTTTTACGTTAGGTGTGAGTGGCGACAAAAAAAGTGTTCTAGATTGCTCGAACATTTATCAGCTAATCTGAGTTGACCCTTACGACTTGGTAATCGAAATCAAATAATTAGTTACCTAAATTCTGTAGCCTGTAACTGTTGTCTTGCTGAGGCCATGGCGTCATGCACAGCAAGCTGCTCTCGTGGCTGAAGAGGGGGATTTGCTCCCATTGCCTGAAAAAAAAAAACAGATATGAAGATTAAACAGTATAATACCCTGGCAAGACATTAGGTCTGCGAGTGGATGAAGAACATTCTACTTCACGGATTTAAGAATGCAGGGCGTGCACCACTGAGGCAGACAGCCTGTAACCACTGCCAGTGCAAACTGGTCGAAACTTCAGGCAATTACAAGGTATGCAATGAAAGTTTTTTGACGTGATAACGTCTTATAAATCGATGAACGCCGGCTGCACGCACGAAAAAATGTCCGCCTGAAGCCGAGCGTGCAAGCGGGAGCGCGGAACAAGCGATAGAGAGGCACGATCGGCCTAAGCGTTCATTTATTGACATTGATTTGATTTCAGTTTATTTCAATTTTCTATAACGAATTGTTCGTGATTATATTTAAACAAATTATTTAAATTAAATTTGCAAAAACTGTAAATAATATTTGAATATTAATAAAAATCTTTTTAACAAAAAATTAAACCGACGAAATAACTAAAAAGCAATAAATAAATAAACCTCTTAAGTCTTGAGCTTATTTACATAAACTATCAAATTTTATATAAACTTATATTGAGTCGGTGCCAAATAACAAACTGATTAATTATCTAAATTTTATGCGTACCTACGTAGAAATGGACATGGCTATAAATTCACGTTATCGTTTCACTAGAAAAAATAGAAGACTATTTTTTCTAGTGAAACATTTCATAGAGCATCATTTTTTACAAGCACAACATTCATTTAAATGTGCATTTTTATACTAGAGGGGAATATTTACAAGGTGTAGTTTTGTATATTATATCCCGAACGGATGAAGGTAGTTTTTTTTGGATACTATACTATCCGCAGACGTGCAAGTGGTTAGTTACCTTAGTGTGAATTTCAGCAATAGCTCTCAAGCCATTGACCCACTCCTGCCTTGCTCGAGCATCAGTGGCCCTCAGTTTGAGCATATCACCAGAAGCACAGTTAATAGTGAAGGTACGGGAGTCTTCATCACTTGGACATATGACTGCAGCCGCTAAGTGTGCCTAGAAATGACATGCAAATATGTATATTATACTGCTTCGAGTAAAATTTATGATGGAGATCGACTGTTTATTAATAGATAAATATGAAGAGAATCATCAATTTATATGCTTGAAAAAATGGCAAGTTTCAAACATAAGGAAACCTGCATTACCCAACACGTTTTTTCTAATTTTAAACATCGGACACTTAGATAGAAAAACAGACAGGCCTAGAAACCGTTTTTATTAAGTGACGAGAACCGATTGGTTTTAAAATTCATAATGAAATGCTATGTAAACTTCGTTTTAAAGTTTAAGTAATAAAAACAAAAACTTTTTCTTTATTATAAAAGTACTTAAAAATATATTTACCTCACCCCTAGCCGGCTGTCCGGGTTGGATAGTGTCTCCAGGTCCATCAAATAGGTAGTACGATAATACACCAGTTTCAGGGTCCACGGCAAACCAACGCTGCTGCCAACCCTTTACGACGTTTGTATACTTGTACAATTGACCCGACAATGGCCTGTGAGAACTTAAACCCACTGCCTTGATCATTCTTATTTACAATCTATTTTAAACCTTATACACTGAACTGGACAAAAAAAATATTGCTAACAATTTTTTGCAGATTTTTGACAGCTAAATACATACTTGATTGCGTTTAGTCTATTATTTTAAAAAGCGCATTTTCTTTGTTATAATTAATTAATCATTATTAACTAACTTCAGTTACTTGTTATTAATTTGTTACTTCAGTTTCATTCATTAACGAAAACCTGGATCAAATTAAGATACGAGTCAATATGAATCGATGAATTGGTAATTAAACGCAAGGAACTGACGAACTGACATGTCAATCTATTACGTCATAGAGTATAGGGGTCTATGGAACGTCATTGGGGAACGTGCACAAACTATAGGTGGCAGCACAAGTCGACACGAGAGCCAGTGTGGTAAAAAAAATAGGCAGTCATGCAAAGAGTAAAGTAATTGGGACTGCCGACAGAAGTGAAAACTTAAACGAAATGACTTTCAAAATAATATATTTTAGTTTATGGAAATGACGAACTTAAAACGTCACATATACATACATAAGGTATTTTAGGGCGTTAGATATTTTGAACCTGCTCTGTATGTAATCGAAGGTCTGGCTGACCAAATCGGCACTCAACGGCGCATGGTACAAATACTACAAAATATTTCAGCCAAAAAGGTATTTTAGATCGAATGACACTTAAAGAAATTTAAAGTAGATGTATTATTTATCATAAAAATAAAAGTGCCAGACATTTTACTTTGTCTCACACACGTTAGAGCCAGACGATCCTGAACATGTGTTAAAATGGTGCCCAAAAAAGGTATTTTAGTTCGGATGAGACCTATAGAAATATAAAGTAGACGTATTATTTAACTTAAAAAATAAAAGTGCCAGACATTTTACTTTGTCTGACATTAGAGGCAGACGACTCCGCACTGGTATTAAAAAGTGCCAAAAAAATTTTAGGTCGAATGAGACTTAAAGAAACATAAAGTAGTATTATTTAACATAAAAATAAAAGTGCCAGACATTTTACTTTGTCTGAAATTCAAGTAAAATTTGTTGGCTACACAGTAATACCTGATGGTGTAAAGCCACCAAGAGTTAAGATTCAAATTCAGTTGCGCGCGAGACGCGGTGACGAGCGCACGTAGTTTCGCACGACACGTTTTTTAGTGGAATTATTCACGACTACCCGCATTAAGTAATAATGGGGGATAGCTTAAGTGAGGACGAAAAAAGTGACTCGGCCATTATTGAGGACTGTGAAAAGGAGCTTCGAGATATGGAGCCGAAAAAGAATGAGAAGCGGCCCCGTGAAAGTGAGGCAAGTAGTGAAGAAGGGTTTATTACTGTTAGCAGAAGACCGAAAAGATTGATTAGAAGCGATTCAATGAATAATAACTATAACAATGGGGGTAATGATAATATAGATACTGGCGAAAAGTATGAAGTATGTTTGTCTTCATTAACAATCCTACCTAAACAAATGGCTTTAGCTAGGCTTTTGAGAGATGAAAATATAACAAACATCAACAAAATCAAATATAAAAGCCCGTATAGAGTGTTTATTCAGTTTGAGAACCAAAATCAAGCTAGTAGTCTAATTAATAATAAAAAAATAAAGGATATGGATATACGAGCACAATTTACTGATCAAAACAATATATCATATGGTATCATCAGGGGAGTAGATTTGGACATAGAAGAAAAAGAGCTGTTAGAAGACTTTATTGCTCCTCATGAAATATTATCTGCTAAAAGAATGAGAAGATTAAATGAGGATCATAAGTGGGTAGACAGTGAGACCTTCCGTATAAGTTTTAAAAGTACATCTCCTCCCCCTTTTCTCATGGCCTATGGGTGCAAGTTTGCAGTGGAAAAGTATGTGTTCCCTGTGTCCCAGTGTTCGAGATGTTGGAGATATGGACACATTAAATGGTTCTGTACATCCAATAAAATCATTTGCCCGAAGTGTGGTAAAGACCATAATAATTGCGATACTCAAGAATACAAGTGTTCTAATTGTAAAGGCTCTCACATGGCACTTAGTAAAGCATGTCCATATTTCATTAAGGAAAAGAAGATCCGGTATGTCATGAGTGAACAGAGTGTAACATACAAAAAAGCTTTACAAATTTATTTAAAAAATCATGAGCCAAAAGAGGATACACAAGAAAATGCTAATAATCTGGAACCCACGGGCAACAATATTTTTTCTGAAGAAAATGTGAACAGGACATACAGTAGTGTGTTACAGACAAAAGCTAATGCTCATGAAGTTCAAATCGATGAAGAGCAAGGGCATAATATAGGAGCTCGACCATCACAAAAGAAAGACATTAGGAAGAAAAAGAATAAGGTAAATGATCATCAAAAACAGCAATGCGAATCACAACTTATTGAGATGGAGACAGAATGTTTAGAAAATGAGGGGGTTCAACGAAGAAGGGAAATTTCAACAGAAAATTATGAGAAGAGAGAAGAAAGAAAGTTCGATGTCTGGAACTTCATCTTTAAATTAAGGAATATTGCTATATCGGAAAGTAGTTTTGAAAATAAATGTAAATTAGTATTGAAGGCAGTTATTGAAGAAATAAAATTATGTTTCAAAAAAATATTATCGAGTGTTGGTGTAGCGGAACATATCTTTAATTTATTTAATGGATAAAGTATTTAATATTGTTCAGTGGAACTCACAGAGTCTGAAACCAAAGCTAGCAGACTTTGACACATTATTATTTAGAGAGAAAGTTCATATAGCTATAGTAAGTGAAACATGGTTGAATGAAGATTCTGCTCTCCATATCAGTGGATATAATATTTATCGTAAGGACAGACCTGACTCTTACGGAGGTGTTGCGGTAATAATACATAAGACTATACCATCGCAAACTTGTTCCACTCCCTGCACAAATACAGGTATTGAAACGATTCATATTAAGGTATTTAATTGCACATATTTAGAAAACATTGTATGCATATATTGTCCTTCTTCGGTGCGTACATCACAATCAGATTGGGAGCAAATCTTTAAAATAGCTACTAAAAAGACAATAATAGCTGGTGACTTTAATGGTCATCATACAAATTGGTCATATAAAAATGATCGGAGGGGTATTCAGATATTTGATTCGGCTATAGAACACGGGTTTATTTCATTAAATGACGGAGGACATACAAGAATGAAATTAGTAAACAGTGTGTTACAAAAATCATCCCCCGATATAACTTTTACTTCAACAGATATAGCTATAGATTTTAAATGGCAGGTACTCAATGAAAGTTTGGGTAGCGATCATCTTTTTATAAAAATTTCTAGAAATGTGACGAATAATTTAAGGGTCCTTAAGAAACGTAACTTTACACAAGCCAACTGGGAAAAGTACAACGCAGACCTTAAAAAATCATTTTTTGAATTTGATTATCTTTCTTGCCTTGATACCGAGATTCAAAATCACTATGATTATTTTTTAAACATGGTGAACATGTCAGCTAATAAAAATATCCCTCTAATTAAAGTTGCTTCTGAGGTGACAGAAAAATTTAAGCCTAAGGCCTATTGGTCTCCATATTTATCAAAAATCATAGCAGAGCGTCGATTAGCGCTAAGAGCTTTCAGATGTAACCCTACGCCAGACAATTTCAAGAAACTTGAGGAAAAAATAAGGACAGTTAGAAAGCAAATACAACAAGCGAAGTCGTCTAATTGGCATACATTTTGTAACAGTATTGATGAGTGTGTATCAGTATCAGATATGTGGCGCAAGATGCGATGGTATAAGGGATACCGACAAACTGGCTTTATACCACCTCAGGACAAAAAAAAAGAGTTGCTTAGATCTTTGACACCAGACTCAGTATTAAATTGTAAACCTAATTTCATCTCAAACAATGCATTACTTGAATCGATCTTTACTATGCAAGAATTAGAAAGTTGTATAAAGAAAATAGACACTTCTCCAGGTAAAGACGGAATCACCTACTCAATGATCTATAATCTACCTCTGTCAGGCAAACAATTTCTTTTAAACATATACAATGCAATCTTCAGATTGGGAGTTGTGCCAATCCAGTGGCGTACTATTTTAATAGTTCCTATCCCTAAACCAGGGACCGAAGAAAACTCAGAAACCAAACTTAGACCAATATCCCTTATATCTTGCGTTTGCAAAATTTTTCATGTAATGCTAGGAAAAAGACTAGAATGGTTTATAGAAAAACATCTGATTTTGTCACCGTACACTAGTGGTTTCAGAAGAGCTCAATCAGGCTTAGATTGCTTAACAAGACTTATTAGTTATAGTCAGTTAGGTTTCGCGGAAAGGTGTTCAACGGTATCTTGTTTCCTTGATATTGAAAACGCGTATAATAACATATTAATAGACAAAGTAGTACAAGTCCTAGATGAATTAAATGTTGGCAGTAAAATATGTAATTATTTGTGGGGTTTTTTAAGCGATAGACGTTTAATGATTAAAAACTGCTTAGATGTTCAATTATCTGAAGTTAGATATACGAATAGAGGACTAGCTCAGGGAGATCCAATTTCACCACTGCTCTTCAATATAACTACATTTAAAATATGTCGTCAGACATCTACTGTTGTACTATCGCAATACGCGGACGATTTCGTTTTGTATATTCGTCATAAAGACTTTAATCATTGTGAACGCCAATTGCAAGAATCGTTGAATACTTTTGTTGCTGTGCTGGATGAGATAGGTCTTCAGTTATCGCCGACTAAATCTAAAGTGTGTGTTTTTACGAGAGGACGTAAAAAATGGCAACCTAGATTAAATATTGAAAATAACATTATTCCAACTTTGAATTGCGTTAAGTATTTAGGTCTATGGCTAGATGCATCGTTACGATGGGGTAAACACCTAAATGAAATTGGAGCGAAAGTTTCTAAATTTATGAATTTGTTGAAAGTACTAGCAGGTCCGGGTTGGGGTATACACCCCAAGCACCTGCGAACGTTATATATCGCAATAATTAGAAGTAGATTGGATTATGGGTGTTTTCTATATGATACAAGTGCAAAAAATAATTTGATCAGACTTGATAGAATTCAAAACCAGGCTCTACGAATAATAGGAGGCTACATAAAAAGCACCCCTATCCACGTTATGGAGAGCGAGCTTTGTCTTCCACCACTATTCTTGAGGCGATTATACCTCGCTTATAAATATTTGATTAAAAATATGTCTTGGTCTGACAGTAAAACAATTAATGTGATAGCAGATCTCAGCTCCAATTCTTATGAAAGATATTGGCAAGGTATTAAAAGACCATTACTTGTAGCTATTTACAATGAATGCAAAGAATGTAATATACACGCTTCAAACCCACTTGAATTATATAAATTAGATATCTGGGTGAGTTATATAGATATAGGTAAAATTATGGAATTCAATTTAGAATCTGTTAATCGACCCAAAAGTTGTTATAATATTTCTACCCTGAAATTTAACGTAATTGAAGAACTGAACACTAAATATGCTGGTTGGTCAAAGTTATATACTGACGGGTCGAAAAGTAATAATGGTTTTGGAGCTGCATTCTGTGATGTGTCAACAAATGTATCTAGCATGTTTAGTATAAAAAGAAAAATGTCAATCATGAGCTTAGAACTTATTGCAATCTCAGAAGCACTCAAATACATTAAATACCAGAAGTACAAAAATGTTGTGATATGTACTGATAGCAAAAGCGCCTTACAGCATGTGGCTCGATGCGCCTCTGGTTCTTGCAGAGGTGTACCGATAGTCTACAATATTTTAAAATTAATACACGAGTTAGATACTTTATATAATATAAATCTGAGGTTGCAATGGGTTCCATCCCACATAGGACTAAAAGGGAACGAGGAGGCTGACAGGATGGCTAAATTAGCAGCAACGAACGGTTCGGATATTTTCATTTTGCCACATTTTACAGACGTAATAATAAAATTTAAAAATAATTGTTTCAGTAAATTTAAAGAATATTTTGATGAAAGAAGCAAAGAAAAAGGAATATGGTTTAAAACAATTCAATGTCAGCCTCCACGAATACCTTGGTTTTACAACAATGAATTTAGTAGAGGATATATTGTTGCAATGCTGAGATTACGTTCTGGTCATTATCCATCACGAAAATTTGCTTTTCTTATGAAGAAGGTTGATTCGCCTAATTGTGAAGTATGTGACAGGATAGATGATGTTCAGCACATCCTAGTAGAATGTGCTAAACATCAGAGGGTGAGAGAATCATTGGTGCAGAAATTCAACATTAACAGATATGATCAAGGTATTTTTTTGAGCATATTAGCAGAACCGACTGGCGAAGCGGCAAAATTTATGGTCGAAAATATGATTCTTGTTCACCAATGATTTTGCACTTGTATATATTAGAATATAAATTAATTTTCAGATAAGTATGTACTAGTTTTAGGTAACGCTGGGGCTCACATATCCTATGAGACATATGCCCCTAAATAAATAAAGAGAAAAAAAAAAAAAAAAAAAAAAAAAAAGATTCAAATTATTAAATTTCCCGAAACCCGAAAACGTCGAACTATTACGGAGATTCCTAGGGATGGTTAATTTCTATCATGACAGTATTCCTAATGCAGCCCATGCATGTAAAAAGTTATGAACAACACAGTGAAGCTCGCTCGTCCTACTCACAGCGCATCAATAGCTCTCTTTTGTGACGCTAGTTGGTTACTAGCGTCACGGAGGTAAGTGGTAAGTGGAGGAACAAATGGCAGCCGTTAGGATACTTTTCAAAAATATTTTCAACTACTCTGCAAAAATACAGTATACATCTATATTAACCGTGTACTGATTGTTTTCACGGATCATAAGCCACTAACATACGCGCTTTTGAAGATTTCATCAGAAACAGAAACTCCTCGCCGTACTTGTCAGTTACTGTTCATTAGCAAGTTTACAAATGATATCCTGCACATGAAAGAAAAAAGAAAACATGAGTGGTCAGGATAATGTTGTCGTGGATGTTTGGTAACGTATCGAGACCATCGCCACACCTATTTTACTCGACTATGACAAACGCTTACGCTTAAATTATCTTTTTAAGCGTAATGCTTAAAAAGATAATTTTACCCACAACAGCCAATTTACTGTGAAGTTTCCTCTTCAGTTATAAGACCGTACATACTCGAGGAATACCGTTTAGCGTTTGACGCTGTACATAACATATAATCATCCAAGTTAGAGGGTGACCTGTCGGACTAAACTCACCCACCTGCGCAGTTGAGTGCCGTATGCGGGGGTGAAGGAGTCCTGGTGGGTTGAGCCGAGCGGTACCGTAAGGCACGCCCCCTTTGATGCCGATTCCAAGCAAAACGGTAGCTCTGTGTGCTAGCCACGGGGACGGGGGGCGAAACGGTTAGGGTCCCGTTGGAGGGTCACAGGGTAGTAGAGGTCGCAGGGGCAAGTCTGCTTCACTGTGGTGGTGAAGGCTGACGGTGCAAGAGAAGGCTACTTTGGCGGAGGGGGCGGGCCTCTCAGACCCCTAAATCCTGCAATCCTATATCTAACCGGTAATCCTAACTCCTGAAATTTTGTGAGTACGGCGTTCCCAAAGGTGCGGGCTCTTTATTAATTACTTAGTGGTAAAACGTAATGACACAGTTTTTACCATTCAAATGCCAGGACGGGGTGTCACCGTGTCTGTAGATCGTCTGAAGCCCACCAATACGTTAAACCTCAAAAACGAGAGCTTATGACAAAGTGTACTCGTTCAGGTCGGACCAGTGGCGTAACTGTACCATCTAGGGCCCGTGGCTAATTCATCGGATGGGGCACAAGTTCATTTTTGGTGCCTCGTGTGCTTAGGGCCTTGGTGTCGGGGCCTGGGGCCATGGGCCTGTGACATTTTGCCCGCTCTGCCACCCTATTGTTACGCCACTGGGTCGGACTATCAGACGACCAGTAGGGTCCACTAGGCGGGGAGTCATGTAACTACTGCGCAGTCTGCGCACCGCTTTGCGCAATGTTGTCTGCGCACCGCTTTGCGCAATGTTGTCTGCGCACAGTGCGCACAAAAAAAAAAAACTGTTCCGCGCAGTAGATATTGTCATTCATTGTTTTAACGAAATCTAAAACAATTTGCATATAATATTTTAATTATAATTTAATGTGTTTTATTGGGGCGTAAAAGTGTCTTCTCTGTACAAATAGGCCATTGACTACATCATACTATTTATATTATATTTACTAATTCTAACCAACTGTCACAGAGTAAGATGCACTTTAATCAATACTGAACTAAACCCAACTGTCAAGGTATAAGTGTTCTCTTCTGTGGTAATTTGGTTTAGCTTGTCGTAACTTTTGGAAACTATTGTTATTGTCCATTGTCCAAAGATTTTGTAGTTAAAAATACGAATGTTCTATCAAACTTGCTTAAAACTCCTATGTGGTCTGTAATTGTGATCTAAAATGGTATTTAAATTGATAAGAGTAGATGTAGAAGAGCCTTTTAAAATACAACTGCAGGTCGGAAACCATGTAATTGGACGAGGAAAATTTCTACATGTAAGTAATTACAACATATAAACTCTGTTTACTGCTTATATTTTCTGCCTTGTTTACAGTCAAACAAAGAATTTTATACCAACTAAATAATTACGATATGAAATAACGATACGTATTATGTATAATCAATTTCAATCAAATACCCAAGCAGCATGAGTCATATATATATCATTCACATATATTTGATATCTAATGTTTTTATAATTATAGAACGATGAAAATGATAAGCGAGTGTCCAGAAATCATGCAGAACTGGAAGTAACCGACGAATCAGTCACATTAAAAGCAGTAAGTACAATATATTCACTTGTAAACAAATATATTTTGAAATCGCTACAATTAAAATTACTTGTAAATCCCACTTAATATTATAAATGTGAAAGTTTGTATGGATGGATGGATGAATGGATGGATGCTTGTTACTCTTTCACATAAAAACCACTGAATCGATTGCGATGAAACTTAGTATGTGGATAGCTGGAGACCTGGATTAATGCATAGGCTACTTTATATTTCCACGGGATCAGTAGTTACGCGGGTGAAACTGCAGGGCGCTGCTACTAATATAAATACAGTAATTCCACTCACCAAGTTTAATCAGATCTAGAGGAATAGTAATCAAATACTCAATACTCAATACTTTATTGCTGCCATAATGTAAATTATACAGTTGGTAAAACTTAAGCTAAGTATCAATTATGGACCCTGTTGGGCACTGCACAGAAGAGAGAGAGAGAGAGGGGAGTTATTTTTTGTTGTATTGATATGATATATTATTTTGTATTATTTGTTTAATCTGTAAGTATATATTATTTATATATTTTGGGTATATTAATAGTTTTGATAATATTTGCTGGGTAATTACTTCGTTTTATTTATATATTTGTGTTACTTATTCTATTTTATTATGCCATTTAATAACATTAACAAAAAAATCTGAAGTTTATAGTATCTAGTTATAATTTATAGATTAGATGGTAGCCGTTTGAGATTTGTTTTATAGTAGTAGTAATAATACATAATTGATTTATTATTTATTAAATGTTTAGTGATTGTTATTATTATTGCACTGGGATTATATAGAATTTGGCTATGTTGTTATATATTTATTATATAGGGTAATTATTATAGTATTATGTATTTATTATTAAATAATTTAATAAAGGTAATTATTTAGTTATTATAAGGTATGTCATATTTGATTTATTTACTTATTTATTTACTTATTGCACTTGATTTAGGTTAGGCTTGACTATGTTATCATACTAAAGTAATAGTTTATAATGTGAAGATTTAATACTATTTAAGTAGGTAGGTTTTTTCTTCCATATACTCTTTTATAGTGTAGTAACTTTTTTGTAACAGGAAAAGTTTTAATTTATTAATAAAAATATTATGTTTTTCTTCGTTCTTAATTGCTTCTGGTAATTTGTTTTATATTTTAATTGACATAACCAAGGGGCTTGTAGAATGCATTGTTAGTTGGGAAGTTGGGAGGTTAAGCCTATTTCTATGTCTAAGTGTAAATTTGGTTTGTTTATCTTCTCTTTTACTATAGTATTCCGGATGATTTCGAACAAATTTACAAATTTCCAAGATAAAAATGCTTGGTAGAGTAAGAATTTTGAGATTCTGAAAATGGGGTTTACAGGAGTCTGTTTCTTCTATATTAGTTAATATTCTAATAATTTTTTTTTGTATGGTGAAGATAGTGTGTGCCTCTGTACTATTTCCCCAAAGGATTATGCCATAGCTTAAGCAAGAGTAAGCGTATGCGTAGTATGTGACAAGAGCGGTGGAAAGGTCTGTGGTCTTCTTAATTTCGCATAGAGCATATGAAAATGTTGATATTTTTGACCGAACTTTTTTACGTGTGGTTTCCAATTTATATGAGTATCTATAATTAATCCTAATAAGTTAAATTCTTTAACGACTTCCAATTGAAGCCCTTTGAAACTAAAGTTTATATTTAATGGTTTCTTTTGATATGGATGAAAAGGTATTATTTTAGTTTTTGAATAATTTATTTCTAAGTTATGTTCTGTCATCCAATCTGTTGTTTTGGTGAGTATTGTATTTATATTGTCATTTAAATTCGAATTGGTTTTAGAAGAAACTAGTAGGGAGATGTCGTCTGCAAACATAACACATGATTCCTCTATGCATTTTGGTAGGTCATTGATGTAGACCAGAAATAGCAAGCATCCTATCACACTGCCCTGAGGAATTGAGGCGTTTATGTCTTTACTCTTTGAATGTATTTTTTCTATTTCATTTTTATTTAGATTGAAGTATTCTAATTCTACCAGCTGCTTTCGATCTGTTAAGTATGAGGTAAGCCATTCATGAGCTTTTCCACGTATACCTATATTTTATAATTTATTTAATAATATTTTAAACTGCACTTTGTCATAGGCCTTGCTCATATCAAGTAAAATACCTATAGCATATTGTTTATTGTTTATGATATTGAGGGCTTCTTGAATATATTTATAGATAGCCAATGTTGTTGACTTATTTTTACGAAAGCCGTTTTGGCATTCGTCGAGTATATTATATTTTTCACAGAACGCATATATTCTATTGGTTATGGCTTTTTCAAAAATCTTTGAAGCAGTGGGTAAAAGTGCTATTGGGCGATTGTTGTTAGGGTCTGTTTTTGATTTCTTTTTATGAATAGGGAATAATATTTACCCATCCCCTATCATCATCGTCGTCATCTCTGTCAATATGAACTTTTATTAATAACTAACATTTAATTACAGTTACACCAGAACCCGTGCTTCTACATCAAGACCAATACTGTTGACACAGAAATATTGCAACAAAATAATATAGTTTCTCTTAAAAATGGTGATAAATTTGGCCTAATACCAGATAATTATTGGTATCAAGTAATTCATTGTTCTGAACCAGATAATCCTCAGGATACTGCTACAGCATGTATAAATGTAAATCAGAAAGATGAGAATGGAATAAAGAGTAGTGAACAAAATAATGGAACATCTGACTCAAATACAGAAGATGAAACCATTAATGTTCCAAAGAGTGAAGCTTTGGAACATTCAAATAGATCAGATTCACCATCAATAATAAGCAAGTATCTTTTTTTTTTTCAAAAAAAAGATGACTACTGATGTGGTCACACATTACTAGTAATCTCGTTAACCCCTCCAGCTAAGCTTAACGCTTTTGTTAGGAGTGGGTTCACGACGGTAGTGCACTGGGTGGGGTTTGAACCCGCAACCGCTTGATCACAAGACAGACCAGGCCCATTTACTAGTGTAGTTCTAAATAACACTTATGGGAATCACTACAAATAAGGATTAGTCAGGAGAGCCACATGCACACCCACACACCCTGGTTAGACTTGCATTGCTGATAGACTCTAATCAGATTAATATCATCCATAACCCTTAGAAATACTGTAATATCTGTAGTTGTAGAGAGATGTACTGTAGATTTACAGAGTTAAACAGGCTCTATATGAGGTATACTTATAGATTTAGAAGAACCAAATGGTACACACGGAGAAAATACTCAAGCATATGATCCTGCTCCTTGTACTCCGAATAAAAGGGCACATGATTCATCTGATTCCAGTCCAGTTGATGTTAAGAAAGTAAAAACTGAACCAGCTACTCTTGATATGCAGGATGCTCAACCTGGGCCAAGCAATGATCAGGTTAGTCATAAATTAAATTGATATAAATTAGATAAAACTGTATTGTATATAATAATGTATTGTATATAATAATGTATTGATATAAATTGTAATTGTTATAATATTGATAAAGGATTTTACAAATGTTATCTTATCTTCTTAAGCATGATTTTAAAGGCTATTGTAAATAATTATTTGGAATGAGTCGTCACTTATCTGATTTAGTTTTATAATAACAATATGATAAGTTATAATTTATAAGTTACTAGCAACCCGCCCCGGCTTCGCACGGGTAGCAGAGACATCTTCAGCTACCATCATTATATTACAACCAATTTACACAAAATCTTAACAAATTATATACCTAAACCTTCTTCATGAATCGCTCTATCCACTGGTGAAAACTGCATGATAATCCGTTCAGTAGTTTTTCAGTTTATCGCGAACAGACAGACAGATAAACGCGGCGGGGACTTTGTTTTATAATAATACTAGCAACCCGCCCCGGCTTCGAACGGGTACAAATTGTACACCTAAACCTTCCTCATGGATCATTCTGTCTATTAGTGAAAACCGCATGAAAATACGTTCAGTAGAGTTTCAGTTTATCGCGAACAGACAGACAGACGCGGCGGGGGACTTTGTTTTATAATATGTAGTGATATGTTCATGAAATTGTCACAAGTTCAAATTGGAATCAAAAAACATTTTTATATGATGGAGGATGTGGTCTATATCTGATCATGTGACTATATCATTTTTAAGATCCATAGATGTTATCCAGTGTAGAAGTTTCAAATGATCCAAGCTTCAATTATTACACTTTTTATTTTCTTCTTATAAAAAGGGAATAAAAGGTAAGAAGAGAAGTATCCATTTCATTTAGGTAGAAAACATATAGGTAAGTGGATACTGTTTATACAGATATAGGAGTTATATAGGTGTATCTGACAATAGAACACTTATTAAATCACTGAAAGGGTATGACTCTAGCATGCATCATGATTAGGCCTGCCATCACTTAAATTGCGAACGCCGGACAAAAACTTAAAAAAATCCGGACACATGGGTGAAATCGAGATTCTTTCCCTTACACCTTAAAAAAAACGGCCGATTCCATTGAAATTTTTAGAGAGTGTCCGGGTTTTGCCCGGACACTTTTCAAAAACCCCGCCCGGACGCCCTCTGAACTAGGACAAATCCGGGGAAACCCGGACGGATGGCAGCCCTAATCATGATGCTCATCACACAAATATTTGTCCTGGGTGGGAATTGAACACAAGACTCAGCAGTCAGGATCACTGACCACTAAACCAACAGGGCAGTCTAATACGATGTTTCAATTCTAGTCTTTTCTGGTTATATGTGTATCTTAGTAATTATTTTTTGTGTACATAGAATATTCACAAATTGTCACTCTCTGTGTAAGTCATATTAGTGTGAACTAAGACTTACACAGAACAGTTATTAAGCATATAACCTGTGAACATGGAGGGAGAGAGAGAGAGAGAGTTCTGTCAGCTCTTTATTAATTAACTAGCAATCCGCCTCGGCTTCGCACGGGTACAAATTATATACCTAAACCTTCCTCACGAATCACTATCTATTAGTGGAAACCGCATGAAAATCCGTTCAGTAGTTTTTCAGTTTACCGCGAACAGACAGACAGACAAACGCGGCGGGGGACTTTGTTTTATAATAATATATGTAGTGATTAGTTTAGATTATATTAAAGTAAGGATTACTATAGGTATCTCTTACTATTAAATATACATTATGACCTTGTACTTGTAAACATTATGGTGCAATAAATATTTTGAATTTTCCGGAGGCCAGAATCCCCACGTACCTACATTGCGACGCGACGGCCGGACCGAATGACTGTCGCGCGCGTAATTATTTTGTCGCGCGAATATTTTTTATATTGCGATATCTTCTAAGATATTCGTTTAAACTATATAGAGTTTAGGGAACAAATATTCTATATTAAATTTCCGTTCTAACAAACATATTTATTTAGATATAAATTAATACCATATGGGTTAAATATAAATAGGCTTCGCAAAAAAACATTCTTTTTAATCAAAAAATTTAATAGTAAAAGCAGTTATTGTGCGTTATCTGTCGGAGATAGGCATATGCTATCGCGGACTTTTTTATAGATATTGATATGTTCTTTAATATTGTAGTACATTGTTTTGTTCTATCATCAATAGTTTTCGCAGCGCATGCGATGAGAGACATTTTACGACAAAAAAACTTACACCTTGGGTCACATTATTCAAGTTTTAGTAGGGATCCCTAATTATTTCTGTATATAAATATAGCCTATGTTATTCGGTGAAGATGTAGCTTTCTAACGGTGAAAGAATTTTTAAAATCGGTCGCCTAGATTTTGAGTTAAATCGTAACAAACAAATAAACAAACAAATCTTTCCTCTTTATAATATAAGTTTAGATGTCACCAACGTGTGCGTGTGTCACAACGATGACGCTTTAAGTTCGTCGTTTCGTTTAAGTTTTCACTTCTGTCGGCATTCCTTCATGTTATTATATTACACAATGTCCACATTTTAGTATTGGCTTACATGCTTCAATTAACTGTCAGAAAGACAAAATATAGACAGCGTGTAAGTCAAACTTACTTAGCTACGCGAAAAACTTACAAAAACCTCTTTCTGTTTATACTTATCACAATAGAAAAGTCGGTTCATCATAAAAATCCGAGATTATGGATTTATAGTCATTAGTTTCAATTGGCGCTACGCAATGTGCGCTGTATTCTTTTTGTGCGGTACGGCGAATGACCTTAAACGTAGGGCGCCGTCGAAGCTGCTAATTGCAGAAATGTTGTTTAATTGATTACATTGCAGTTTTTGGCCGTATGGGGTATTTTAAATTTTGTTTGTTTGCTCATTGTGATATCACTTTTAATAAAAAAAAAAATTAATTCCAATGATTTTCGACTCAGAATGATGGTCTGAATACACTATTTCAATATTCGGTCACCGTGTCTCATTAACAATATGTGGCAGCTTTTGTTTTTTTATATAACATGCCCTATTAGCCTACTATTATTTTGTTTGGAATAACTGTTCTAGTAGCTATTATATTTCAATGCCTGTGAGGCGATTAAATACAGTGTTTTTTGAGAAATCTTATATTTTTTTCCTAAATTCCCTTTTAGGCTGCTGACCCAGACAGTAAAGACCAGAAACCTAATATAGCTGCGCCTGTTTCTCCGCCTCAACCACCGGCGCTAAAGAGGGAAAGATGTATGTACGGAGCCAATTGTTATAGGTAAGTATTTGTAAACTCACTGAATAAAGAAAGAGCTTTATTTCTCACTAGCTGCGCCCCGCGGTTTCACCGGTGGCGGACATTTTGTACAAAATGTCCGCCACCTGCGGTAATACAAGCCCTACATCGCCGAACAACAGATTGTTGGAGGCGTCGGACAAAGCCGGAGCTTTTTATTTTATCAGCAACTTGAAAAATCCGGGCTTCTAATTGTTCCAGTGATGTTATTTCCACCTTGTAGACTTTTTATTTTAAAAATCCCCAGTAGAAAAAAAATTGCGGATTCAGGTCAGGGGCCTTGGTAGCCACAAAATAGGTCCCAGAGACCAATCCACTCTTTCAGGGTACTCGTTGTTAAGATAATCTCGCACTATTCGAGCGTAATGAGCGGGCAATCATCATTTTGTAACCAGTGGTTATCTGGCACATTTGCACTTTGCAAAAGTTCGGGCAAATTATTTTGCAGGAAATCGAGATAGATGGTACTCGAAATGTTTCGGGTAGTTCGACGGGTCAATTATTTGTCCATTTAGGATTCCTGTCCAAAGGTTCACTTGGAATTGGACTTGAGCCCGATCTTGACTTTGATGTTGACGTTGTTCTTGGGTTGGCCATGCCTGCCGACTATTCAGGTTGTGTATGTTCATGTAGCCATTGCTCTTACATGTTGATTCGTCGCTCCATAGTATTCTGTTGAAGAAACCTGGATCTTCCCTTATTCTTCACAACATTATACGAGAGAATCGGACATTTAGCGAATCGGACGTTTGGCGAATAGGACAATATGCGAATCGGACCTTTTTTCTCACCGGACGTTTTGTGAATCAGACGTTGTGCGTCTGAACCTTGGTTTTGAGTACGTCCCAATACGACCTTCTACATCCCAATGTTTTGTGGTAAGAAGCCCCACTAAAAGTAGTCTTGTATCCTACTGGAAGTTTCGGGAGTCTATTCCTGTTAACCGCTTTAACGAAGACAAATGTAATGTTAGTACTGCGTTGACATCAGCGCTGTAATCGGTGGTTTCTGTTTTTGCCGGCAATCACTTGATTACAATGCCGACTTTTTAGACAAAAAAAAAAATTTTAAGTATTTTCAAATTTATTGAAAGTATTAAAGTTCTCCAATGTTCCCGGTTTCCAAGTTCCATTTTTTCTACGTACTTTAATCATGAACTATTTGCAACAGACGCAACGCGGAGCACAAGGCCCAGTTCAGCCACCCTGAGAACGGCGACTGGGGAGCGGGAGAGCGCGGCGTGTGTCCGTTCGGGCGCGCGTGCCGCAAGGCCGACCTGCGCCACTGGCAGGCGCACGAGCACCCGCCCGGGGTCAACCCCCCCGCCCCCAACGTCAGAAGACCAGGTCAGGGTTTCATTTGTTTTTAGCTCTGATTTAAATTATTTTGACCACATAATTTCGCGCATCTGGTGAGAGATGTACTTATCATAACAATCATTGCTCCTGGTGTTTAGGGATATTTGCAAGGTTTTGAATGTATTTTAGTACGATTTTAAAAGACAGCAAGTTACCCATATACAACTACTACTACTTACCATATACGTGGCGCAATTATGTCAGTATCAATACTGCCAAATAAAATATCGATGAGGTGTCTTTGGGACACCCGGTTTGAACGAAGTTCCTTTCGAAAATCGAAATTAAAATTGCGCCATCTGTGAAAGTTGCCCGAAATAATTTGTATAAAACAACATCAAAGTACAGTAGTATCGAACAGAATCCACAACTGGCATTTAAGAAAAACAAATCGTGGTCAGCATTTTTCGTTGTTGCTAACACCTTTTTCCGTCTAGCCAGCCGTCGGCCGAGCATCTGAAGTGTAACGTGCGATAAGAAACTTCGTGGTATTTAGGTTTATTCTATATTAATGTATATCTTTCTCCAACAGGTATGCAAGTAGTCCAACGTCAAGGCAATGTGTTCTACATAAACGCACATGCAGTTAACTTTTACGATGATCATTTTCAAGTCGAAGACTCTGATGGCGATAGTGTCGATTACGATTACGAATTCTAAATCGATTTTACAAATATTAAATCATGGTTACCGAGACTTATTTTAAAGTATGTTTTTAAAGTAAGATTAATTTGGTCAGGTCAAAGAAGGAACCGAAACAGAACTTCTGGCAGTAATGATAATGAAGATTCTTCAAGAGTAAAGCGAAGGAGGAAAAAGTCTTCTGAAAGTGACGAAGATAGTGAAGAGTCGGCAGGAACTGACCTGATAGTGACAGGAAAGAGGGTTCGGAAGACGGTGAAAAGAGACGCGTGGATCGATACGCCGTCTGATGAAGACGAAGACCCTTATAAAACTGACGAGTCAGACGAATGGCAGCCTTCCAGTGATATCAGAGGCAGGAAAGGTTTCTCACAAAACTTCTAGATTTGTTCAATAAATATTATGTTTGTTTTTCTATTCTTTGGTGGATTTCATGTAATTCCTTCAGTCAATATAATTTCATTTACAATTTAGAACCATGTCATTGACAATCAAATAACAAGAAAATTTCTGGTAAACTTGAATTTACATGTTCTTCACATATGGAAACCCTCACAACTACTACTTGTCAAGGGCTAACAGTAAAGTCGAAATGGAACTGACTAAAACCACACCGTATGCCGTCACAGAGGTTTGTAGCCACGGGCCTGGACTTGTGGATAGAAAAAGAATACAAAATAAAAATGTTAATAGTCTCTATTTCCAAATAATCTATGAAGCTTATATCTAGAATGCAGTCTTCAGTAATAACCTTCATCATCAGAAAAGTTCCCTGAAGGAGTTTGTCCATCCCATTCCGAAGTCGCGGCAGGTAGCAAAAGTGTGGGCGGGGCTTCACCTCCACGTACACGTAGAGCATATACCGCCATCTCTACTTTTGCAACATTCGCGCGAGTAACACTCAGTTTCTTACCTAGTAGACGGTTGCCTGTTATACCTGTAATAATCAATAATAAATGACTTAAATTACTTAGTAGTATATATTTTTTCTGTGAAATATTAACACTTTCCCTGCTGGCAAATGTACTTTCCTATTGCTCATTAAACACATAATTTTTAAATCCAAAAAGGCGGCCACACACATTTTGTGGTTACCTCCACCAGTGCGGCTAACACGTATGTGTATTAGCATACTCATGGGTTACACGCACATGTAGCAACAGTTGCATAAAAGAAGCACTCGCGGTTTAACTCCAAACATATATTGTGTATGCTGCAGCACTGTCTACCATTCCTAGTATTCCAGTTCTGTAAACACAAAGTAGTATATTAGGCTGCTCCCTAAGGTTATTTCTTACATATTATAGGCAGAGTAACACTAATTGGCCGTCGTTGAACGGGGTCCTAGAGTGGCGACTGCGAATCGGTAAACGGAAGTTAGGACGCCCCCCGCCAGATGGACCAACAATCTGTAGCAGGGATGGACTGGATGCGAAGGCGGAGGACCGGGTGCTGTGGCGCGCATTGAGAGAAGCCTAGGTCCAGCAGTGGACTGATAGGCTGATTGATTGATGTGTGCAAATTCAAATGATGATAGATAATAAAATAAGATTAAAATTACACAATGGAGAATAACCCCTAAAAACACAAATTTGAGAGTTAAACCATAAAGGGTGTATTGCTGCTTTCCAAGCAGTTTTCAGTCATCAATGGGAATGGGTTAGCAAGGCACAATTGAGGGTGAATCAGCTGCCAGTGGTGAGTAGTGCAACTGTCAACAAGAGCAATGGAAATCCTTTCAAACTATTTCAAAACAGAAACTATCATACAAGCAGTAGTGCATGCATCAAGGATGAAGCGGTTACAACACTTACCTAGATATCCAGTATACAAATCCCTCACAACTTGACAAGCCTGGAAGCATTCATCACTATCTCCACTGGATATACTGTTTATTGCCTTCCTCATTAGTTCTCCAGTCAAGTCAGTTAATCCCAACATGTAGTCAATCTCTGGTATCATTGTAACAACAGTCCTTTCTTCCTCATCCTCACTCTTTACCATATAGCAGAATTCTTTCTCAACTTCTGGGAATGTTATAATCTGCTTTGTAGCCATTAATGAATAAAGAGTTCTGGCTTCAATGTACTCCTGAAAGCCAGCTGTGACAGCCCTAGAGTGTAAGTATGCAGGAATGTTCTCCAATTCCAGCCCAATGCTTCTAATAGGCCCTTTAATTAGCTTTTGGATTCGTTCATCAGCCTCCTTTAGTATTTTCTCAAGGGATTCCTTACTAAAAAATATATTTTAAAAAAATTATCGACAAAAGAAGAAAGAACCAAAAAGCAAAAAATAAACTTGTTAGCCTAACTTAATTCCTACACTAGTGCAAATACCTAAATAATTGTCGCACCACTTATGAATTGATAAGAACAAACATGAGATAGCTGCTGTAAACCATTGAGGAGTTCTCTTGACTGGCTTCCGCAGCCATCAGCAGATCAACTACAGATTTCTGTCATGTTGTAGTGTCATTACAACTACAAATGTGAGCTAAATTTCAATTAAAGGTCATTACACACTATACCAGTAATGGTCAACCAATTTCAAAGTATCACTACATATTATAAAACAAAGATAAACTGCAAAAACTACTGAACGGATTTTCATGCGGTTTTCACCAATAGAGTTATTCATTAGGAAGGTTTAGGTGTATAATTTGCTAACGTTTTATGTGAATTGGTTGAAATATGATGATTGTTGAATATGTCTCTACTACCCATGCGAATGCGGATGCAGGGCCGGTTGCTAGTCCAATAAAAAGAAGAATTATCAAAATTGGACTACTCTGTAAAAAGTTATGCATGATCACACATAAAAGAAGAAGTGGCCTGTATTCATGCAGTTTGTATACAGGTCAAGACAAACAGCAAAATAAGGTATAGGAATAACTTGATCTGACTGACTGACTAAACTAGAAACAGTGATCATAATATGAGCAGAGAAGACTACACTCTACCATCTATAAGGTAATCTGGGTTTTTGTAGGTATAGTTCTACATTTAAGATTGGTTAAATATAGATGTTGTTTGTATTCCTCCTTTTCTTTTAAAAATATTATAATATTTTAATTAAGACACTATAAAGTCCACACTTAATCTTTTAACTGGTACTTCGTATCTCTATTATTTTTTAATTGAAATAAATCTAAGAATGTAGAGATGGAATATTACTAAACACATTAAATAAAACCTAGATTCTTTTTACTAAACAAAATCATTTGGTCCATAGACAGCTGGGCAAAATACAAATTACAAAATACTTTTTCGCATGTATTTAAAATATGAAATACAAAATACTTTCAAGTCGTGTATTTACAATATAAAATACAAAATACAGTATCTTATACATAGAGAACCATTAATCAGTAAAAAAAGAATTTAAGAAACTTTTAGGAACAGTAGATTTAATATTTTTTTTGTTTTATACCACGTCAGTGCCAACAAGTGTAAGGCCCACCTGATGGTAAGCCGTTACAATAGCCTATGGATGCATACGCATTGCCTTCTAAGTGACTACGAAACTTGACGGCGCATTGCCGGAAATGTTGGATCTGATAAACAACCTCTTTTTGGAGAATGGATAAAAGGTAGCCAATTAAAATAAAAGCTAAAGTAAACAATTAAAGCACAAATTTGTTTTAAATTGTATGTTATACGTATATTATGGTAGTAAGCTCTTTGCTTTTCTCATTACGAAGCTGACAATCTGTTTAACTCCCATTTTGTTGTCTGGGGTTGATAACTGTCTTTGGTGACAAAAATAATAAAGTCCTCATCTTCTTTACTAGTGCTGGTACTCCTGCTGCTGAGGTTAGATCGCGTAATATATTTGTGAAAATGTATTTTGAAGCCGTAAGTAATTGAAATACTAATTACAAAATACCTCAGTGATGGGTATTTGAAATACCAATTACAAATTACATTTTTCAGATGTAATTGAAATATAAATACCAAATACGTATTTGTATTTCAATTACAAGTCATTCAAATACTGCCCAGTCTTGTACATAGATTAGCAACATACTTCAGGAAGATATAAAATATAAGATTACGAACAATTACATTACTCTGCTAAGTTTATGTGTGTAAACTTCGAATAGTAATAAGTACTCACGTAATAGCTGAATGTAATAAGAATATAATCCGTTTACTCTCGATAGTAATATCTCGTGATAGCTTGACAAGTCTCTCGTGTCTGTCCTGGCGCTCATTTAGTTTTAATGCAGCAGCTCTGAAGATGGCCAATACGGGGCTATCCGCCGGTAAAGATATTGCAGTTTCCCGTGCGACAGATGATAAAGTGTGATTTGAACTCCTGCCACGATTTCCACGGTGATGATGTCGCCCTAAAATATCCAAATTTTGAAATAACTGATGTGCTCTGAAAGGTCTGATAAATGTTATTTAAACTACAAAACCGAACACTTACCTGACATTTTGAAGAAGCGTAATTTTACCTTACCTTACCTTAAATATAAAAGTATTTTGTTTTGCAATGCACAAGACACACACACACACATAACCACATTACCATTGACCCAAATACTACTTTAATCTTTGGACCACACTGACATTACCATAGAGATATAAGAAAAGAGCATGTAACGCAAGGTAAAAGGCTCTAATCATCATCGTACGTCGACGTACGTCCCGCCAAGGACACGCACGATGCAAAACGATCGTGAATAGTCTTGACGTACGTCATAATTATTATTAATTGCTTGCATGACTTGCACGACGCGTTTTGCATCCAGCGAGTACCCCCACCACATGCTTATGTATATAATATACAGTATATTGAATTTCAAACCGATTGACAACACCATTGTAACAGTGCTTTCTGCAAATGTAATAAATGATTTGATTTGATTGGGGAATTTGTAGGGAGACCATCAATGCGAGGAAAATGCGGGGAATCGAGAATTTTTAATCTTATTAATTACGTGCGACGTACGTCAGGCACGAAGGTGAGTAGGGCCTTTAAGCCTCACCTTATTTTTAATAATTATGACTATTATTTGTGTCTGGCACGGATCGAAAACGCTCCGTGTACAAATGTTTTAGAGAGAGATGATTTACATCTACATTAAGAAAAGCAAATGAAGCAAGGTACACCTTTCTTTTTTGGTGACGAGGTAGAATATCCTCATGGATGTCCTCCGCCCTTGGGGGGGCGAAGTCTGTCGGGCTCTTACCGACTAAAAACCACCCCGGTGTTCCGCTACTTGCCTATGATCAGGGGAGCGAGAAAAGCAAGGTACACCTGCCCTAAATAAAATTATAATGTCATTATCTTAATGTTATTTTGTAGCAATCGATTTACGATTATAATGAAGGAAACGAAATATGATTATGGAAAAAACAAAATATAAATTTTCGTACTTAGATATTTATGGGAATGTTTCACGATACGACAATGACGATAGATAGGTGAATATGGACCGGGTTGGTGAGCGATGTAAATAATACTCAACTTCTCGTAATAACACGTCGTTGAATGCTAGCAGAAATAATCAACGCACTCCCCAATAGTTAAAATGTTTAATTATCTAGACACAAAATGTGAACGAAACCATAACGCGATTTAATTTGCCGGCAACGCCATCTATCGAGCCAGGTGACAACAGATATGGATCCGTTGCACTAGTGCAATAATTGTACCAATACTTCTAAGTTGAATGTCGAACAATAGGGAATACGAAAACAGTCTCGTAAGAAATAATCTCTCCTTTTTATTCATTACTACTAATATGATTTTTCTTCTTTTTTATTAATAAAACAAAAATAATTATTTAAGGAAGCAGATAACGAAGTTGAGGGACAGAGAATTTTTGATTTCTTTTTAAATTAATTGTTTGAAATTGACAAGCATAATAAGGGATTTGAGGAACATGAAATTGGTGAAAGAAAGCAAACTGGACTCATTTCAACATTTCATTTAAAATATAATATGTGTGGTTCTAATTTAAAAATAAAAACATGTGACGATGCTGAACCAAAATTTGATGTCAATATTAGGAGCTATTTTAACAGATATAGTACTATCAAATCTCAACGAACTTAATGCTTCATTGAATTTGCCATCTGTGCTATTTCGTTTTTTTAACACCAAATATGATGATCTTGGCGAAATAGGGCGAATAACTGCCGAAGAGTTGCAAGACGCGGCTAAGAAATGAAGATTCATAGTCCATTCGAAGGAGATTTGATAGTTCAATACCAGTTAAAATGCTGTGGGGTGCTGACCAAGAATGTTACCCCCCTCCTCCCCTTCTCTAGCTGTGGGTGCCGTAAGAGTCGGTTAGGGTGTAAAAAACCAGTAGATGTGCAGTAGCGTCTACTGCGAAACCACAAAACCCCAAACCTCAACACTGCGCTTGCCAACCCGCCTGCCAAGCGTGGCGAGTATTGGTAAAAAACCCCCAATGAAAGCAAACAGAATGACCAGGCCCCGAGTCTCAGGCAGCCCTGCTATTCCTAGCTACGGTAGCCGTCACTGGATCTGAGGGCTAGGGGTGCTAAGAATCCCCGACAAACGTCCGGCTAAGAACCCCTTCGACGACAAGTGGCCCTTGTATTAAACAACATTCGAACAATGAGGATTGGCGAAAAGATTGACATGATGAGCCAGAAAATTGTAAAAACACATGTTGAAAGAGAGTCTTTTGGGTTTCTTGCCTGTTCTCCATAGGATCTGCGTATTGGAACAGGCAACTAGCTTCACGACTGACTTATACTATCTGGCTCATAATCTTGATAATTCAAAAATACCTATAGGTAATTGGTTTTATTGAAATATTTATATAGTTTTGATTAATTTAAATCATATTTGTATTATTGAAATAATTTTATTTAAAATAACTACCTAGTGAAATTTAGGGTAGCAAGGGTTAGTACCCTTGCGGCGGGTTTATCGGGAGATTAAAACTTTGGTACTCAAACTTAGGGGTAGGTATCTGTCACGTCTGCTAATTGTTTAATCGTATCGTTCAACTCGTCTCGTTTGATAGAGACGTGAGGATAATAAACGCTTTTGGTAGAACCCCATGGATTTTAAGTATGCATTAATAAACTTTTTGTAGGAATATTTGCTTTATTCGCTAGCAAAGACAATCTATAGAAGAATTCAATGTTGCTTTCGTTTCTAAACTGTTTTGAATTGTAACATTCCACAACATCGTCAACTGTCGACGGGAATTCCTTCTCTAATTTTATTACAATTTCCTCGAACATGATTTCGTCATAATTGATTGTTTTATAGAATATTAATGCGGCACCCGACATAAGCAGCAAAAATTAGTGGCCGATCTTTTTCAACCCATTTACTGATCGCCCAAATGATTTTAAACCGTCTCAGGAGATCTTGGGAAGACTCTCCTCTGGCCCCCGGGAAAGAGTTACAATCCGCCAAATAACAATTCGTTGCTCGTCACCACGTGTACTCTGTACTTCTCCTCAAAACACCCGCGGCGCCGTCCACCATGTTCAAGGCCCCACTTGGCTGAGAGGTCTTGGAATGGGGGTGATCACGAAGGATGTTATGAATTGATAGAGCCCGAGGGTTTAAATACTATATATTAGGAACTGAGTTATCTACATATAGAATTACAACTTTATATATGCTTCATTGATTCGGTTCCGCGACTTGACAGCCGTCCACTATGACTGCCCGCTGAACCGCTTCTCATCTGTTCTTTTTCTAAAGAATTTATACATTTGAAAGTAACTACATAAAATTATTCAAATATTATATTACCAGCCACTTTTGATCGACACCCGCAAGAGATTCGGGCGTCACAATATTGTTAACTGTGTACTTTTTAACCTTCACAAAATATTTTTATTACCTTAATAAATAAATAGATAAGGAATAATAATCCTGACGGTGAAGGTGTTGGTACATAGGTAAGTACATATTCTATACGCACATACTTACATAGATAGAGGATACGGATATATATATATATATATATTTATATAAGATATAAGAATACTATTTGTATTGTAAACTATTTATTACTTTGTGTATCTTTTGTAAGTGATAACGCACGCATTAACTATATATATGATAATGTAGGTGGTAGTTGGTAGCTAGTATTGATTGTTAAACATTAGTGTTCATCGCACTCGAAAGCCGAATATTTTCTTGCAACATAAACACTATGCAACCGATTCTGATTGTCCATGGGGGAGCTGGAGATATTACCCAAAGTCGGGTTGCGGGTAAATTGAACGGAGTCAAAGATGCTGTTAGGGCTGGATTCAAGATTTTGCAAAATGGCGGTAGTGCTCTGGATGCGGTAGAGGCTGCAATCGTATCTATGGAGATAGATGAAAACTTTAACGCTGGTAAGTTTAATGTAACTAATCCGAGGAAGCCTCGCAACTAAGAACTTTTATACTTATACTAGAGGTCCCGACAGACGTTACGTTGTCCAATCGTGAATTTAAACCATCCCGAGACCCACTAAAACTCACACATAAATAAACCTTCATTAAAAAATTAAATAAGAATCCTAGAACTGGACCAGGTTACAACGCCACCTACCAGGTTGCGTTTATGGATATCCTATTTCAGTACGTCTCCGCTAACTGAATTAGTAACTCCAGACTCCAGACGATAAACACGCGTAAATTATACTATTGTACGTCTCCGACAGTGACTTACTGCAGTAGGGTTTCTAAGTTAATATACATAATTGGTAACAACTTTCTTAAATAGTACCAAATTACATTCAAGAATATTTTATAAATCAGTTAACTTATAACACACCCGAAATGTTATAGATGTAATGTAGAAATTACAGTTTTCAACCCATCTGAAAACGGAATACATTTACTTACTTACTAAGTAGGAATTTCGTAATAATAAAATAATCGTTGACATTTTTCTATTCAGGTTATGGATCAGTTCTTAATCTTCGAGGAGAAGTAGAAATGGACGCAAGTATAATGTGTGGTTCAGATCTAAGTGTTGGTGGAGTTACTTTAGTTAAAGAATTTCTGCATCCAATAAAGATAGCACACAAAGTATTAACGGATTCTCCTTATTCCCTTCTGGGTGGGGAAGGAGTTAAATTGTTTGCATTAGATAAGGTAGTATTTTTTAAATAGGTAATTATTCAACACAAATACCTGGTTATACTGATATTAACACTTTCAGGGCTTTTTACCCGTCTTACCAGAATCACTTATCATTGAACGCGCAAAAGAAGAATTGGAAACCTATTTGAAACAATCTGAGATAGTTTCCCCAAACAAAGTAAGAAACTTTTCGTATTTATATCATTTCTTATTAAGGCCTCGGGTGCAAGGCTATAAGGAAACCTGGCTACTGATGTGGTGCATTGATCCACGAATTAAATGTAAGCATTTAAAAGTATAGATAATTGTTTTGGTACCGCTGAAGAGATGACAGCACGACCCAAGTCTCGAGCGACTGAAATTAATACTTAAAGTTCTGTTCGAGGCTGGGACTTATCAGACCTATTACTCTCTCTACTACTCTCTTACCTACTAATCGTCTCACGCACGTGAGACGATTTATTTTACGAGTATTCAAAATGTTGCTCTCGTTACCCCTATTTATAGCCGTCCGGATTCGTCTCAGAGCTGGGTAGAATACTATGCAATAAAAGACTCTTTGAATTATCTGGATTCGGCACCGGGACATTTAAGGCCTGCCTTGATGAGTATTAGTCAAATTATAAAAAAGATAAATATTACGATGGTCAAATATTTTTCATTAATCATTTTTACGGGATTCCAGGGTGGTACGGGCACAGTTGGCGCAGTGGCAGTAGATGCCAAAGGGCACGTGGCCGCAGGAACTAGCACAGGCGGTATGAGTGGTAAGGCAGTTGGAAGAATCGGTGATACTCCACAAATTGGTGGTGGCACTTACGCTGATGACAATTTTGGCGGAGTTTCGTCATCAGGTTCGTGTTAATTTTAAAATCTTATTATGTTTTTATACAATTAATTTTGCTAGTAACAATCCCACGTACTGCCTGATGCTAAGCTGTTATCGGTACCACTCGTGCATTGCCAAAATAAGACAAAAAAGCTCTGGTAGTCCTAATCACATACAAAAATACAAAACTACACATATCAGCTATTGCCAGTGCTAAGCACTGATAAAAACAAATTGCAGAACTTCCAGAGACTCGCATGTTCTGCTGTCACTGGTTGCATGCGCACAACTTTTTATTTTTTCAATATATTTTACAAAATTTTTAATTATATACCTAAATAAATATCATAACCTACTCACAAAAACGAAGATAAGATTTTTCAGTGGTAGGTAAGTTGCCGCTGGTCGTTAAACAAGCTAAAAACTCGTTTACATTTACCCTCTCAATTAGAAACGTCTTTAAGACAGTGCGGGATTTCTTTACACTTTTAAAACTTAACAATTTTTGAATAACTGCAACACATACTGCACAACGCGTTTACCATAGTCATAGCTATTATTAAATTGCGGTAGGTTATAATTATAATGGGCAGATAGCTTAAGTACCTAACTCACCATCAATCCTGACGTACGTCCCGCCAAGGCCGAGGTGCTGGACGTAGCATTCACACCATCGTGCCGGTCCGTCCCGGCTGTACGTCCGCTCAAGGCCGCGGTGCTTTAGCCAGCGTTGCCAATGCTATTTTCTTAAATTACCCTAAAATAATTGTCAAATTCCCCATTTTGGGGAGAAAAAACTTGGAGTCGTAATGTAATTACGTCCGCGCTATTCACGGTCCACCCGCACGATGTCGCGTTGGGGGGGGGTGCCCCCTGGATGCAAAACGGGTCATGCAAGACTCTAAGCGTTCGTTTATTGACATTGATTTGATTTTAGTTTATTTCTATAACTAATTGTTCGTGATTATATTTAAACAAATTATTTAAATTAAATTTGCAAAAACTATAAATAATATTTGAAAATTAAAAATTAATGTTTTTAACGAGAGAGAGATTTTTTTTAAATATTGTGTTTTCTTATGACGTTATCACGTAAAACTATCGTCTGTAAACCGCCTTTACAGACAACTAATATTTAGGGTTTAATCATTTAATAAGGTGTGCATATATGCATTAGTTTAGTTTTATTCGTGTTTATTATAAGACCGACGGCGAAGTCGTGTGTCCAGTCTAGCATCAAGTCGAAGTTATGTTGCATTACTTTGTTCGCCACTGAGAGATTGTGGCAACATTTTGCATCACGAAAAAGCGCACTTAATCTGTGCGTGCCGAGATGACATCTGTCATTCTTGGATCGATGGAGATTAGCGATGCCCGATATTTGACTTTGTATCGATATTTCGCATCGTAATGTATCGTAACTGAATGTATCGATACACGATATTATCGTATGGCTTTGTATCGATATTGTTAATATCGTATTAAAAATTCAAACTCTAATTTATTTACAGTATAAATATAATTTTAATATTCGTCACACTAGTTTTTTTGTTTTTTGTACAGTTACTTACAGAAAATCACAATTGTAATTTTATAGTATATCTATATAGTATAAATTTATAATTGCCAAAATTTTTCATCTAAACTTTTAAGGAATAATAATTTTGATAATCGTTGCGGATCCAACCTATTGCGATTTTCTGTAAGCGTATTATTAGCTGAAGAAAACAATCGCTCTGACGGCACTGATGTTGCAACTACTGACAAATACTTTAATGCTAAATTTGTAAGATCTGGCCAAGCTGCAGTCCTTGTTGACCAGTATATAAAAGGATCTGATTTTCGATCCAACAACGGTTCTCGGAGACACTGTTTCAATATATCATCTATCCCTTGTTGTGTAGGTAACCTTTGGTAACATTCAGTCACCAATTGGTTGTGAAACTGCCATATGCCTTGGTTTGACGAAATATCCGTTTCTCCAATATTTTCAATAGTTGTTGATGTCGAACTGGATTGAACAGTACTTTTTAATATATCGGTTATATCACTTATTGCCTTGGCACATGACAGAGCATCAGCAAAGTATATTTTTTTAAATCTTGGGTCTAATATGGTAGAAATAGCTAGCAGATGAACTTTTTCAACGTTTTTGAAACGTTTCTTAATTTCACTAAGTGTTTTCGCCTTCAATTCAGAGCCTATGTCTGAAGTTTCTTCTATATTTGCGGATTCAATTGCCTTAGTCATGCATGCTATTAATGGTATCACAATGCTACTCGTCACATATTCCTGTCCACATATTTCTTTTGAAACATGTTCAAGTGGAATCATAATATTAATGATTTCTTTAACGATTGCTATTTCTGTTCCACTTAACATTGTTGGGGCTTTAGGTTTTTGTAAAAGAATAGTACCGATATAATCGCTTAATTCAATGAAACGCTGAAGCATATATAATTTCGAATTCCACCTTGTGGCTACTTCCTGTACTAATGTCTTTGGGATCATATCGCAATTTTTTTGAATTTTGACAGTTTGTCATGAGCAGATACACTATGCTTGAAAAATGTTACAATACTTTTGACTTTACTAATAATAGTGTCTAAACCCGTGGTTTCTTCGACTGCTTTTTGCATTACTAGGTTCAGAGTGTGGGCGAAACAAGGAAGGTGTTTATTTTTACCAATAAAATCGTAAACTGCCTTCACTACATTTCCCCCGTTGTCTGTTACTATTGCTAAAATCTTATTTGGGTCAATTTTCCAATCAAGACAAAGTGTTTTGATAGTATTTAGCAGATAATCTGAAGTATGACTTTTATTCAGTTCTTGGACAACTATGACGATTGATTTTAGACAGCCTTCTTCAAGGAAGTGACACGTCAAACCCAGGTAGCTTCTAGTGTTCAAGACATCGGTCCACACGTCAGTTGTTAAGCAGAAACTCTGAATTTTATTCAACATCTCTTTGAGGATTCCAGAAATACCATCATATTTGAAATCTATTAATCTAGTTATGGTATTTCTACTCAGGATAGAATATGATGGGCAAATAGTTTTCATAAGATGACGAAACCCCTTCTTTTCCGTTGTACTCAAAGGCAAGTCATCCACAGTTATAAAATATATTATGGAGTTTGTTAATTTACCTTCTTGAAAACCACCTTTTTTATATGCAACAATATTAGAAATAGCATCGTCTATTCGTGGCTGACGCTGTGTATCTCGTTTTCGTGGCGTCGAGGTTATAGCAGATTCACTGATAAATGAATCGATTTCCGAAACATCACTTGCCTTACTCGTAGATGCAACAGGATCAGCATTTTCAGCAGGCTGTTCTTGGACATGAGATTCCTGAGCCTAAAAATAATTATTTAAATATGAATTTATTGGAATCGAAGAATATTCTTTGTCTCAAGGCAAATACAAATGTTCATCACACAAATATTCGCTATGTGCGGGTATCGAACCCACAACCTCATGATCAGCAATTCCAAATTACATTTTGCACTATATAATATTTTCACTATGTATATTCTCAAATTAAATCAATCGTCGTCCAGTCAAACTGTATTACATCATTTATTATTACACCCTGTATGAATTATAATAATAATTATGGCGCCTGGCCGTAGAAATAAGTTATATGAAGAGAATGATTAATTGATAAGTAACTGTATCTGATTTGGCCGTATAGTGGAAATTTATAAAAACTCAATATTTTTTATTTTATTTCTCATCGAAACACGTCAATTTCGGTATATTACCATTAAACTTTTAAAAAAAGGAAATATTTCAAATAATAGGTACGTCACCAAAACAAAAACTGCACAAGTGTTTCAATTTTTTTAACATAACATAACAAATACTCACCTCTGTATATCCCTGAAGGGGTAGGCAGAGGTGCTTGCACCCACATTTCCTAACCCAACCCCTTTCTATAATACTTAATAGGTACACTTTGATAAGTAAAAGTAAACAAGAACTTACTTTTTGAAGAATTGGTCGTGTCTGTTCACTCACTAAAACCTCATTATGGTGTCTTTTTAAATGGATTTTCAAGTTGGTAGTATTACCTTTTGTTTTCACATTTGCCAAACACAACTTGCATTTCGCACTTGTTTCACTCTTAATAAAAAAAGACCAAACACTAGATTTGATAGGTGGAGCCATTATAGTAGCAGTAGAATTAAATTTGGAGACGCTTCGAATGAACTAATCGTAATCACACAGTGCTAACAGAAATAACTTATTACTTTTTAAAGGTATCTACCGATATTCAAAACTAACGTCAACAAATCATTTACAGTCTACCCACATCATATTACAAAATACAGCCTGCCATAGGCGGCACTATTAAAAGAAGTTTGTTTATATTTTCAATTGTGGTTGTAATTTATTACAATCATAACAAAGATTCAAGTCTCAAAATGTACTTATTCAGCTTATCTCTTTTTAAACATTTGATTGAACAACTATGTATTACTTGAGAGTTAAGTCATACGATATTTTTGATGCGATATACTCGAGAAGCGATACGATATCTCCACATATCGTAATGATGTGTATCGATACAAAATATCGAAATATCGCATGGTGTTGTATCGATACACCAAAATATCGATACGTATCGGGCATCGCTAATGGAGATTGATGATGATGATTTCGCGCGCTTCACGCTCTACACAATGTAAATCACACTACGCTTTGTTAACCAATTATATGTTATAATATTGTGCTGTGAGAATTAAACAAGGACTCAATACTTACGAAGTCGTATTATTTATAATTAGGAGTTGGGTGTCTTAACATCACCCAATATGTACATCCTAAAAGATCTTAGTGTGCGGTTAGTAGGTATAATGTGTCTGCGAATTGATACAAAAGCTCGTCCTTGAAGAGATTCCTTCCGTCCTTGAATTTATTCACATACAACAGGTACTCGATCGGCGCGAGAATCGGACCTTGTGCCGTGCCTTCGTCCTTTAATATGCCATCACTGAGGTTACCGCCGATGTTTACAAATGTGCATCGGTTTGTATGATAGTGGCATTCAAGTAGGGGACCCTGTATTCCATTTTGTTCTAATTTAGGAAATAGCGTGTTATATCGTAAAACGTTTATCTTAATATATATTTCTTCTGTACGTATATATATCACTGAACTCCTCTTTAGGCTGGACCGATTTTAATGAATTTTTTGTGTCTTTAGGTGGATTCGAGAATGGGTTAGATTTACAATTGGACCCGGTAGATGGCGCTGCGATAGGGTTCCAGGAATAATATTTTTTACATTCCGGCAGGACAACGTCTGTCGGGTCCGCTGGTAGTTTATAAATATAGCTAGAACATGCATACCCTCATTTAAATACTCATTGATTTTATCAGTAAATATTGAAAGCAATAATGCAGTGTTGCGACCTTTCTGAAATCCATATTGGTTACTATTAATAATTTTGTTTTAGGATAAAAACTTATTTATTTGGTGACTAAGAAACGTATCTATGATCTTATCAGTGCATGACAATATACTAGTGTTAGTGTTGTTACGTGCTGCCTTCTTATATATAGGTTCTTATAATCCCCAAGTTTATCTTATCCGGGTTTTGTTTTATTACATACCTAATAAAACACATCGTGAGTAATATAACACATGTGTAATAACTGGGCTTATATTTTATTGACAAGTTTTATATTTGCTGTTCTAATCTTATCTATTCATGGGCCTTTTTTTATGGATTCAACAATTTTTATGTCCGCTTTCCGCAATCGTATAGATGTGGATAAATACAGTGGAATACCGTCAAGAATGGATTTATTGCAGTTACTTAAAATAATTTTTTGTTTAAATTCTTTAGCGAATAAGTTAGCTAAGAAGCTGGCAGTATTTTTTAAAAACTTTATTAAGGCAGTATCCTATTTTCCTGTTATTTTGTTAATTATACTCCACACCTTCTTTGGATTTGTGATATTGTCGAAAGTTTACGCGAATGTTACACATTGAAATAAAACTATTTTAAACGGATACTATCGCAATTTATTTGGTGTTATTTTACTATTTACACTGATCCCGACGTTTCAGCAGCCATGGTCACGGGTAGACTAAGATGGTGGTTGTCTCATGTATCGCTGAAAAGCAACTGAAACGTCGGGGTCAGTGTAAATAGTAAAATAACACCAAATAAATCGCGATAGTATCTGTTAAAAATAGTTTTATTACATTTTAAATCTTTTTTAATGTTTGTTATGTACTTTATTTATATGCTTATTTAGTTTATTTCTGTATTTATTATAAATTGCCCTATTTTCTCTATTATTTTCATCCTGTTTCCATATTTTAAATAATTCCAGTTTCTTGTTACACATATATTCTATTCTATCGCTTTTCTACCTCCATCTTTTGGTTGGAAGTGCTCGTCGAAGCGCCACCTTCCGTCAAGGATCAGGCCTAAGTGAGGCAAAAAATATGCACCGTTCTGTTGTATTTCTTCAGCCCATCAGATCGGAACTATCTTTTTTGTCCACCCTTCGTCTGCTCTTAATGATTATAATTACGAGGTGGTTCTTGTGATTCAATCAAATATTTATACTTCTCTGTACTTTACACTACTGTACTGTAATAAATAGCCTACTACTAATCCTTGAAGGGATTTAATACTCGAGTAGCGCGCGGATTCAAATTGTCACGCAATCAAAATATCTTATAGCAATAAAGAAATTTAAAACAATACTTATTAAGATAAGGATACAATGTACCTTAGATAGCGTATAGTAATGCTTGCAAAGAAAATCAATTAGAATAATATCATGTTCAGTTTAAGATTTGTCACGGAAGAACTTAGATGCTTTTGGGAGGGGGCGGGGGCTTGAGCCCCTTAACCCCCCCTTGGATCTGCTACTGCATACGATAAAACGAAAAAAAATTTCAACCAACTAGAATTTATTGTACAAAATTGTCCTAATATTATACATGTGATAACATACAATAAATTCTAGTTGGTTGAAATTTTTTTTTAGGGACCTTTTGTTCACATGAAATATAGATAGATAGATAGATAGTACTCTTTATTGTACACCAAACACATGATATAAATACATTAAAAAAAACAACTGAAACATAAAATGCACAATGGGCGGCCTTATCACAATAAGCAATATCTTCCAGGCAACCTTTGGATGGACAGGACTGTAATGATTTAGTGTGGGCGGTTATGGTGTCAAATATATAATATGTACCTACTACTAGTATATACATATTTACACAAACATATATACATACAACTTCATACGTATACACATACACAAATACATATATATATACACATACATAAATACATACATTATAATTGCGCATAGTATTAGATTATATATAGACTATCTTAGGCATAACTTTGCTGATAGTATTCTTTCAACATTTTTTTGAAAGATCCTAACGATTGTGCTTGCCTGATGGAAATTGGTAGGGCATTCCAGAGACGCGCTGCTTCAACCGTGAAAGATTTATCAGAAAACTTTGTTGTATGCACTGGTATTTGAAGTTTTAAGTTTTCCGATGATCTCAACAATCTTGAATGTGTGTCACGTAGGAACCTAAAACGTTCTTTGAGATAAGAGGGAGTAAGGGGATTGAACAATATGTTATAAAGTAGAGAGAGGATATGAGTATTCCGACGAAGGCGAATCGGGAGCCACTTGAGCAATTTGCGGTATTCAGATACGTGGTCATATTTGCGTAGGCCAAATATAAACCTTATACAAAAATTTTGAAGGCGCTCAAGTTTAGCGAGTTGCTCCTCTGTGAGATCAAGATAACTGGCATCAGCATAGTCAAGTATTGGGAGTAGAAGTGACTGTGCAAGCGAAATCTTTGTAGCGGTCGGTAGAAAATTCCGCAGTCTTCGTAAGGACCCCGCAGAAGCAAACAATTTGCGACTTACCTCTTGCAGTTGTGGGCCCCATGACAGAGTTTTATCTAAGTATATTCCCAAATTTTTGACGCTATCACTGATTAGTAGCGGTAAACCATTAAAAGTTATTTGTGGCAGCTGTGTCCATTCAATGCGCGAAATCATTCTGGGACTGCCCACCACAATTACTTGTGTTTTTGAGGGGTTCACCTGCAGACCATAGTTAATACTCCAGTCACAAATGCGTTCCAAATCACGGTTCATAATTAGAAAAGCTTCGTGAATTGTATTTAGTGGAGCTTGAGTGTAGATCTGAAGATCATCTGCATAAAGGTGGTAGGATGAAACTAATTCTTTGGATATGGTATTAATAAATATTGCAAAAAGTAAAGGGGATAAAACGCCACCCTGTGGCACACCAAGCGTGATATCACACCAAGAGGAAACTGAATCCTCAATGCGGATACGTTGTCGGCGACCAGACAGGTAACTGTGAAACCAATCAATCACTATTGGAGATATGTTAATGGAGCGTAGTATACCGAGCAGGATATGGAAATCTACAGTATTAAAAGCGTTACTAAAATCAAGAAGTGTAAGTAGCGTGAGATTTCCATTTTCCATGGCCATTCTAATGTCGTCGGTGATGGTAATCAGAGCTGTAACCGTGCTATGCCCAGGACGGAAACCAGATTGAAAGGAGTTTAAAAGATTGTTTTTTGATAGAAAGGAGTTAAGTTGAGCATGTACAAGGCGTTCCAAGACTTTTGATAGAAATGGTAATATAGAGATAGGTCGGTATTCGGTAAAAGATGAAGGCTTAGACTTTTTAGGTAAGGGTATAATTTGGGCGTCTTTCCACGTAGATGGAAATGTTCCGCAGGAGATAGAGTGATTAAGGATGTTGCATAGTATTGGAAGAATTAAGTCTAAAATCGGAAGGATCATATTTCGGCTAATACAGTCGTTACCGACAGCATTGGAAGAAATGCTCAGTATACTCTTTTTAACATCACAATCAGTGAACTGATTAAATACAAAAGGAGGATAGTGGGGAGCTGGAAGCTGCGAAAGATAGTTTAAAGTATTAGTTTTGGTACGATCATCAAAACTAGACGAGGAAGAGAAGTGCTTATTTAACGCATCGAGGTCAATATTTTGAGTATTGATTTCTTGTTTTGACTTCCCAACTCCCAGGGTTTTAAGAAATTTCCAAACTTTGGAAGTATTTTCATTTTCAACAGATTTTTGAATATGTTGGCGTTGTGCTTTCCTACACGCCTTATTGCAGAGATTTCGTATTGCCACATAGTTATCGTGATTATGTTGATTTGGTCGGCACTTGAACTTCGTTTTAGCCCTGGCTTTCTTTGTCAACAAATCTTTGATCTCTGCAGTAAGCCAAGGGGATGGTAGATGTTTAATCTTTATTGCACGTACAGGTGCATGTACATCAAATAAAGAAACTAAGTTGGTTGTTAGAATGCTCACCTTTTCATCAACAGACCCAGAATTGTAGAAGGGTACCCAGTCAATTTTAGCAGTATCCTCACGAAGCTTTTCAACGTCCATACTACCAAAATTACGCTGCATTAGAATCTTTGACTTAGCCTTGGATGGACGAATTTTGTAAGAAAGAAAGATAAGATCGTGATAGGAAAAGACATCAGCCAAGCACTGACCATGTTTGGCCACATGCTCAGTCGACGAAACAAAGATGAGATCAAGAAGGGAAGGAGTGCAGTTAGGAAAGTTATGAGTAGCATTTAAAGGTAGAACATTAAGGTTGCAGGATTCGACTATGTTGCATAAAGAGGTCGATCTGGAGTCTTTTTTTAAAAGGCATGTATTAAAATCTCCCATTATAATTGTGTGACTGTAAGATCCGGTAAACTGTTCCAGGATGTGTTCAAAGGAAGGGAAAAAGTCAATTCTTGATGAAGGACAATAATACACACCAAGTAAGATTTTAGTGTGACAAAGTTCTACTTCTAAAAAGAGATGTTCCCCCGCATTTGATGGCGGCGGCTGTGCTGATATATCAATAATATTGAAAGGAATATGCTTACGTAGATATATAGCAACACCGCCACCACCACCAACCGCCCGGTCATTTCTTATTAGATGGAAATCTGGTAGAGAGTACGAAAGTGAAGGCAGACATGGTTTAAGCCATGACTCTGAAACGAGAATAGCTTGGATATTCTTACAGTCGAAATTGGCCAGCATCTCAGGGTAGTGGGCAGGAATACTCTGAGCGTTTATGTGGACTACATTAAAATTCTTGGGAACATCTGAAAACTGCGACTGAAGCACGTCTGCGAGTGACGGGATGCTTGAGAAGCTGTCATTTAAGCTACTTGCTGTCAAAAAAGTGTCGGTATCACTGTCTAAGGTATCTGACATAGATATAATATATATTAGATACAAATAAATATTAATAATAAAATGTCTATGTAATAAATATAATGTAAAAAATAAATAATAATAATAATAATACTAACTATAAAAGATCGTACAATCCTGTTCACCCACCAGTTAAGTGCTTTATCGGAAGAACATCCTTATATTGTCTAAGACAGAAAATAATATAAACTAAATACAAAATAGAAAACAGACATTGAATAAACCAAAAAAAAATAACAAATTAATCACAACTAAGGAGGAAAATTACTGTTTGCTAGTTAAACACATACAGATATATCACAATAAGTTCACATTCTGTACACTTTACCTTCCGGGTCCAGGTAAGCATAGTAATTGTATCACACCATAAAGTTTAGTTATTTGTATAGATTTATATATTTAATTGTAAATATGACTTAAGAATTAGGAACAAATTAGGAATGCCAAAAAAAACAGATATAAATTAACATAAATGCCAATATTAATAGATATGTATCCGACCTCGCAGATATTTTATGCCAGAAATATAAACAATTGAGTGACATGGAACGTTACAGTTATAACTTTCATGTTGAAATGTCAGACATTTGACTTGACGTTTACAACACTTAAAAAATAAACAAATTGTAGGGCCGGCGTACAAAAATAAATAAAAGTGTATTATGAGTCATTAATGAAGAGAAGGAAACAAGTGTACATTTTACAGACAGAAAACATGACAAAAGAGGGTGTGATTAATAAATTAAATATGTATATTACCCGGATGACGAAACTTAAAATTTACATGCAAAATGAAGCTGGTAGCACTACTTTTTGGATGCGACACCGCGTCTGGACTTCCCACTTGGCGGCTTTGGAGCTGTAGTAGCACTCTCAGTACCTTCAGCGGCATTCTCGGGAACCTTAATATTGCCCAGTTCATTTTGTGAAGTGATTCTGTGACGCGACCCATCAGGGCAAATAATGTGAATGAATCCGTCTCGGGTCCAGCATTTGTTAACGCCAAACCTTGCTCGCGCAGCCATGAACGTGTCATGCCTTGGCTTTGTAAGAAACTCCGATACAGTAATCCCAGAGCCTTTGAGTTTAGTTTTTAAAAACCAGATATTATCTCTATCACTAACCTTCTGAAACTTCACTAAGATGGGCCTGGGCTTATGAGGAGCTGAAGGACGCCCCATTCTATGACAACGTTGTACATCTGCTGCCATAAAAGTGTCAAATTTAAGTTGCTCTTTGACAAGTCTGGCAACCACCTCAGCCGTGTCTTCAGCAGTCTGCTCTTTTACGCCATGCAATAGGAGCATTTTACGACGTCCGCGCATTTCCATGGTGTCTACTTGTTGAGCCAGTGTCTCCATTTGACGCTGTAGCAGGTTCAGGGCTGTCATCGTGAATGTCTTAAAGACTGCGAAATCTGCTGCTAAGCCTGCTCCACCTGGTGCGGTGCTGCAGGATTTCTCTAACCTCGCCTCGAAGCTGCTCATTTGATCCCGAAACATGGTTGTTAAATTAATCAGAGACTCCTGAAGACTTGTATCCATAGTTGTATTATTGTTGAAATATGTGATAGGTGATTATTTATGGAGATAACACTCAAACTGGTAGGTGACTATTACTAGTTAATGATTTGGACCATTAATAGCTATATAATTGTGTAAATATATTTTTAATTTATTTTGAAAACAGAGCACTTTAAAATTAGTGTTGCTGTCACAACTACCCACTTGTGTATGAAATATAGTACAAGCGTTTACGTGATTTGGAATTGCGTTGCACCTGGGTCTGTGGTATAACCGGGAGGGTTCTTATTCTATTCCATTCCACAATATAGTATCATTAGTGCAGGACCAACAACTAATAGCTGCTCTACCAAATTCAACTACATGAAAATTGCACATCAATCTGGTATAAATGAAGTCCTAATCTATACGGGCGGTTCCAAGATGGGACTAGAGTAGTAACCGACGCCGCCACTGCGGTCATGTCAAGAGGTATAAAGGAGTACAATATCCGTATACTATCAGATATCACGGTCGTCTTAAAAGCAGGAGGCCTGCCTGGAGGGCAACACATTCACATTCACACACGGTCTCATTTATAAACGCCATCAAACTTTGGAGCGTTTGGCGTCTCTAATTGGGTGTTCCTCCACTTCCTCCAATGCGCTTACCTATTTACTGCGTAATAGAGCGTACATTTATTTTTTGTGTCAAAATCGTGATTGATCAAATTCCTGTGAATGTAATTTAATGTCAGAGAACTTGAAATTTAAAAATACCTAATTTTTTTCAACATTTACTTTCGTATATAAACTTTTTGATATGGTCTCTTCGCAGGTCATGGGGAATCCATACAGAAGTATTGCTTGGCTCATAGCATCATAAAACTAATGGAAAGTGGGTTAGATGCACAAACGGCTACAACCAAAGCGGTTGATGGTAAATCTTAATGTTATTAGTACATAATTAAATAAGTTTTTGAAGTGAAACTTCTTTAGAATCGTTTTGATTTGAAATTCGATGAAACGAAAAACTCACACTAAAAAGGGACAAACATTCATAAATAGGATTTACTCTGCAAGAGAATGAGATAGAATACAAATATACAGTGTTTCCTATAATCTTTGTCTTTGCCCCTGCGTACTACGAAGCCTTCAGAAAATACATCAATGTCAACGCGGTGTAATTTTTTTTTATTCAACATTTTTGTCTGTTCTTTCGACCGAAGTACTTCTTCAATGTTATACCTATTTAGGTAAACCTGTCAATGGTCTTGCTGTATTATAATTTATTGTGTTTGTGTTATTTACATGTATTGCTGTTTGTAAACATAATAAAATAAAATATGACGTTATAACGAGGGACTAAGAATATGTGTGTATTTTTTAGATTTGACTTCTCGACTAAGAAACACGGCTGGTGCAATAACACTATCCAAAGGCGGGGACGTCGGAGTACACTATACTTCTCAAAGAATGGCGTGGGCATACGTAAAGGACAATATAATAGTATACGGTATCGAGCAAAATGAAATTTTAAAAGAGGCATATTAAACTAGGTACATAAAATTATTTTTTACGTTAACGCACTAAAGTGAGCTATATTTATATCTAAATACAGTTACTTTTGAAATGAAAACACTAACATTTTGACGGAAGTGCAGTTTTCAAAAGATAATGACTCTTAGTAAAATTCATGTTTTTTCTTGAATAAATATTTTTTCCTTAGTACTAGTGTGTTTTTTTTTTAAACTAGTAATACAATAGTACCTACTGTAGTAGTGATGGTAGTCTCAGAGAATACCTTAACCACGAAAGCGGTAATAAGTTTTTTCAATTACCTTTTGGGTCAGACGTAGAATTAGAATACGATAGAATAATCTTTACTGTAGTTAGTAGGTACACCAACGACATATTGCTTAAAACAGTGGCGGATTTACACATTTGCCGTCTGTAGGCTAGTTACATTTTGCCGCCCCTACCTACTTTTCGATTCGATAGGCAATTCACAATGATATTAATTACAACTTTTTGAAGTAAAACTTCTTTACGCACGCTTGACTTGGGGAGTAAGCTGGTGAATGCGTTACGAAAAGAGTGATCGGGCGAGGTGAACTGAAGAAGCTGGTGAATTCGTTGCGAAAAGTGTGATCGGGCGAGGCAAACGGAAGTTGAGAGGGAGATTTAAGTTAGTGAAGATAGAAAAAGGGTCGGTGCCTGTCACTCATACAGAAGGTGATTGGATGCGAGATGTTAACCGGTCATGTGAGAGTATACAAAAAATAGAACCTGTTGCAATAGCCACAGAGGACGTAAGTAGTGCATCCGTTCATTACCAAGTTGGAAATCAGCTGGACCAGACGGACTGCACAACTTTTGGCTTAAGTGGTTCCGTAGCTCACATGCTCGTTTGGCATCTCAATTCCAATCAGCTGTGGATTCAGGGTTATTACCCCATTTTATGACCACTGGCATAACCCATTTACTCTACAAATCCGGTAGTGCCATGGATCCCAAAAACTATAGACCTATTACATGCCTACCAACCGTATATAAATATGCAAAAGTCCTAACTTAATGTCTAAAATACCACATTCATACTTTATACCTCATCATGGGGTTTTCAGGGAATCCAGTACAACCACAAAGCTCCGTGTTGTCTTTGACGCATCAGCAGTCACAACGTCGGGCAATTCATTTAATGACATACAAGCTGTAGGTCCTAGAATTCAAGATGATTTAATAACAATATTATTGAGATTTCGTCAACACAAATATGTTGTGTCAGCCGACATTGAAAATTTTTTCAGACAAATAGATGTTCAGCAATCGCAGCGCCACCTACAACAAATATTGTGGCGATTAGATCCATCATTAACGCTTACAATATACACATTAAATACAGTAACCCTTTATTAGTACAAGGTGTTTATCACAATTAGCCAAGGAAGCACCAGATACATGTACACAAAGAGCTATACAAAACGACCTTTATGTGGACGATTACTTTCAACTTTCACTGAGAAAGTGGCAATCAAACAATACACAGATCTTACAGGCAATCGCTTCAGATATACAAAATTCATATGAACAAACACAAGCAAACACGTCCAATACAGTAAAGTTAAGCACACACGAGCCATGCAAAACTCTCGGTCTCAATTGGCGAAGTGACACAGACTCGCTCACTTTCTCTATACAGCTACACGAGCCAACAGATAGTAAAATCACTAAACGTCATATCCATTCAACAATTTCACAAGTCTTCGACTCCCTGGGCATTGTTTCTCCATTAATTATCGAAGCAAAACTTATAATGCAAAGACTATGGATTGACAAGTGTCCATGGGATGAAGAAGTCCTATTGGATGTTAAAAAACCTTGGCTTAAGTTCATTCAAGCGCTGCCACAACTGAACAACCTCAGCATTCCACGCTGTGTTATATCACATAACGATCCTAATACATCCGTTGAGCTACATGTATTTACAGATGCATCAGAAAAGGCCTACGGAGCGTGCGCATACATTTGGACCGTAAGCAATAACGGTTCTATTCACACAAGACTTCTTACTTCAAAAAGCAAGGTTGCACCCATTAAGTCTATTACAATACCTAAATTAGAACTCTGTGGTGCATTGTTAGGAGCTAGGTTGTGCGCTAAGATATTAGATTCATTAACGATTAAACCTGACAAGTGCTTATTCTGGTGCGACTCCATGATAGTCTTAGGGTGGTTATCGCCTTCGCCAGCTATACTAAAGCCTTTTGTCAGGCATCGCGTTTCGGAGATCCGGGAGGGTCTTGGTGATTACACCTGGCGTTATGTGCCCTCCAAAGACAATCCCGCTGACCTGATCTCCCGTGGTCTGTGTCCTGACCTATTAGGGCAATCTTCCTTGTGGTGGTCAGGGCCATCATATCTATTATAACTGATCCTGCTCTCTGGCCTAAAATGCCTAATACAGACAAGAACATACCGTTGCCAGAGATAATGAAGTCATTTACATCCCATCAATCGTTACACAATAATAAGTCAAACATCAATGAAAACGATCAAACAATTCGAACTTTAATCAATAATTCATCAAATTACTCAAAATTACAACGAATAATAGCATACATGGTCAGATTTATCAATAATTGTAGAAATATAATTTTAACCCATAGCACTACTCTCACACATCTAGAGTTAACAAACAGCGCTGATTTTATTATCAAAACTTCTCAAAGAGATATGTTCGCTGACGAGTATGAACTACTTTCAAAGGGAAACTCTTTGCCTAAAACAAACCGATTGTCACCTTTTATGCAATCAGGCACTATTAGGATCGGAGGAAGACTAGACAATTCATTTTATGATTATAATGTAAGACATCCTATCCTTATATGTAGTAAGCATCACTGTAAACTGTGTTTTTAATTCATATCACTTACGCCTGTTTCATGCTGGCCCACAGCTTCTGTTAGCCACCATTAGACACAATCATTGGCCTATAGGTGGCAGAAACCTTGCCAAATTAACTACTCATAAATGTGTCAAATGTCAGCGATTTAAGGGTAAGGCTATTCAACCAATAATGGGAAATTTACCTAAAGAGCGAATACAATTAGAATTACCATTTTTAGAGACTGGTACTGATTATGCTGGACCTATCCTCATTGCCGACCGTAAGGGTCGAGGCTCTAAATTAATAAAATCATATATATGTGTTTTTGTCTGTCTAGCCCCAAGAGCAATTCATTTGGAGCTTGTCTCCGAAATGACGAAGGAAGCATTTATAGCAGCATTTAATAGATTTATTGCTCGTCGTGGTAAACCAAAAACTATCTTTTCAGACAATGGCACTACCTTTGTTGGCACTTGCAATGAACTTGCTAACTTATTAAAGCAAGACTTTTCCTCACAAATGGCAGATACAGGTATACAATTCTCATTCATTCCGGCATATAGTCCAAATTTTGGTGGAATTTGGGAATCAGCAGTTAAATCTGTAAAACATCATTTAAGGCGCATATTAGGTTTCGCACATTAAACTTATGAAGAGATGTCTACATGTTTAACGCAGGTCGAAGCAATATTGAACTCTCGTCCCATCACTCCACTTTCCACTGATCCCTCTGATCTATACCCACTTACTCCAGCACATTTCCTAATTGGAAGATCTCTCACTGCCATACCACATCCCGAAGTCACTCATCAAAATATTACCAACTTGAAGAGATTCCACCGCATAGAACATTTGAAACAACAGTTCTGGAATAGGTTCTCTAATGAGTACATTTTTTACCTCCAGCAGAGAACAAAGTGGACAACCTCTGACGGAGAGCTTAAGGAGGGAGCCTTAGTGGTTCTGAAGGAGCAGTATACGCCACCGCTTATGTGGCCGCTGGGGCGAGTCGTACGACTTATACCGGGGACAGATGGAATAAGCCGTGTCGCAGAGATCAGGACAAAGAAGGGGATAGTACGACGCTCCTATAACACTATCTGTCCTCTTCCAGTTTAATATTGAAGACCAGTCTTCAACGCCGGGAGCATGTTGGAGCATCACTACCGGCGCGGCTCTAGGACGGCGCCGGGGGGAGACGGACGTGCGGCGGCGCGGGCGACCCAAGGTTTGAAGCATTGCGCACACGCCGCCACAGAGAACAATCCGAACATTCGCGACGTACGCACATACATACATCAAGCACAGCTGTAAAACCAATGTCTTCAATAATCAGTCCATATTTGTAGTCTGTCGTTTTATTCTTTCTACCAACACCTATAGAAGCTATAAAAGTCCAATCTACATGCGTCTTTCTTTAAGGATTAAACTCCAATAAAGCACAAAAAGCACAATAGAGCGTTAAAGCGTTACGCTGTACTTCGATCACTAAATTTTACTCTTCATATTTTTTTCATACCGGGCGCCTTATATGAAAATCGATTCTTAAGGAGTAAACTCCAAAAATATTAATAGAAAGTAAACTGATAAACTGATGAAATTTGTTAATCTCAGGCTCCCAACAACAACAAATGGATCGTCACCGTGCCAGTAGATCGTTTCAAGCCCGCCTATACCTTGAACTTCGACACGCCTCAAAAAGAAGAGCTTATGACAAAATGTACTCACTTGTGACGGAATACTGCGTGATTTTAGAAGCTTCGATCCCGGCATACCACTTCACCCTTAGTTCCGGTGGGGTGATCAAAATCAAAATCATTTATTTCAAGTAGGTAGTAGGAGTCAGTCAGCATAAGTCGGTCGTGCAGCTAGTTGCCTGTTCCAATACATAGATCCTATCTGATGAAAAAAATTTGCGCACGGCCTTCGAACAGTTTTTGAAAATGCTAGACAGACATATAGTTGGATAAAAGTTTCTATCGAACTTACTATATTTTTGTAGTTGTTGAAAATCTTTTTTAAAAGTATCCTAGCGGCTGCCTTTCTTGTTAACGAGTTGTTGTATTTAGTTTGAGGGAAACAAATCTACCTCCAATGCTTTTCTTGAATTTACAAATCGCACAACTAGATCTAAACAGGTATTAACTCAAAAAAAAACACTTCAGAAAAGGCGAAAAGCTAATTACCGTGTTTGTAGATTTATACTTTATATGCAGCTGGAAGATATTGTAGGTATTTTGTGTTTTAATCATGTTTTGGGGCTGAAAATTAGATTTTTGTATATTTATTGATCTATTACTTAACGATGTGTGTACGTTTGTTTTTTTTTGCGTTGAGCCCGTGTTGGTGAATTTAGCGTCTAGCGTCGAGTATTGGTGATATTGATAAATCTGTTTTATTGGTCGGTAGGTATTGAGATAAAGAATTCGATGGTATACAAAACTCTAAAATTTAAATTTTTGTGTTAGCTCCCTATACATCTAGGTGTGCGAAATCATACAGTTACTAATTTTGTTTTAAATAAAACTATAGGCATATTCTTAGACCTAGCAAAAGCCTTTGACATGGTCTCTGTTCCAACTCTACTAAAAAAACTTGAACTTCTTAGAATTAGGGATATACGGCTTAAATTGTTTCAAGATTACCGAACGCATAGAACGCAATCTGTCCATGTCATTAGTGACGAGGAAACAGTATTTTTCGGTAGTACCTTAAGGAAGCATTCTTGGGCCATCTTTGTTCTTTGTGTACATGAATGACTTGTGTCAAGTGTGTCAACCAACACTCCCGAATATAAAAATAATAACTTTTGCCGATGACACAGTTTTGTTATTTAGTGGAGATACTTGGAATTATGCTTTTAACAGCGCATAAAAGGGATTGAACACTGTTACCATGTGGTTGCAGGAAAATATCTTGACATTAAATGTGGAAAAAACTAAATTAACACCCCTCACTTAAATTAACATCCCATTCGTATTATCACCTCACTAATAGCTCTTATTCACGCCCAACTTACAAAGTACGGCATCAATCAAGTACTTGGGAGTGGTGATTGACAGCAAATTAAAGTTTCAAAATCATATAGATACTAGCAGCGCGCTGCGGTTTAATATCGGGATAAAAAGTAGCCTATATGTTAATCAAGATCTTTAGCTATCTACATACCAAGTTTCATCGCAATCGGTTCAGTAGTTTTGGCATGAAATAGTAACAAACATCCATACATACGTACATCCTCACAAACTTTCACGTTTATAATATTAGTAAACAACTAGGATACAGAAGCTCATGACGGTCTTCAAATTCATTCGACATGTTGCCGACATTTTTTTACAATTTTTGAAGTGAAAACTTGAGTGAAAACACTTTTGCTATGAGGAAAAAGCACTGAACTCGTGACCGTCACGCTAATAATACATATATATAGATTCACTAAAGGGCGCTAATCTAAACATCGAATTCTGTAGGCTCCTTATTAATTAACGTCACCAACCTGCTAATGTGACATTTTAAGTTCGTCGTATATAAGTATAGTATATAGAATAGTATAATAGTATTTGTATAATAGTATAAAAACAGCTTCACTTTCGTTTCGTTTTGTCTTTGCATAGTTTGTATAACAAACTATGCAACCCAAAGACCCGCTTCACGCTTGATGATTGAAGGCGAGTGGCAGTAAACGCACGTCTAAAGAGGGTCAGCTTCTTGGCTCGCCTTGTGCGCCGGCCCCGTTTACTTTCTTGTCACTATTTTGGGAAATATCATAGTGGCGAGTGGCAAGCGCGAGCTGCTCTTCCAGACGCTCGTGTCTTGTAGTCGTAGTGGTTTACGATCGTTAATATATAATTGAAATATTCGAACCATTTACTAATCACCAATACTGGTATTAATCATTCATTGATTCTTATTTAATTAGAAAAATGTTTTACTTATTATTTCCAAATTTAACTAAAATCCAGCGGATACGTTTGAGCGGATAAAAATAATTTCTTTACATTACAATAAAGTATTAGATATAAACCTACTGAACTCTTCTGCAGTCGTAAATTATCACGAGGGAAAAGAGACAATCACATTCTTTGTTATAAAGTTTTTATATACATTCTATTTGAAAAACTAGAAATTATAAATAATTATGGTCCTCCTGCATATAATATCCTCTCTACTTCTTTTATCAATGTTACAAAAGTATAGGTTAACTCTTAGAAAGGCAACACTGGTTTTGGTTTCTGACTCATGTCATATGGTCAAAATATTAACATCACCTGTCTCCTGTCATTCGACGCTTTGATTTTTAGTTGAAAATCTGTAGGTTTGTACTTTGTAAAAAGAAATCCATTTTTTGTCACAGTTTACTTGTCGTAAAATAATGCGCAACTTTTACCTACCTATTTTGTGTTTGCAGGAATTCGTGTTGACTGCCCAGAGTCCACGAATTTCCGCTTATCAACCGTTAAAGGATTGGGTGTGAGCGTTTGTATCTGTCTGTAATTTAAGGTAAAGTTTAGTACTGAAATGTTACTACTAGTTTATATATTAACTATAAGTACAATATATAGAGTAATATTGTTTTAGAGTTTCGGTCGAGTCAGCATGTCTCAAACCCTTACTTTTGGTGACTCATGTGCGCCGGTGACTTGTCATGCATGGAATAAGGATAGAACTCGTAAGTATTTACATTATTTTTCCGATAGATAAACAATCTAAATCAATTCCCTGTATACAACCTCTGTAGTGGCAAATAACATTATTGAGTTACCCAGAAATATTCGTGTGATCTTATTAGACTTTTGATAATGACCCTAACTCTGCAAAAGTTGAATGCAATCTCGATACAGGACAAGAACAAGTATTTGTGTGTTATTAACTCATGTAATGTTTGTATAAATGCATATTTAAATACTTTTTTCAACCAAGGAATTATAATTCTGTAGTGTGGAATGACCTTTTGAAACTATAGAATAAAATAGATGGATACTTCATTCTTCGCCCTAAAGTATTCTGTATGGAGTTTGAACCATTTTGTTATTCACATTTACTACTAACTTTAGGGTATCTATAATTTATAAGAATCTAAAAATCTAAGTAAATATCTTTAGTGGTGATTTTATTGACTAGCCCTTAAAATAGTATAACATTAATAAGCTTGTTTTTAAAGCAAATTTATTTTAAATCTGAATCAGAATGATATACAAGTTGCTTACGGAATAAAATTTGTAAGTGTTACATAAGACATTACTAAGTGACTTAACTCCTGTTCACTGTTCCTATACATACATTGCCTCAAATAAAGGATAACTTTTAAGCATATTAACACTGCCCGTTAGGCACAATTTAATGTTAATGTGTCTGTCAAAGTGATGACAAACTTAGCCAGGTTAATCCAGGAGACGATACAGGTTATCAGGCCTGGCTTAGTTGAGATTAAAGGGAAATGTTAAATACATAATAATTTGACATAGTATACCATTTTTAATGGCTACCTCCTTGATTTACAAAAGTGGAGCTAAGTTGTATGAGTTCTATGTTAGAAATTATTCTAATATCTTTTAAGAAGTATGACTTTCTACCTCATTTACAGAAGTGGAGCTAAGTTGTATGTAAAAATGTTATGATTACTCTTTGTTTAAGTGGTAAGATTAACAAGTCTACAGATAAAGTAAAAGATACATAGATTATGATGAATGCCGAAAGATCAACAATGTTGGGTTGAACAATAACAAAATTTTAATAAAAGAAGTCACAAACAATTTAGAAATATCTTTAACAGTTAGTAATTTCTTCGTGTATATGCCTGTAAATATGAAAAGCTTCCTATGATTTTTGTCTAGACAACCCAACTCTTGAATTAGGGGCAATGTGAGAGTTGTGTTCTGGACTGGTTCACAAAGAATAACGTACTTGTGAATTAATTCCAAAAAAAGCATATTTAATGATAGGAATTGGAATGGGCGTACTAATTTCATATTAAATAAGAAAACTGAGATAGAGGAAAACTAATCCCTTATTTAGTTAAATGTATTTTAAGGAATACATTAATCATGTCTAGCAGGGAAACAAAGAAACATAAACTTATTAGTATATTAAGTTTATGCAAAGAAACCTCTGCAGTTGATATAGTGAGACAGTTTACGTATGTTAAATCAGCCAGACTGTTTTATTTATAAATATTATAATGGCAATAATGAATAGTTTCAGTCAGAGGCATTCATATCGCAGGAATTCTACGTATCTGATGCAATTTCTCCAATATGTCTTGTTTATCTGATCTGAAAGATGGGTTTGTCTCCAATAAGAACAACTTTTGAGAACGGGTTCTATTGTAACTAAATTTCTAAACAATTTTTTTATCAAAACAACAATACATATAACAAATTTTATGATATATTATTAAAGAATATGTATAAAATTTCAGAAATCGCCTTTTCTCCGAACAACAATGAGGTCCACATCTATCAGAAGGAAGGCAACGATTGGAAGCAGACCAACAATCTTGTGGAGCATGACCTCAAAGTGATGGGCATTGACTGGGCTCCCAATACTAACCGGATCGTCACCTGCTCCGTTGATCGTAATGCTTATGTGTGGACTCAGGATGAGGATGGCAAGTGGAATACCACATTGGTTCTGCTCCGTATCAACAGAGCTGCTACTTGTGTAAAATGGTCTCCAATGGAAAACAAGTTTGCAGTCGGTTCAGGAGCTAGGCTTATCTCCATTTGCTACTTTGAGAAGGAAAATAATTGGTGGGTGTCTAAGCATATCAAGAAACCTATACGCTCCACTGTGACCAGCATTGATTGGCACCCAAACAACATATTGTTGGTGGCTGGTTCAGCTGACTTCAAAGTTCGAGTATTTTCTGCTTATATCAAGGACATTGAAGATCAACCTGGACCAAATGTTTGGGGAACTAAACTCCCATTGGGACAATTGTTAGCGGAATTTCCGAACACCCCCAATGGCGGTGGATGGGTGCATAGTGTATCTTTTTCAGCAGATGGGAATAAAGTTGCATGGGTGGGACATGACAGCTCCATTAACATAGCTGATGCTACTCAGGGCAAGGCTGTCATTAAACTAAAGACTGAATACCTGCCATTTTTGGGATGCAGTTGGATGACTAATAATTCCTTGGTGGTAGCCGGCCATAGCTGCATTCCATTACTGTATTGTCACGAAGACAATCAGATAAACTTTGTTGCCAAATTGGATAATACTCAAAGGAAAGAGTCTGGTGGGCTTTCTGCAATGAAGAAGTTCCAGTCTCTTGATCGTCAGGCGCGCATCGAGACTAATGACACTTTACTGGATTCCATCCACCAAAATGCCATTACTTCCATCAACATATTTGAAGGCACTAAGGCAAATGTGCACAAATTCAGCACCACAGGTCTTGATGGACAACTGGTTATCTGGGACTTGGACTCTCTGGAGAGGTCTATTGAGGGACTGAGGATTGTTTAATCAGACGTCAATGTAAATTAATGATTTTTATTTTAAGGAATAATATAATAATCAGTTTGCGTGCGAGTTCTGAAGTCACTCTTATAAAAACGATAAACATGGAAAGCCGTGGGAAAGTAAATGTAGACAATCACAGTCTGATCAGTCTAGCTGAAATAAAAACACCAAGCAACCGCAGCAGTGAGTGAATTCAGCTCCCCAGACAGTAAACACTTTCAAATATACAGAATAGACTATTATAATTTATAGGTACAACTTCTATGCTTTTATAATATACAATTTAAAATTTAATAATCAAATCAATAATAATTTATAATATAAATAAGACTACTACACCCTATGATAGATCACTTTTAATACTACTGAAGTACTGTCAATATTACAATAAATTTTAAGGAATCAACCGAAGTATTATTTTTTAACATTAACATCAAAGTCATAGTGTAATATCCTAGAGAACTATAAGGCCATTTTGTTTGTATGTTGTCACGTGTGTGCTATTGTTGTTTGGCCACGATGTTGAAGACGGGGCCGATGCGGATGAACACGCGCCGGAGCACCGAGCGCAGCTCCGGCTTCAGGTCGAAGCACGTGATCTCGCACAGTAACGGGTAGTAGCTGGATACATGTGCCGCAAACTGAAACGTGACAATTTATTGGTTAACAACTTATTCCAAATGTCATTGTATTCCATTCAAACTGCATTTTTTTTTAGTTACATCTTAATATACACATTTAGTATCTTATTCTCTAATGCCAAACATACAGAAAGCATACTGAACCACTCTCGCACCATGGTGAACAATTACTCGTAGTTTCATTTTGTTGATCACCGACATATGTATAACAGAGTTAGTAATAATAATAACTTGAGAAACCTCCACACACCACACACAGCCGTCTGTACCCTAACCAGGCAGAGCCTGTACTGTGGCCACCAGACTGCTAAATACATACACATCATGGATAAATTACACCCAGACACAACAAATAATCGTGCTCATCACAATTATTTGTCTTGGGTGGGAATCGAACCCACGACCTCGGGCTCAGCAGTCAGGATCACAAACAAACCACTAAACCTATAAATTATATTATTAGATGTGTGTACTACAATAATGCTAATAGAATCGTAATCAAACACGTTCACGTTAAAGATAAATAACGCAGCAGTTTTATTGGGCCTCCCTTACCTATTAACTTTCTAGATAATATACAAAGACATTATTCTAAAAAACCTTTAATATTCTACTATCCAGAATTTTTTTTTTTCCTGATTGTTATTATGTATGATTATCCCCTTTACTTCAAAAACATCCGATTTTACACATTTAAGCACTAAGTAAATACCATTAAAGACCCAGTGAAAGATGAGTCTAACTTTGTGTGTACATTTGCATATAATATAAACCGCTAAAGTTAAAAAACGTTGATGCTAGTACAGATGATAAAGAGGAAAAGCAAATAAATGTGACGTAACAGGATAACTGGCTAAGATAACAAAATAATATGTTGGTTAATTAGGTTTTTAAACGCAATTTAAGTTTCTATAGCACCTACACTACTTGACCCGGCAGATGTTTTTAGTTAACACTATAATTAATTTGAATTTAATGAAAAAAAAATAAGCTTTGCCTAATTTGCCGGTTAACTATTTCTATTTAGATATTTTTCTGGACAGCGATGTCTAATATGTCCCAAGACATTATATTTGTTCCTTAAAAATGTATCCGGACTATTAGTACATACCTAATATAAAAAAGAACCCAATCCGTCCAGCAGTTCTCAAGTGATTCTTACCCATGCAGAATTTTTTATTTTATTTGTATAGACTAGCTGTATCCTGGGGCTAAAATATGCTTTATGTATATATGTACATATACATTTACTGCGACGTTCGTGACTGTTGTATAGTGTTGCGTAACCTTTCTCAATAAACGGGCTATCCAAAGTTAAAAATATATAAGGCGATAGATTCCGTCAATAATGTTTTAACACCAAAAGCGACGTAAATACTCTCACCATTCAGTTCATTTTCAATAAATAATTAGTTGATAAACGCATTAATAAGATATGTTTTTATAGATTATTTTAAATGCCTATATTATCATTCGCTAACTAGTTAGAAACGAATTACATATACGGCTAAAATTATATTGCTTCGAGAAAATGCTTTATGTAGACAATAATATATATGTAATGTGGAAAATTGAAACATTACTGTTATATATAACAGCTGTGTTAACATGTTTTTAAATTGACTTTGTTCGTTAAAATCAATCAGTCTACAAATAATCAGTAAATTGATATTCTGTAACCTTACAACAGCAACGCACCGACAACAGACTAATATTATCATGGAAGATAACATCTACACGGAAATTCAATTACATCTACTAGATAAACGTATAAAAAAGAAATAAAACAAAATATGTACTTACTCTTTCGTCTGGCATTTTCAGTATTCTTGTGAGAATGAGAAGCAGGATGGAGGTCCAAGCATCTCTGTGGGCTTCACTCGTCACTCCGGCGAAATACTCTAATGCTTCACAGCAAATATTTATCAAACTTTTCTGGACAGCTGGCCAGTGTTCCCTTCGCGTCTCGTCGCTATACATTTTCAGAAGTATTCTCAGCACACACGCCAATGATTGGGTCTCCTGCTTTAACATATTTGGTTTAACAGAACCCTTGAAATTAGCTTTCCATAAAACATTCCTCTGTGCGTTGTTAGTGTTAAACGTCTTGGCGAAGCGATGACTGCACATGAGGCATTCGACGAGTCGTAGCAGGTGTGGGGAGCTCAAAAGTCTATACATTCCTTGTTCTTCACGCTGACATTCCTGTTCTGTGCCAGGTGTTCCACCAGTCAGTTCTGCCGCGGCCAGCGCCAAAGTCTCGGCGTCTTCTTTTCGCGACGTTGCTGGATAAAATACTATGTTGTCAATCGTCTGTATCAGCTCCAACTGTACCACACACTTAATAAGGAGACTATTGAAAACTCTATTCGAAGACTTTACTTCATCTCCACCACCTTGCGGTTTTTTCAGTATCCCATGGCGCACATGTGGAGCCTCTACGTCGTCGTTTTCATCTGGTTTCCATGTGAGGAGCGTAGTGGGTAAAGTGCTGTTGAATATGTCTAACATGATCTGGCACGTCTTGCTCCACGTGTCTTCGTTGAACTTGGTACCGTTCGAAATGACTAGATTCTCTAAACAATTGGTACCAGACCTCGCGAGTTGTTCGTTATCCTGTTGTACGCACCAGTGAAGCTGAGCGTACAACTGTTCTAGAAGTAAAGATCCAAGAATGTCGAAGTATTGCGTGAAAACGTCTACAATAGCGTACAACGCGTGATTGCATGTTGTAGTCATCCACTCGTTCTTTTCGAGCTGGTGTTCAGGTAGCTTCATGTTGTCGAAGATTCTGAACAGTATATTGAATAGATCTCTCCACCAATGCGGACGGAATGAATCACCATGGGTTTTTATAATCTCAAATAGGACAGTGAGACCTCGGGTGCGCACGTCTAGTTTACAGCGACTAACGACACACGACAGGGAGAAGAGTAGAGGAAACCATCCTCGGAGCCAAACTCTGTCTTCTTCGGGTGCCCCTGGCTCTCCTTCAAGTCCTGCGTGTTCTGCAAACAGTTGCGGGGATGCTCCCACTGCTGTAGCGCAAGATCTTACAAGCCTTATAGCTTCCATGGAAGTATCTGGGAACTTAGCATTGCAAGCGAATTCTGATAGACATTTGACTGCATCTTGAAAAGAGTCTATCATCGCGGGGAATTGTCTTTCGTACAGTTCAGATATTATTTTACCCGTAGTCTGGAATGCTAAATCAACAATTGCTTCGTCTTGATCACTTGCAGCTAAATGGAATACTGAAAATATATTCTTCCAACCTGACCTGATATTGGGAGCTTGTGAATTGACCATCTGAGCGATACAACGAACTACCATATCTCTTATTGTTGGTGAGCTATTTTTCTTCATTATGTGTTCAAATGGCCTTAAGAAATCTTTTTGGAATTTAAAGTTGGCGAACTCGCCTTTTTCTATGAACTTCATTGATAGTTGTCTTAATGAATCGACGGCGAAAAATGCTATATCTTCATTGTTACTGCATCCTACTTTGTTGAAGTGATCTCCGAGGACTTGCCATATTCGAGACCACTGCAATCTAATACGGCCCATGTTGTAGTACGATATTTCTACTATCTTCTGCAATGAAAACATTCGGGGATTTGTAGGATGGCTTAATTCATCTAGGGATACTTGGCATAAAGCTTTAACGAAGTCAACTATAGCATCACCGTCGAGTCTTGTAGATCCAGTGAATATTCTATCTACAGCCACAACGACGCTCTGAGAGCTCGTCTCACCTATATGCTCCTTGACGCTAGGATCTAACGATATCAAGCTAAACTTCAAAGAGTCCGGTTGAGGCTTTATACCTGAACCAGATAAGAACTGTGGCCGTACACCTGTACCTATTAGCTGTGCTAACTCCAACTGGGAGATACATTTGACTACATCTAACCAACTTGTTCCTAAGTAGTTACCATCTGTATGTGCCACAGTAATCAATGTTTTTATGGTGTCAATGTTCTTCGCCTTCATTTCTGTGATAGGTGAGTTAGCCGTGAGTAGTGTAAAACGTGCGAGGGCTTGCACATATGCGTCTCTCTCAAGTGACATGTGGAAAATGCAAGCGATACGGATGGCGCATCTAATACCGTCCAAACACAGCGATGCAATTTCCATATCGTCACAATCTTGTAATCCAACAGAGAATGCCGCAAGGAAAGGCGTCCACGCCATCTTGAACATAGGTCGTACATGTTCAACATGTTTAGCCGTCGTGAAAGGTGTTTGAACATGAGACACAGATTCCATCAAATTCTTGGCAGCCGTAGATATCGTCTCCATTTCCATGTTCCAGATCAATTTTCGCTTTTTCTCGTTTGCTATCATATGTTTCCCCGGTTTCGAAGTGTTTTTCATTTTAATTTCATGGCCGGCGATTTCGTCGTAAATCGTCGAGAGATATTCACGTGGCAAGTCATTATTGTCGCTGATGCCGCTATTCAGTTTAATATATTGTTCCTTTGTCATCTTGTTCTTGACTTGCGGCGAATGCAAATCCGTCGTTAACATTATTATGGAAAATGCTAATACATAAACAGTGTCAGCGCTCATAAATAGTGTGTTGTTCGGATTACATTCACAATAACGAGATGCGAATTTTTCCATTAGCCTGTCGATTTTTTGCGCTTCACCAGGAAGTCTGAACCCTTCTAAGAAATATCGTAACGCCGCCACAATATCCATGTTACTGAAATTCATCGAGTCTACATAAGAGTACATGACTTCCTTGGAATGATCGTCATTTTCTCCTAAATATTCTCCAACAAAAGTTTTGTCAAGCCTTTCATCGGTCAATAACCATTCAGCTATTTCCTTAGTGGATGTTCCTAAAAGTGCTTGTTCTTGTAAGAAAGCAACCCCTCGTTTTGGTTTCCTATTGAACAAATCAATACCAGTTTCCCAAACTTCTTTCTGTTGCTTCAAAACTTCGAATTGTTCAGGAGAATCTAGAGTTTCCCTGTTTCCAATATTGCTGGACCCAGTGGAGACCAGACTTAGGCTTGATCCTCCATGAGATTTGATACTGTGATGATCAATGTCTTCTTTAACTGTTCTCTCGCCTAAAGTAGTTTGTAGATTTGGATTTATATAGAGTTCTTTACTCCATTCCACCATGCACTTTAGAATAGACACTAAGCACTCTAATCCACGGATACGCATAGACTTTTCTTGGTTTGGTGTAGCACCTAATTCTAATGCTTGCCTTCCTTGGGCAATTTTTGAAACGTCATTAACTAGCCGCTGGAAAAGATTTGCGGCTGATAAGTCGCAATCGTAATTTACGTATATATCTACGACACTTTGGGCGTCACCACAAATCCTAGTTAGAGCTTGGATTACCATCCACTTGTGTTCAAATGAGGAGCTAGAGGTCTCCAAAATGTTCATGAAGATTTCCTTGAAGAAGACTTCAATCTGCTTCTTTAGATGAACCTTAAAGTTTTGAAGAAGCGCTAAGAAAATAGCCAATGAGAGTTCAAATACTTCTGGTACTGAGCTGACACCATTCTTCGAAAGTGCCACACAAAGATATTGCTTGATAGCTGTTATAAACATCTCATTATTTCTAAATACTGGACCTGCATTTTGGAGAATGGACAGGAGAAGATGAAGAGATAGAATCTTAGATCGTAATTCGTGAGATTTAGGATCTGGAGTTCCTTCAGGAAGGGGCTTCATAGACAGCTTGCAGAGAGCTCTGAATACTAAGAAAGCATCTTTTTGTAAAACGTGAGTGAACTTTGCTGTGACTGAATTGTCATTTTCAGAAGCTACATCTACGCTCTCTTGGGAAGGTATTCTAGTGATGGTAGCTTCAGTAGGCACTTGCCCATTGCTTTCCTGGGACACACTTCCACTGTCTTGAGAATCAGATGGATTTTCATTATTATCTGGACCATTTGAAACTTCCGATGTCTCCTCTGTTGTCTTGGTAGCAATACTGATAGCAGTGTCTATAACCGAATCTACAATTTGTTTTGCGATAATCTTCGCTTCTAATACATCATCAACTTGCTCAACTAGCGTTTGTTCCACTTCTTTTTCTTCTTCATTTGTATTGTTTTGTGTGTCAGCAGAAACGATATTGCCATTTGGCATCTTATGTGGTATTTCTGTATGGTTATTGTCATTATTATTACCGCTTGCTTCACATTCAATAGCCTGATTCTCCATTTTCGTGAATATGACATTCAGCATTTGTGTCAATGTTGCCCTGGCTGTTGTTTGATTGATGAGGTTTTTACTAGCAAGATAGATGTTATAACATGTTCTGACAGCAAGAAGTACTGTCCCTTCATGAACTTCGACATGTTGACTAGTGATAACAGTCAATAAGGCTTTTATTATTTGTAGTTGGACTCCCTCATCAGTCTGTGGGCCTGTGAAACAACTGCATATAGTTTCAACTATTCGATCAATCAGCAGTTTTCTGGGAGTGGTTGAATCAGGAATATTTCCTGTAAGATGACCATAGGCAATCAGTTTTTGCAGACAGTCCAGGGCTGTCACAACTATCCTGGATGCTTTACTCTGACATGCCAATTCAAATGGTAAGAAGTATTTCTCTGCTGTGATAATATTTGAAGCATCATTTTTTGGTAAAGGAAGAGTTCCTGAGGTAGGGCTCTCTGTTGACTCCAACTGGCCTCCATTTTTGAGTTCAGTTTTAATTTCCTCTGCAAAAAAAAAAAAAAATTATGGAACCAAATTATTGTAAAAAAATTACCAAACTATTGAAGTTCTTATTATTTACCTTATTTAAAAAGAGGTAAAAAAACGCAAATTGTATTTTCTACTAATTTATAAAAATATTTAGTAATTCTTAAAAAGTGGGAATCAAGTGTAATGTTTAAAAGAACCAAGGCCAGTATGAATAGAAATTAGTTATTTAAAATGCTTTAGTACCATTCAGCAAGTAATTGGTACAAATGATAATTATATAATCATCATTTACATATTTCTTACATTGCACTCACAAATATCCAAATAAAAAATATTTACTCCTTGAATTTTTATTACTACCTATAAATTGTGGGTAATGTATCTTTTCATTAAGGAAATATTATATAAGGCAACATTTTTTAAGGGCAGCAGGATAAGTGTTAATACCACTAAGCTTCCCAATTGCACCAAGACATTCATGATATAACACTAAATATTTTTCGATGATGCAACAACATTACAAATGTGCTTGTCTTACTAATGGGTAGACTAATTAACATGATTATTAAATACCAAGTGGAATATTCGAGATATTATGTACTAGAGAAGCCCCTCAGAATAAAATACATGTTTCGTTTTTATTTGAATTAAAACTAAAAAGCGCTGAAGTGCTAAAACAATAATTTGTAGTCAAATTCTACGGTATTAACAAGCAGCGCTCGATCGTTTTTGAGTTGTAGTTTTCTCGCGAGCGTAAGGTCCTAAGCGCCGTGATTTTTCATAGCGTTTACGCGTGTTGCCCAATGAACTGCTACAAAGATTTGTTTTCACTGCGGTGCACTGCAGTGTCTACTCTATACGCTAGTAACAATAACTCAGTGAGTGGAACTTGTAATTATGTAAAAATATAAAAAATTCAATTCAATTATAGAGCTATGTAAGGAATGGTGTACAATAAATTTTACATTGTGAAATAGGTGCATACAACCCATAAAAACGTTTTTATTACTGCCATTTGATAATTGCTTACAATAAGGTTGTTTCCTATGGTTAAAGCAAATTGTTTAACAGTCTGTGCAAACCTATAATCATTACTGTTTTCAAGTTTCTTATTATTTTTAATTGTTAAATAAATCAAATATGAAAAGAAATTATTTGACAATAGCTAGATATGAATGACATTACAACATATTATTATAATTTCTTACAATTTGTACGGAACATACCGTTTTGACATATAACAAAGAGGAACTGATTTGACAGTCAACTACCATATTACCCAAATAGACCTACATCTGAAGTGGGTCTTTATGGGTAATATGGTATGGTCACTTAATCCCCGCTCCCACTGTGCTTTGTTATTAAACATTATCACCAGCAGGAAGAACAACACTAGTTGTACTGTCCAACCAATCTCTGTGTGTAGTGTATTAGTGTAAGGCATTCCAAGAAGGCCATAGTTATTGGTAATGATGAGGGATCTCCCCCGGCAAGAAATAAACTGATTGGTTTGGAGAAGCTATTGCTTACATCAAAAGACACATTATTTTGACCCTAACTAATATTATAAATAGCAACCCACCCCAGCTTCGCACGGGTAGCAGAGACATCTTCAACAATCATCAACATATTTCAATCAATTTACAGAAAATCTTAACAAATTATATACTTAAACCTTCCTCATGAATCACTCGATCTATCAGTGAAAACCGCATGAAAATCCGTTCAGTTGTTTTTCAGTTTATCGCGAACAGACAGACAGACGTGGCAGGGAACTGTGTTTTATAGTATGTAGTGATATTGGTTTGTTACATTTTTACACTTTAGCTACTCAAAAAATTATTATGAAATTTTGCATACGGGTTTGCACAATGGGTACAGAAATTGACATAGGGTACCTTTTATTCAGAAAAAAAGTACTGTTTCAGAGGGATAGAAAAATAATTGTTATGTGAGTGAAACCATTGGCAAAAGCTAAAAGAGAAGATAGCTAAGAAAAGTTATTTTCTACTATTTTACAACAACGAGCAGTACTATAATATAAACAATTACTGCTTTGCATAGCAGTACTATAACGTGATTTATGTAATTCATTGTTATGTAATAGTGTGTAATATTATAACCAGTTACAATACATTGGGACATTGACACCAGTATGGGGTAATATATATTATATAAATAGAATACAAACAACCTAAAAAATTAGATCTAAAGTAGTAGAAAGTGTTAAAACAGAGTCGGAATGATGTGTTTATTATTAAGATAGGTACTAAATTATTAACCAATAATTTCGTTATGCATGCATATCTGTTTACGAATGTGGTTTGCACATAAATTATATCTGCAGTAACAATTATGTGATGGAATAAAATTGACAAGTTGAAAAATAAGAATCTAGTTTTCAGCTTAAATGAAACTAATGGTTTCCAAAAAACAAATCCTTTCCAAACTGGCTAAATGATATAATGTAAATGTAGACCAAAACAAACCAAAGACGGCATAGATATTACTTACATCCACATTTTTACTTACTGTTTATAATTACCTCTTCCATGTTTCATATGTTGTTAAATACTAATTCAATACAGGAATACAAATTATCCACTTTACACTAGGAATAACACTATGATTGCATCACTTTTGTACTATACGTACAACGGACACTCATTGTCAATAATTTTTTCCTTATAAAAGCTAGACCATGAAATTACTATAGTACTAAGTTCTATCAGTATGCAAATTTTATATTCAATCTATAAGAGGATGTTCTGAATTTGTATGAATACATTACAAACATTATAAATCAAAGCTGTACTTCAATAGCATTTTATTTGCATATTAAAGTACTTTAGACCAACACTTGCCATAAAGATAACCATAAGTGTTATCACATGCTAGCAAGACTAGATAGACATATCATTACCTATATAACTCACATTTACAACCACTATTAACCTTACCTAGCAAAAGCAAGAGAAACTTGGATGTAAACATCATCAGTGTCCATCAAGGCATCACTAATCCCACACCAAAATTAAATTGATACACTTCACTGACATCCGATCTACGGAGTATTCCATTTTTATGACGAAATAACGTATTGATGATACTATCATATCGCAAAATATATATTAGACTTGTATCCAAGGTCAATACATTCACTATCTAATATTTTATCAATATCAATAAAACTATTGGCTTGTACATTTTAACCTAATTAGTGATGGGTGATAATATACACAGAGAGACGGTAAACTATAGTATATATTAGCTATTGTGATGTAAAATGTCATTGGGGCTCACCTAACGCGACCTCGCAGGATTTCTTCAACTGGCTGTGGTAGGACCTTTTTATGTCCTTATCCGCCAGTATTTTTTCTAGCGCTCTGACTATAAACATTTCTTTCGTTTTCAAGTTGGTTTGCATCATTATTTCATAAGTTGATCACTCCATTAGTTCCAATCGGAACCGACTTAGCTGCTCGGTGGTTCTGTATTCATTTATATTACTTTTACAGGCACTGTTTTATTGTATACAAATTGTTATATGTTCGTAGCGAGAAAGCACAAATAGAACATCACAAACTTTAAGAGACGGCAGATTTTTGTGAAATCATTTCCGAGAGACGGAGATTTCTTCTACGATTCACACCTCATCACAAACATGTCAATTATAAAGATGCGTTCCGTAATGTGACCAGGTTACACAACCCCTCTTTGTAAAGTAAACATTAAAATGACTGCACAATGTTCTTGATTTTACGAAAACTTCCAAAATAATTAAAATTCAAACCACTCTATAATTAAATGACGTCGTCCTGATAAATTTTTGTAGAAAAGAAATTGATGTTTCCTAAATGACGCGTTCACACTTTTTCGTTTTGTTATGATTAATAACGTCATCAGTCAGATGTTTTGGAAGCAAAGTATATAACAAGAAAATATTGTTGTGTGTTAAACTAAGAAATAAATAAATTTTGTTTAAAATGAAAAACATGTTGTAGTAAAATAATAAAAATGTAAAAGAATGTTGCGTTTAGTGCTTCTATCAAGTACATCTGCAGCTCTGTTATCTATTCTCCTTTATTTTATCTGTGTCACCACATAGGATTGATATTACAGTCCAAATGAAAACTCATGAATTGAAAATGCTGCCCTCTATCTTCGGTGGGACAACTAGATTATATATCTTTGATAGACCATGGTCCAGATTTGTATGGATCACGGGATGAGTCCTTGTCCTTCCTTTCTTTTTAGAGGAGCTGTTCCACTCTAACGGCCAGGATGACATAATTTTTTTTTCTGGGGTAGGCTTAAAAGATCATAGTTGTGATGGACAAGATGTTTGGAGTTTGCAGTTTGGGAAGTAGCAGCATTTTTGGCTAGCGTACTGCACACTCATTGCCCACAATGCCACTGTGGCTTGGGACCCATACAAGCTATTCCAGTACTTCTGGCGCAGTTGATTGTGCGACCAAATTGTAAGATCAGAGGGCTTTTGCAATAATGCTATGAGGCAGCTAAAGGAGTCAGTGAATATAACTGTTCTATTAATGTTATGGAATTCTATATACAGACATGCTTCCACAATAGCGACACATTCACCTGTAAACACTGAAGACTCTTTTGGACATCTAAACTTTAATATAATTGATAGACTGGCCTGTTGGTCTAGTGGTTAGTGATCCTGACCGCTATACTATAGGTCGTGGGTTTGATTCCCACCTGGGTCTGGGTGTTCTTTGTGTCCATTGTTTCTATGTTTGTAAAGTCCCCCGCGACACAGGAGTAATTCCTAATGCGGGAGACGTCTTTTTAAAGAAGAAAAGAAGAAGATAATTCATACACACACACGTGGATATATTTAATAAGCAACGTAAAATTACAAGCCTTTTATCCAACGCTACTAACTAAATCTTTATAGAAAACTTTTGTAAAGTAGGAAGTAATATTGTAATAAAGCTAACGTCCGCTGTCAAATAAACTATTCGGGATTGCCATCTAGTCATTTCGGCCGTCTGATGAGGAAAGTCTTTACTAGTGACATCTGTTATTCGTGGGTCATAAACTTAAATAAAATTTAACTGTTGCCTAGGCACCGCACCACTTGCTTGACTGATGGACAGTTTGCGGTTAGAGCGTTAATATTTACGTTAAAAATTGCGGTATTCTTGGAAAACCAAGACCTCTTTTTTTATTTTCAGTGATATTTTTAAATAGCCAACAAAATTGCTTCCACAATGACAGTAACGCGGGTGGCGGAGTCCCGCACAGAATTTAAGTTAAAGAGCTTGCCAGAAAACGCAATATCTAGCGTGAAATTCGCACCAAAATCGAACCAATTCCTCTTGGTATCGTCATGGGACTGTTCTGTAAGGCTGTATGATGTCACGTCGAATACAGAGCGCCACAAATACAATCACGAAATGCCTGTCCTTGATGTCTGCTTCAGAGTTAGTTTGCGTTTGTTTTTGAATGTCCTTTCTAAATAACATACATAACCTGTGCTCTACAAGTTTTAGGATATTTAACGCTTCAACAACTAAGTCTTTAATCAGCATCATCAACTTCCTATTTCATTCTACACTGGTCAAGGTTCACACAGTCCATCCCTCTTTTCGTGGTCTACATAAAACTCTTTGCCACAATTAGTACATCCTTCCGCAATACAACTAAAATTCTTCAATGATATTTTAAAATGTTTCAGGATGCAGTACATACGTATAGTGGTGGCTTGGATCAAACTCTCAAGATGTACGATTTGAATGCAGGTGTAGAGACAGATCTGGGGGAACACAAAAATGCTATCAGGTGTGTGGAGTTTGCTACTGACGTCAATGCCATACTGACTGGCAGTTGGGACGGGACTGTGAAGATGTGGGACAGTAGGGTACCAAATTGTGTTGGTACTTATAACCAGGGAAATGAGAGGGTTGGTATTCATAATCTCTACTTATTTAGCAGCAGACGAATTTGCAGATTTTTCTCATAAAAAAATATTTTGCAATGTTGTGTTTGTATAAATTTTGTATTATTAAAAGTAAAATTTACTTAATCAGAAAATATTTAGTAGTTAAAGAAAAATAAATAACCTCTCCTTTAATTCTGAAAGTTAAATCCATATACCAATCATATATTCCAAATATTAAGATACTTGCTGCATTCTTGCTACTGTGCGAGAGTTTACTTCTAATAACATTTTTCTGAGGTATGGAGGCACACGTTTCATGACAATCTAATGGTTTCCAAGATAATCATAAAAAAAAGTATTTCAATAGTGATCAAGGAGTTGCAAATTCGAACCCGTTCAAGTTGGTAGACTTAAAAAGTTGACTAATTGGAAGGAGTAACACGAATGTGGCCATATTATGCTGGTCTAGTCTAAATAACATGGCTTTAATTAATACATCAATTTTACCTGTAGTAAAACTGTGATTAAATATTTTTCAGGTTGATTGCAAATAATTTATGGAACATAATTTCATCTTTCAGGTATATACAATGAGTATAGTTGGAGAGAAGTTTGTTGTTGGAACTTCTGGTCGCAAAATCTTTGTATGGGATGTCAGAAATATGGGACATGTGAACCAGAGGCGTGAATCCTCCCTAAAGTACCAGACCAGGTGCATCCGAGTATTTCCTAACAAACAGGGATATGTATTGAGCTCTATTGAGGGAAGAGTTGCAGTGGAATACTTGGATAGTAACCCAGAGGTGCAGAAGAAGAAATATGCCTTTAAGTGCCACAGAATTAAAGATGGAGGTATGTTTGATTTGTTATAATTTATATCTTTAAAAAATGTGTGTAAATAAATGAGAAATTTGATGTTGACAACAACATCAAGTTTCTCTTTTATTTAAAAAAAAAATAACTTTTGGGGCAGTCGGACACTTCATCCATCTATTTGCTTTTATCCTCACACTCCCAGATCAAATAGAAAATTGTTGCAATGTTAGGCGTCATGTCTGTCAGCAGCAAGTCAGAAAAGCGATGGTATCGCTTCTGATTACTACTACTACCCAAAACACTTATGAAGATAAAGAGTCTCCCCGTTCCTTTACACTCCAGTGGGTGGCCCAACCCGTTCCCTACTTCATGCAACAACATCAACGCTAAACAACCAATTCTGTGCTGTTCCAAATGCGGACCTAGTGCAAAAGAACCTTGTGAGTTATTGAGAACTTTCTTGAACAGGCCCAATATTGCTTAAAGTGTTTCCTTTACGATGTTTTTGTTCATTATCAAAGAGTCATGATTAACATTCTAAATGCATATGAAATTCGAAAAGTCAGGGTAGCCATTGCTTACAGTCTAATACATTCTTCTTGATGTGTACTCGTTTAGAGGATATGTTTTGACAATATTCAGTTTAATATCATTCTTGTCACCTGCTTCTGCAATGGACAAGGTTTATGTAAAAAATTCAGATATTCATTGCACCACGAAAGTCCATAGAAGACGAGATGTGTGCATTGCATTGCTGGTAGCATAGACAACAGGACGCAGTGGTAGTTCCCATGGACGTCGGGGGAACTGGTTCTCCTCTCTGCTCGCTCAAGTTCACTCTTCCACTACGCCTTTTCTTATCAAGAAACACCTCTACCACCATTCATTGCTTACATTCTAATAAATAATTTAACATATTTTCAGGCCTTGAAAAGATCTACCCAGTAAACGCAATAAGCTTCCATTCTGTTTACAATACATTTGCAACCGGTGGTTCAGATGGCTATGTCAACATCTGGGATGGCTTTAACAAGAAACGTCTTTGTCAATTCCATCGGTACAACACTGCTGTATCATCCTTAAGCTTTTCACACGACGGGTCGGCTCTGGCTATTGCTTGCTCGCAACTTGACGAAACACAGATCGAGGATCCTAAACCTGAAGACACTATCTACATTAGATATGTGACAGATCAGGAGACTAAACCTAAATGAGAAGTGGATAAAACCTGGTAGTTTGTATAATATTATGGCTCTTAGAAAAGGTATTGTGTGCTTTAGAACAGTTAATTTCTCTTCTTACACAGAAGATTTCAGTTGCATAATTCCCTATAATCATTATATTGCTCATAAACGAAATTTAAAATTAATGACGTACTCAAAAGTAATTTTTATAATTATGTGTTTACACTTGAATTAACGCGATCACGAAAAGGTATTACATACCTCTGAATTGCCTGACATTTCGACCAAGTTGCACTGGCCGTGGAAGCTGCTGTTAACTTTTACTTCTAATTGTCTTAAATGTGTAAAGTTCAATGGATAACAGATACAGATTTCAATTGCTTATCGTTAATATGACTACAATAAAGAGGTAGCAGCAAGTGACGATTGCTCGTGTGTCACAATTATGCCGAGATCCATAACATTATTGTACTATTGCAATTACTCGGAGTATCAGGATGTCATCTAGAATGCGTTGAATCAACCAATAATGTAATTTCTTTTCCATGCTAATAGGATATTATACAGTAGAATATGCTATTTCATTTTCTAATGTCTTGTTGGGAGCATAGATATGCTATTTCATTTTCTAATGTCTTGTTGGGAGCATAATATATGCTATGTCATTTTCTAATGTCTTGTTGGGAGCATAGATATGCTATATAATTTTCTAATGCATTGTTGGTAACATAGATATGCTATGTTATTTTCTAATGTCTTGTTGGGAGCATAGCAGAATTTCCTCTTGTTTTAATCATGCTATGATTAAGAAATGGTTCAAAATTAATTTCTTTTTGCAGTATCATTTTCTTCAAGTAATAAATGTTATGGCTTTAGAGAATTATGCAACTTTAAACTCAATGTGCATAAGTCACTGTCCGAAACAGATGCGCTTTGCGGTTACACAAGCTATGTAAGCTAATGATTCGTTTGCTTTCAACCTCACAGTGCTGGAATCTCACCCGGTTTCTAAAAGGCTAAATATTGTAGAACTAACAGAGCTGTCAAGTTAACAGTGGTGTCAAATCAATTCAAGTTTCCGAATGATCAAAGAAAAACTACTACTATCAATGATCAATTTGATTGAACTATTGAATGGCATTAATAAGATTATGCAGTACAATTTAACAGACATAAGCGCTGTTAATTGATCAAATGATCAAATTAAAGTGCGGAATCATGCTTTCAGCAACTGAATATGTACTTGACAAGATATTAAACATATGATTAGTTAATTTTTGCGTTGATCAGTCAGAAACCGGGCGGCAGTCTATAAAATTATATTTTTATTATATCCTACATTCTTATTAAGTACACCAGAAGGCTGATAACCACGACAATTTTTGAAGTTGTGTGTTTCTGACAAATAATATACTTTACAAAGCTACAGACTAGTTATATGGGCTCTTATTGTCCCTACATATATAAAGTGCTGTCAGTAAGTATTTATGTATAAGAGAAAATGTCAAAAAACTTAAATCAGCATTTAAGACACCTATTACAAAAAGGTAATTATTAGTCTCATGCAAAATGTTTGAAAAAACTAGTTTTTGTATTCCATAATATTGTGAAACCATATGGTAAATATTAATCCATCATGATAATATGTCATAGGAAAAAAAGGCGTGTATTTGGTTTCTTGCGCATACTATTTTTGAATTGTATCTCACTTGAAAGGTGTACAATAAAGAGATAAATAAATAATAAATAAATAAATAAATATTTGTATTACACTGTAAAGTTGTGTCAAAAAGCGATTATTCGAATCAATAGTAACTTGTATAGATAATAAGTTAAACTGTTGCTGCTTTGTGTCAATTACTTTTACAATATGGTAACAATTCGCTGGTTTGCGACAATTCGCTGGTTTGCGACAATATCGACGTAATTTTAAATTCAGTCGAATGGAACTAAGTATGCCAATTGACCACAAATCTTTAATATTTTATGGTGAACAGAGATGCAACGCCGATTTCGTGCTAATGTTCGTTAGAAAGCGACAAGTTCATTATATATTTAGAACAAAATACTCTAGCGGATATCACAAATCATTCATAATTTTTAGTTCCGTCGTTGTTCTCGCAAACCCGCGAATTATTAATAACTTGCTTGAGAGTCCAAGAAACTCTGGACTGGGAGTCCAGAATTTCTTGGGAGTTTCTCCTCACGTGGCCATGGCCTCATTGATTTCGTTTTACGTATAAAGAACATTTGACTTTGAAAATATATATTGGGGCATAATCTCGTGTGAATTGGATCTTAAAAAAGATATAGTATCTTATAAATATTACCGCGATTAAGTCTCGATATATGCTTTCAAATTGATTATAAGTCGCTAAAGTTTTAATCAATTATGTAACTTTGATTTTGAAGTCAATCGCGTCAAATTGTATAGGTACTTTAATCAGGTAACATTTAATGGGGTAGTTGCCTGCGGTTAAAATAAATAAGAATTTGAAAATTTTGATTCCTTATTATAGTCAAGTTTATCATTATTTTTTAATTGTAAAACCAAATATTTAAAGTAAATGATTTGAGAATAGCGGGGTATGACGTCATAAACCATTAATTCGTATATGTTTCTACAGAACATTTCGTTTTGGCGATTAACAAAGAAAAATATATTTGACTTGACTGTCTACCACTGTATTTATTGGTACTGTATAGAGTGTGAGGAGTGTTAGTCTTGTATATAGCAATATTCTCATTATGAATGTGTGCGAGCCATAATTATATACAAACTACTAGGTGACGCAAATGATCTTGCTGAGCGTTGCAGTTAGGATAAATTTTAGTTTTTAATTCGATAATAATAAAAATATATTTAAGATTCTTGGCTGTTTCTTTTACTTTTACCTCACTGTCGAAGAGCGTAAGTAATGTTCTTGAATCGTATGTCTTAATTCTTTGACAAACTCTATAGCCTAAACCGTTTGATTTTTGTTTACATAACACATTTTTTTAGTAGTTTCGTTTGGCCAGTATTTTAAATATAATTCTTATTTTGAAAGCTGTCGTTTAAGACCCTGGCCTTTCTAGTAGTTCAGTTTAACCTAATCTGTTCCTAATATAGTCCATTTAAAATATATAATAGCTTCAAAATTTATAGGCTTCTGTGCTTCTGGAAGGAGCTAGGTTGGCTCAATTAGCCAGCTATATCTCCACGCATAATGGACCGTTTTTGAGTCTAAATGCGGAAGCGAAGAGCCCTTAACCAATACCAAATATATGTAATAGCAATCTTGGTTTAAAACAGTAGATATGGGTAGGCCTACCACCGCATAAATTACCCAGTACCCAAACATTACATCAAAAACCCCAGAAACACGTGTGAAATCGCAATTTTTGCCCGGACATCCTAATTTTTTAAATAAAAACGCAGTTTCCATTTACATTTTTTAATAATTTAAACAGCTTAAAATAGAAATGTTTCTTAAGTTGCTCATGTAAAACTGCTTATTATTGTAAGTTTAAATTACTTTTAAGTCGTCGCCCGAGCAATGTGTGTGGAAAGTTGTAACCATATCAGGCACCCACAGGACAGCCTTGCCTAGTGTGGGGCCACCGGCAATATTGTTAGTAGTAGTAGACTTGGTAATAATTTATTTTCATTTTCACTTATTCAACAATTATAATGTTTCCCTGACACAGTCTTCTGAACACATCTTTTGAAAACCCCATCCGGATGCACCTCGGACGCCCTCTAAACTAGGACAAATCCGGGAAAACCCGCACGGATGGCAGCCCTGTTAATGGGCAACCTAAGTAGGTTAGACTATATACTATATAATTATATAATAATATATAGACTATATAGACTAAGTAGTCTATGCCTCTATATTGTGGCATCATTTACACCGGGTAGATATTTTAGAACGCCTGCCCGACTATAATAGCACCCTTATCAATAACACACTACTGCGTTACAGCCAGGTCGTGAAGGGACCGCTAATCTAATACGTAAAGTGACTTATTGACACATCATCTAGCACTTTTCCTAAATTTATTGGGAGTCGGTGCAAATTTTTCTGTTCTTCCATTTCACTCTATTATGATTCGTCAATTCACTGCTTACTTCCTTTCTGGCCATATCCTCTTTCACGTTGTCTCCCCATCTTTTTATTTTTTCGTACTTTACTCTTGTATCAGTAAAGTGACGGTTTTTTTACGGTATAGCGGGCAAACGAGCAGACGGGTCACCTGATGGTAAATGACTACCGCCGCCAATGGGCACCTGCAACTCAAGAGTCACAAGTGCGCTATCGGCCTTTAAGATAGGAGTAGGGGAAGGGTGGAAGAGGGGAGGAGGGAAGGGGTAGGTCCTCCGGTAACCTCCTTACTCGGCGAAAAGCAATGCAAGCATTGCTTCACTGCCGGTTTTCTGTGAGGCCGTAGTATCACTTCGGTCGAGCCGGCCCATACGTGCCGAAGATTGGCTCTCCCACGATTTATCGATTTATTTTCCAAGACATTGTCATTATAGGTCCCAATACAACAAGTCGGCATTAAAAAGTGAAAATACACTTTTATCAGATGATTAAAGGAAAATAAAATGAAAAAAATAATTTAGATGAGTTTGTTGTTGTGATACCTACAACATTAAGAATTCTTAGGCTCGTTGTTGAGCCTATTTCTGTAGGTTGGTGCGGGATGCAGGGATTAGAGGAAACACCTTTGGCGCCTGACTCAGTTTGTTGTTTGGTACAAGCAGCATTACGGTTTCTTAAATTTGAGGAGTGTTTAAATTTTTTTTTTTTTTTTTTTATTATAGGGGGCAAACGAGCAGACGGGTCACCTGATGGTAAGTGACTACCGTTAGCCATGGACATCCGCAACTCAAGAGTCACTAGCGCGTTGCCGGCTTTTCAGGTGGGAGTACGCTCTTTTCTTGAAGGTTTGAAGGTCGTATCGGTCCGGAAATACCGCAGGTGACAATTTGTTCCAGAGATTGGTTGTGCGAGGCAAAAATTTCTGTTTTGTCGCGTTGAACGATGGCGAAACGTTGCGGCTGGTATAAGTCCGAACAATCCCTCGGAGCACTCCCTATGATACATGCGATAGAGAATGCAGAATGAAGCTACATCTCTACGCAACGCCAAGGGGTTAAGCCGATCTGAAGTATCCTGGCAATCGATGATTCTGATGTCTCCGTTGAATACGGTCAAGAGGGAGAAGAATGAATTGATGAAGAATTTATCACGGAACACAAAGAACACATATTTAGTCAAGGTTAAATTCCATCTTACTTCTAGCTTACAGTATCCAACCATCCCTATGGTGGTACAAAGGTGCTTGAATACATGGAAGGGAAACACACCACTATTGTTAACCGATTTCAAAAAGCCTTTTTTTTAAATAAAGTTTACTAGTAATGTGGGTCACACATTGCTAGTATACTTGTTAACACCTCCAGCTAAGCTTAACGTTTCTGTCAGTTTCACGTCAGTAGTGCAATGGGGTGGGGTTCAAACCCTCAACCACTTGATCGCAAGTCCGACGCCTTAGGCATTACGCTATCGCCGCTTCACGACGTAGTATTCTAAGTCTTTTATTAAGGTCTAAAATTTTACCCTTACAGATGCACGTGTAAAGGGCACCATGATGCACTTAAAGACATTAAAGACTGAACCGTGAAATCTGACGATGATGACTCACATTCGCCTTTGTGTGCGTAATAAAGATAGGTATTTATCATAAAAGCAAGTGCTAAGGAATGTGCACGCCATATAAGTGCATATTAAAAGCATACTGCAGTGCTTTGAATTAACACATTCGCGAATACACAAGACGTGTGGGTCTGCAGTGTTTCGCAATTAAAATTCAAGCCCATGAATGCTGCTCTCTTAGGTAATCATACCAATCTTTATATTTAGTACAGTAAGGTTTATTTTTGAACGTTTTGTGTTGTTATAAAGATGGTAACCATGAAAGCTTGGTCAGTCCAAATTGGCGGTCAAACAAAGCTAATGTTTGCGACCACCTAAAGGTTTCTTAGAAGATGTTATTATAAATGCAGGCTCTAAACGAGTGTTCAGTGTTTGTCGAACAACTTTACTGCAGTTGTAATTATGTTCTAGTATTGTACAGACAGTTGTTAATTGAGGAAGTGTGTACCTAATGAGTCTCAAGCATCGAGTGTTTGTTTAAACCATAGATTTCCTACCTAACGCACTGTTAATATTAAATTATGGGTGTAGCTTATGATTAACTCGTGGGCTTTATTGTCCCACTAATTAGAAACTGATGAAGAAACTGACTAGAGGATTTGTAGATAAAATGAAAATGCAATTATCTTTTACTCGCTTGAACGGTAAACTTGGTTGAAAATATTCTATTTCAATTCACTGCTAAACTAAAGCACTTTGTTTCAAAAGAACCTTTTTTTTTGTGCGTGTGGATACCCCCTCGGGCCGTCACCCCACCGGGGTTTTCGGTGGGGTGGTGTGTCGGAATCGAACCGATTCAAACCACACAGTGTGCCGTACTGCGTCTTTAATAGGAGTGATCCGGGAGTTTCAAAAGAACCTAAGGTAACACCACGGTAGTACGTTCCATACAGTAATGTATTTTCATACAAACGGTCGGATCGCGAGACATGCCTACACACCTTGCGTTCGGTTAACACTCAGTCCTAAAACAGTCGCGATTGCTCCGCAGTGACGAACAAACGGTGTGATCGTTTTTTAAGCAGTAAGCGTGCTATTTGTGTATGTCATTGAAATAAATACAAATACTTAAGTATTTAATATGGCAATTAGAAATTATAGAGTATAGTGTGCTGTTTTTGGTTTCTTGAATTCTTCAAAAACGCACCCAGATATAACATTTTTTAAATTACCTGAAAACTCCGAAAGGTAAGACTATAAAATATTTTTTATGTACCTACTAGTACGTAATTTGTTTCTTTTTTAATAGGTAGGTATTTCGCTTTTTCCACCGAGTAAAATACCTGGATTAATAAATAAAAAAGTAGATAGGGTGACAAAAGTGACACACGAGTGACTTACCCACGCTCGCGTAAAAAAAAAGTGGGATGAGGGGGAGGGGGGAAGAGTGGGAAAAAGGGTAGAGTGGGAAGAGGGGGAAGAATGGGCATTGGAGTTTTAGAGTAACCTTCGGCGACAGCAGTTTATTTTAACACCCAGAATAAAGGGAAATCTATTTATATTTATAAAAATTAATCATAATATTTACAATCACAAAACTAGAAAGAAACTCAAGTAGGTAGATGAAATTATGGGCAGCCCTATCGTCGTCGTCGTCGTCTGTCGTGTTTACGTACCGTCCAGCTGTAGGTAATTATATCAAGGAAAGGGCCGAGTCACAATACTGTATATACTTATACTGTGGTAACACTGTGTAAAAAAACAATAAATCTTTATTACCTACTTCTTAATGGTACATATTATATACAGGGCGTATTTGAAAAAGGAACACTTACTTAAATCACTGAAAGGATGTGACTCCAGCATGCAGTTACAATAAGAATTTTTGAAAAAAAAACTTTCCATTTACAAGTTATGACAGTTTGAATTTCCAGGTATTTTTGCCTCCGTTTTCATAAAAGTAGGTGGAATGTGTAAAGTTAAAGATTTTAAATCGTACCTCTCAGGTCGGGGGCCTCCGCGGGCCAGGGGCCCGTGGCATTTTACCCGCTCTACCACCCTATTGTTACGCCACTGCCTTCTACGGTCTTATATTTAGTCAATTAAAAATTACTTCCTTTATCGGAGTTATAGCTTTTCTATTCAGTGTGATAGTTTTTTTTTGTTTATACGTATAATTTAATAAACGTAATCAATCTTTCACAGTTTTTCATACCTAAATTGAAAATAGTTCAATTGAGTTAAAATACTTAGTTTTATAATTCATTCATAAGTCATAACAGAAGTCTAAATTTCGAAATCAATTAATATGAAAATTAAGTCATTAAATATATAATTTAAAATAACATCTGACACCTGTGTCCGTACAATAATCTGTCAGGTACCTATTACATTAACAAAAAAAAAAAAACAAAAACACCGCCATCTTTTCCTCCATCTAATATGGTCAGTTATTGGTGATTTGGTGGTGTAATGTGACAGCCGCGCCCATTCGCGCGAAAACATTACGGTACCGTGATTTATTCCACTTTATTTATCTGCGTTGAGGTCAGACACCGGTGGCATCAGTCCAGCCGATAGACTGAGCATGTAAACGAACGCGCATCGCAATATATGTCAAGATTCTTATATTTTTTAACTTAACAAATATACCCCATACCGAAGTCACGGTGCCACCATTGTGGTCTAGCGGAATGTTCAGCCTGGGCTAGCCAGTGTCGTGATCTCGTCGCGGCGGTCCCTTCTACGGGTAGTCTCTCGCTGCCGACCGTCGTCGTCTGAACAGATACAGGGCTAAAAGGTAGCGCGCAGTATTCCGCGCTCGCTTCTCAGATGAGTGCGACCGACGGGTGACGGTCGCACCTGGTGACGTGACCCGTCTTGGGTGAGACGAATGCCTGTCGGGGGTTGCTTAAGAATGTAATAGCAATTCTCGCTCCTCCGATCATGGGCAAGCAGCGGAACACCGGAGGGGCTTTTAGCCAGTAAGAGTCCGACAGACCCTTTCGGCTCCCCCAAGGACGGAGGACATCCATGAGGATCTCCTACAACGTCACCAAAAAAAAATACGGTACATAACTTTCATCACCAAAAAAATGTTCCCGAGGGATGGAAACACTACTTTTACGTGAGTGAAACCGCTAGTTCTAAATAAATATTTTAAGAGTCATACACATGATTGACCATGATCGTGTCATATTATGTAGTTCTGGTGTTACAAGTATGCACCAATATGATTACTACGACTTTTTATACATGTATGTATTTAAAAAAAAACTGCATTTCTTGTCGACGCGGCGAGCGACGTACTACAGTTACCTAGTGAAGCTACGACGTGTGCGTGGGCGGCCGACCTGTGACTCCGATGAAGATGGGCGAGGCTCGCTCTGTATCTAGTACATAGATCACAGATAACAATAGATATTTCAAAACTGTGTGCGTGTTTGTAAATATTAAATGAATATCGTGAGGTTATAACATTTGTATAAATTAGACGCTGAAAGTAAAAGCTATGTAGGATAGACAATTTATAGGAACGATTTTTTGTTTAAAATCAGTGACAACAAGATGGCGCTAACAGCTCAAAAATCCCAAACTTCTTTCAACGGTCAAGTTCACTTTAATTAATCTTCTTGCTTTGATTATATACCTAATCAAAGCATATATAAATCAATGCTAAACGGGATCCTCTTTCTTTATTACTGCATTTTGTTATAGTGTTTTGTTTGTTGTAAAGCATTTTGACAATTAAAATTAGTCTCGTTAGATGAACACGGAAATAAATACCTATTTTTTTTCTGTTAACATAAGGCGATTATTTTTTATGTAGATATAGTAGTATCCAAGTTTCCCCCAAGTGGTTTTCCACTGGCAGAGTCGTAGAAGCAATCAACACGTTGACAGTGCAAGCTATTAAAATATTTCAGAATGGATTTTGCAACTTCACTGATTTGACTACAAAAATACGGCCTTTTCATTTAATTACATTATGGCAACTAAATTACATTGGTGTAGGAGCGTCAAAGTTAGGGCTCCGTACACCAAGTACGATCCCCTGTAGCTTGAATCTCCTGCAGCATTATTAGTTCACAGCGATAAAACATTGCACATTATTGCTCTGAAGGTACGCGCCACACCTGGAAAGTAAACTTTTTATTGAGGAAGCTCAGTTTGCCTTACCTTTCTATTAGCCACTTTCAATTGGCTATAAGAAATTCGTAATACATATATAGAGTTTTAACTATTCTTTTTATAGGAAACATTAAAGAAGTGCATGCACATACACCTATGTTTTGTTACAATATTGTCTGTTCAATTTCTTCGCAGTTGTGACATAGATTAGATAGACATAGATAGATTAATTTTCTGCTAATTGAGAAAAACCCAGAAGTTTTTCTCAATTAGCAGAAAATTAATCTTTGTAAGTTGATGTGAAGATATTGGCCTATAATTATCATAGGACAAAAATGAAGCGCAATCCAAACGCTAGGTTTCAGGGAATAGGGCTATGCTAGCTACACTAACAGGGCAATATGCTGAACACACAGAAATCAAGCTAAGACGCATTGACCAGTTGTCCTTCAACGATTTAGTCAAACCTACAATAAATAGGCTAGACCCCAATGAACAAAATAACTTTGTTACCATTCCAGAGGGCCTAAAGCTAGCAACAGAGCAGCTTCCAGAATTTTCCAATTTTCAAACAAATGAATGAAATGGACAGCAAGTAATTAGTTATATAAACATGTATAGATAATAACCGCATTTGCCACTTTCGGCATCTTCTGCCAAAGTAATGCCGGAACGGTATACCAATGGAGTTCACCCATTGATCTCAGCAGGACATTCTCACAATTACAAGCCCGTTTTCTTAATTATTTCACCTCCCACGCTTCAAGTTATCACGTGATGTAGGGGTTAGCGCTATTTTAATGAAGATAAACTAATACCATAGCGCATTTATTAGCTTAATGGCATTCAATTAACATGTAAGTCGGTGACTGCAGCATCAGGAGTGGCGGGAATGCAATAATCGTATGTAAACAAGGTAAATGGCCCATCTTGTGGATATATTGTAATGATACAGAGCGAGATAGCCGGTGTGTCTGGGTGATGTGGAATGTTAAGATTATAAAGGTGTTAAGAAGTTGTTGGTTGAGAAACTGTTTAGGTCAAATATGTTTAATATCAACAGATAATGTAGCTTTTGCCGAAACGAAAAATTAAAAAGTAAAAGAACAATATTGGGTTATGTTTTGCTTATCTGTAGGATGAGAAGGTTTGTCACCTTCTTGTAACCTCCATGTCCTTGAGTCATGATCATAAAATATCATAAAAACAAACTAAAACGGAGTAGAAAATTTTAACTATTTAATTCAAACAAGCAATAAACTGTAGGGTTAATTAAAAAGTATTAATGGTCATGATTATTACATTAAAACTGATAATTAATACAAATATTACATCTAACTTAGCGGCGGAACGAACCTGAACGAAAAAAAATACATAGTGGATCTCATTTGCAGTTGGCCAAATCGACAGTGGTTGTGCGCTTCCATTAAGTTCCATTCCTTGTCGGCCTGTCTGTGAATAAGGGTGGAAGGACGGTGCCTGCATTATGGTATAGGGGGCAAACGAGCAGAAGGGTCACCTGCTGGTAAATAACTACCGCCGCCGATAGGCACCTGTAACTCAAGAGTCACAAGTGCGTTGCCGGGGTTTAAGGTGGGAGTAGGGGCAGGGGAAAAGGAGGGAAAAGGGGAGAGAGGGAACCTCACTCACGCGGTGAAAAGCAATGCAAGCATTGCTTCACTGCCTTCTGAAATAATTAACTGTTTGTTACATAATATATAGAATTTAAGTACTCATTTTATTGAATTGAAAGCGCCTTTCGTTTCGCAAGCTCGGCGCCATTCCAATCTGCACTTTGAAAATAAATTAAAAAGTGCTTGAGTAGATCAATGAGAACGAATTACAATAATTCTTAATACAAACACATACGTTCCTACCGCGCTTGTCATCACTTGAAGCATGACTGAATGTTATTATAACATCATAAATTATCTCACATCCAGAGACACTGCTAGAGTCGAGACAAAAACAACAATGGCTCATAACTCGAGTGAATGCAGTGGCTATCATTTGTGTTCATTTGGGAATTTCATTTTAAAGTACAATTTGTATGTAATTTAATAATCGTAGGGATTTAATAACACTTGGAATCTCTCTATATTTCAATAAATTAATTAAAAACTACATAATTTGTTTATAAATATGCTCACTTTTAAAACTTAGTACTTAATTTATTTTAGGAGTTAATAATATTCTAAATAAATGTTTTTCTTGAATTTTTCTGCCTTCAAGCAACAATGAGTCATGCCTAGATTGCCTCTCACAGTAATATATCAGATCCTCTATCACATCAACACACACATTATATCCACCTAAAAAAAAAATACTTTTCTTTATGAGTATGTAGGTACGAATTTAATTTTTCTTTAAAGTGCTTAAGTGATGGTACGCAAAACTTAGGAAAAAATATTCAAGTCACGTCACAATGAAATAAAAGTTAAAAAAGGATCTTTAAATACAAATTATCATATGCAAAACATTTTGGAATACTTATTAGTACATGTTACAAGAAATTGTAGTAGTAAAATAAAAATAAAGAAGGAATGGCGATCAATCGATATTCGATTCGATATCGATATTATTCACTTAACCCAAAAAAATGTTGATAATGGTGACTTACAACATTTTTTGTATAAGTAAATGATACAAAATGTCTATAACATATTTGTTACTACCCACATACGTTAAGAAGACAGGTAGGTACACATAATTTTGTAGAAATTTTCTTCATTCAAAAAAAACAGATTCATCGTCACTCTATCAAGCTCAGTCGAGTCCAGTCATCGCGTCTGGGAATCGCACTTATTACTTGGACGATCTCGAACACACTTGTGAATCTCGAAACACAGGCCGACGTCGAATCAGCCACTCGTCCAGCTTTCCCATCTCTCTGCTGAGTGCTCTCCATCCGTGAATATCTAATGAACACTCCACTACACAAATATGATAACAATTGTTTTATACGAGAACACTTTCTCGTGTGGGCGTGCGTAAACAGGAAAGGATTTGAACTCGTCAAGTATCTGTAGTGATTCATTGCGAGAATTTTTGAGAATCAGTTTTCTAAGGCTCGTCTAACGATAGAAAGAAATATTTTCTATTAGTCAGCTATTTTGTTAATTAACTTTAAACCACTTTAAGCGGCGGTAGCGTAATGGCTAAGGCGTCGGACTGGCGACCAAGTGGTTGCGGGTTCGAACACCAACCAGTGCACTACCGAAGTGAACCCACTCCTTACACAAGCATTTAGCTTAGGTGGAGGGGTTAACAAGAATACTAGTAATGTGTGACCCACGTCACTAGGATTCTTTAAAAACAAATACAAATTACCTTTGTATTTTTGTTAAATAATTTATAATTAAAAATAAATTAACTTTTTCTGTTATTTATGACTAATATCGAAGCATTTGGATCACTCGTCTCACAGTTGTTATGTTATAGGACCAGCTTAAATGGATGAATGTGCACAATACAATATTTTACATACTCATAGGTACTTAATTAAACTGACTGATCTCTGCCCGGTAATCATTCGTGTAGCTTATCTAGCGACGTACTTTTTGCAGCTTGCAACATATAAATATAACCAAGATACTAATGCTACTAGCGCAGTGGTCAATATCTGCTACTGAGTTTGCACGGGTCTTCAACGCGGCATTGGGTGGCAGGTAGCTTTGGAACCACGCGACATCACTGACATCAAAAAGGATTACTAGACATTAAGTTCTATCTCTTACGTAAGAGTGGAGCTAGCATGCTTAAACTTCATGCATTATCACTTAACTTCAGGTTAAGACAGTGCTTAATCGCATGTCATATTAATAAAATAACCTGTAAGGCTATATAATCAAGGGTCTTAATAACACTTGCAATATCAAAAGTGAGATATACCCTTTATAACGTTGATAATTTCGTAATACATATAACAACTAGTAATGCAGCGATCTTTACTTCAAGTGAGTACCATTTATTCATAACTATCCCAATAAATTACTGAACGAACATATAACAAACTTAAAATATAATTTCCCGTTGTATCCCAACAATAAACCACTTTCTCACGTCGAATGACAAATAGCGAGTGAATTAATACCGACTTGCTTTTGTACGAATAAATCAAATGCTGAGCAGCGCGCGGCAGGTTGTTCGGGCACTACCACGTCCAAACAACCATTACATATTTTTACATTCTTGTAACAACGGACTAAAGTTCATTTTCCATTTTTTCATGGATACATTTAAATCAAATCTGGAGTGTGACAAACAAAGTTAAGTTCGCATTTATTTGATTCTTATTTTTATACATAAAAGGGTTAAAATACGTTGTAGTTGAGAAATTAATTGTTTTGTTGTGTTAAATATACGCGGTCGTCGGAGGATGTTATTGCTCAGTGTCTTCAGCAGCGTGTAGGGATGGGAGATTATTGCTCATGTGATTTTATGAGGATTTCGTGCAACATGGTTATATTTTACGTGTGTAATATTGAAAAAGTTTATGTGTATTTTTTCCGAGAACTCTTTGTCGATTGTCAATTTTCTTTTCCGTACTTTCAGTGCAGTTGACTGGTAAAGCAATAAAATTGGCAATCAATAATGGGTATGAACCATTTATGCAAATCGTTTGATTGATGTCATACATAATTGTTTATGCTGTGCGGAAATATAGTAATAGCATGCCCATGATCCTGAATTAAGCTGTTTTAGATAATTAGAATAATAAGTTTAGTGAGTAATGTTAACAAGTCCTACTACATAATAATGTGCTCTAGGGGAATCAGACTAGATTCAGACCGTATGCAATATGTAGGTAATTCTTTAGTAAGTGTGAATTATGATACGTTAATCTTCAGTTAAAAGTCAACACCACCTCGAGATATAATAATGGTAAAAAGAAAAACACACATCGATAGAAAATACAAAATAAGGTATCAAGTTAAGATAATAGAAGCTTGTCTCTTTAAGAAATATTTATATTGTTAAGGTCTAGCATATAATCTACTATGCCTTTCTTTAATGACCAGGTCAGAACTTAATTATAATAATAATTATAACTAGACACATCTCACATACGGCCGTCTGATCCCAGACTAGGCAAAGCCTGTATATGGTGAGCACACTGCTGATAAATATATTACAGAACAAATGATCATGTTCATCATACAATTATTTGTCCTGGGTGAGGACCAACCTCCGTTAAACGAGCGATAATCCCACTAAAACCACTAATATTATAAAAGTGAAAGTGTGGATGGATGGATGGATGTTTGTTACTCTTTCACGCAAAAATCACTGAACCGATTACGATAAAACTTGGTATGTAGATAGCTGGAGACCTGGATTAACTCATAGGCTACTTTTTAACCCGATATTCCCACGGGAAACCGCGGGGCGCTGCTAGTTTATTAATAAGACTAGTTTATTAAGTACGTGTCGAAATCAAAGACACTATTCCGTTGATTTCTGTAAGTTAGTGCTTTTAATTACACTCGGAGTCTTCATAAGAATGTTATAATGTTATTTAAGTATTTATTAAAATAATGGATTTGTACAGTACATCCCTATGTTGTTCGCTGAGGGTGTCCAGCGGACAAATGCGCGAGCAATATTACAAGTGTGCACATTACAACCGTGTGCAGTCGGGGGTTAATAGTCTCAATAATTTGACATATTGGGTGGTCGCCCCCACCGTGCACCGCTGTATTAATAAGCTATTTGATACATTGTAATTACATATTTGTGAATTATTGGTATTATTTATATCAGTGTTACTTTAGTCACGTGAGAAATGTATCGTTTTTAGTTTTGGCAGAGCATTTATGAAGCAGTGTTTATTATAATTATGTATTTAAACAGGAATTAACGCGATCACGAAAAGGTATTACATACCTCTGAATTGCCTGACGTTTCGACCAGGTTGCACTAGCCGTGGCCGTCGTCGAGATCGTGAGGGAGAAGGTTCTTCACCCACCCGCACATTTTCGACCACTTCCTAATACCTTTTCGTGATCGCGTTAATTCCCGTTTAAATACATAATTATATCATGAAACGCGAAAGTTTAAAAATTTATTATATTATTAAGAAAACTTACTAAAAGAATCTACATATTTACGGTAAAGATACGTTTATATTATTAAGAAAACTTATTAAACGAATCTACATACGTACGGTAAAGATACGTTTGTTAATACAACGCGTTTAAGACTTAATAATCTTAAGACATTATTGTCATGACCAGGATTTTTCATATTTCTGTCTCCATTGCATGTTGCGAAATGCGCGTTTTATTGTTTTTTCTTTCTACTTTATAATCACTGATTAGTACTCACAATTGTGCTAAAAGGACAATTTTTAAAATCAATCAATAAATTATTTACATTTAACGGGTCGTTCGTCATCTCGCCCCAAAACAAACTCTGCCCATGGCACATTGGGACTAGTTGAAGAATTTCAAAATGTATATTTTTTTCATTCGTCATCTCGTCCCATTCTTGGTTTTATTAAGTTTTAATAGGAACTAAAGATAAAGGACAGTTAGGAGTGCTTGTGATTTTTTTATGTAAGTCCGATTACTATAATTATGATAGCTTTAAATCTTAAATAGATTTGAAGCACATTTTTTTTTTAATATTAAATTGTTGATTATATAAATTCTTGTCTTTTATTTTAATACCTTGAAAAGTTTTCTTCTTGACTGAACTAAATCAACAAAATTTTTTTAAAGAATTTCAAGAATGGGACAAGATGACGAATGAAAAACATATAATTTTGAAATTCATCAACTCGTCCCAATGGGTCGAGTTTGTTTTGGGACGAGATGAAGAACGACCCATTTAATAGCTCTTCATTTTGTCCGGCTATTGAGAAATTAGATTCCTGTGAAAAAACTCATAGTAAAACACTAGAACTTCTCTAAAATAATATATACCTTTTAAAAATAAAAGTCTGAAACATAACTAACATGAAAACATACTATGTTTGTTTAAATACACTAATCTCCTGATTACCAGTCCCATTTGCGTAATTTAGCCATGTAGCGGGTTCGATGCAGAGGGTGAGCAAGAAAACGTCGACACGGTACTGACGTAGGGCGTATATTTTAAACACTTTGAAATACCAATACAAAGTTAAACTAGTAACTTAACCCTGAGACCAAGTAGGACGAGAGGGCAGTCGTAGACATTAGACACTTTAAGAAGTCCCAAGTAACCTTTCCAAGTAGGACGAGATTCTCGGATGCAACCTAAAGTGTAAAAGGTTCACCGATACAAGATAATTCTATTGAAGTCATTAACTCACGGAGAGTCTTAACACCGACTTATAAAAACTATGTCAATAGCACAACGCCATCTAGGTTGGAACTTATAAACTATTTTACAATGGGTCAATGAACTATGAACTTAATGAATAATGATTAAAGCTATATTAGATTAGATTCTAAATGCCAAATAATGTTTTATATGCATGGTTGTTACAATCTCCCCCTCAGTTCCCAAAGACGTCTCGGCGCAGGGAACTGGAGATTTTATTGCTTCTGTTTTCTAGGTCGACCGCGTCCTCTTTTAACCCCTGAGGGTGATGTTGGAATTATAGCCTGTTTTCTGGGACGACCTCTTCTTCGAAGAGGCTGCTCCGGCTCTGGTAATACAGTCATATCATTGCTTTTGAATGGAGTCAAAGCCGAGGTATGGTAAAGTCCAACTGATACATCAGCTTTATCTAGACAAGCTACTTTATAAGAGGCAGGACCGTGCTGTTCCATAATTATATATGGTCCATCTCTTCGAGGTGCAAATTTAGCCGTGATGCCCTGAGCTCCTTTACTAACGGGATGTAAGTTAACCAGAACCAGATCGCCTTTCCTGTATTGAGGGTGAGGGCGTCTATGTTGATCAACATATGCTTTTCGAGCCTCTTCTTTCATTTCCTGGACTTCTCTGGCTTTCACTAAATTGTCAGCTAGATCTCTAAGTTTAGGGGTTATCTCTGGTATTATATTTTCCGAAATGAGTATATTCCTGAAATCAATCTCGTTGTCACGCGGAGACCTTAACTCTCTTCCAAATGTTAAGAAAGCCGGACTTTGGTCTGTGGCTAGACATGTAGCACTATTCATAGCAAATCTTATCCCGGGTAAAAGTTCTGACCATCGGTTGTGCTTCTCTCCTTGTACCAGAATGGCCAATTGTGTTTTTAAATCCCGATTTCTGCGTTCAACAGGATTTGTCTCAGGATGGTACAATGGAGTGTACTGATGCTTTATGTTAAGGCTGTACGTTACTTGTTGCATTACAGCACTTACAAACTGAGTACCATTATCACTTATTAATCGTCTGGGTACCCCGTATCTTAAGAAAACTTCGTTGATAAGAGTTAGGGCACAGTTTTTAGCGGAGGCGGTCTCTAGAGCGAAAAGCTCCACCCATCTAGAAGCCATATCTTCTACAATAAATATCCAAGTTTTTCCATCTTCGGTTTGGGGAAGTGGACCAAATAAATCGAAGGATACTACCTCAAAGCGTTGATTCATAGTAGTAGTTTGGAGCAAACCAGCAGGTTTCTGATTAGAGGCTTTATAACGTTGACATTCCAAACAATTCTTTACATAACTTGTAATGTATTTGCGCATACCATTCCAATAATACCTATTGGAAATTTTCTTGTAAGTCTTGTCAGCTCCGTAGTGACCTGCTAGAGGATCATCATGATAAGCGCTAAGGACATTTGCCCACTCATGTTCAGGTACTACCAGTTGAGCATCGTCTACCTCAGAATCAGGGTGCAAGCGATAGAGCATTCCATTATTCATAAGATAACCCTTGTTACTCCAGTAGGCAGCATCTTCCCTTTTTTGTGTTTCTTCGAAGGAACTTATGATGTTCCGGAGCCTACCATCCTTTTCTTGCTCTTCACGAATATCTTTTGGACTTCGGGTAGGCATGTCTATGATTACCGAACATATGCTACAATCAGAGGTATCGTCACAGCACGGCGGTCTTGACAAAGCATCAGCGACGATATTCAATTTACCAGGTTGATAAGAAATATTGAGATTGTACGACTGAATGTGTAATGCCCACCTGGCTAAACGGCCAGAAGGTGATTTCAAACTTAAGAGCCATTTTAAAGCTTGATGATCTGTGACGACTGTAATTGGCATTCCTTCAACATATGAACGGAATTTATTCAAAGCCCAGACTACCGCTAAAGCTTCCCTCTCGGTAGTAGAATAATTTCTTTCTGCAGATGTGAGTAGTCTGCTCGCATACTCTACAGGGTGCTCATCTTCCTTCTCCCCCTGGACAAGAACTGCTCCAAGCGCGTAGTTACTGGCATCAGTTTTTAATATAAAAGGCTTGGTTTCATCTGCTTGCCGCAGAACTGGTGCAGTGATCAATTTTTGTTTCAGGATCGTGTAAGCCTCTTCTTGTTCTAGACTCCATACCCAGGTAGCCTTTTTCTTGGTAAGTTTTGTCAGTGGTTGGGCAATGGCTGAGAAATTATTAATAAATCGGCGATACCAAGAGCACATTTGTAAAAAGGATATCAATTGCTGAAGGTTTTTGGGGTGTGGTCTATCCAAGATAGCTTTTGCCTTATCTGGATCAGGCGTTAAGCCCTCTGGCGTTATAATATGCCCCAAATATTTAATAGATGAGCAGAAAAATTTACATTTATCTTTGTTCACGGTTATGTTATATTCTCTCATTCTCTGCAGTATATCCCTCAGATCGGAGAGGTGTTTATCGAAGGTACTAGAAAAAATTATAAGATCATCCAAATATGCCAGCATGGTAACGTGCTCAAGACTAATCCGAAATCTATCGATCAAACGCTGAAAGGTAGCGGGTGCATTACGTAAACCAAACGGCATTCTTTTAAATTTATAAATTCCAAAGGGTGTTATAAAAGCAGTTTTATCCTCATCCTGTTCTCTAAGTTTAATTTGCCAGTACCCGGATTTCAAATCTAATGACGTCATAAAAGGAGTCGGCTTTGCCAAGTGCAACAGGTCATCTATTCGGGGAAGGGGATAAGTGTCAGCTACGGTTATGGCGTTAAGGCGTCGATAATCGATACAGACGCGAACCTCTCCATTTGGTTTTGGTACTAAAACAACAGGAGATGCCCATGGTGAAGAACAGGGTACGATAATGTTCTTTTCTAGCATCTTATCTAGTTCTTTCTTTAGGATTATCCCTTTTGCTTGAGATAGTCTATAAGGAGGTGCTGATATAGGAATATCATGTTCAGTTATTATACAGTGCTCTCCAAGTAAAGAAGGTTTATCATTACCAATAAAAACATCTTGATACTCTGACAAAATTTTATTAATTGTAGGTTTGTCATCTTTATTAACATCTACCATACATAAGTCGATGGAGTCTATGCAAGGGCTAGATGAGCGTTCGGAATTAGGGTTGCTGGGGAATAGTCCCTTAGAGTGAGGTGACAGGGAGACTTCGGCCTCCCGGACGTTTCTTTCCGCATCCTTCATCATGAACTCTGCGAATCTTGGAGAGTATCCGTCGAACAATGTCTTGGGTCTTTTTACAGGGCTGATTTGTAAAGGAATCAATTTGTATTCCCTGGCTGCCTGAAAGTGACAAATGGTGGCGCTCTCAGTAGGGAGCGCAGCTGTCGGGAGGAGGCCATTCGGTAGATGTTGTACCTCTACAGCACTGCTGCTGGTGTCTGTAAAGGTGATGTAGTCCTCCTCGTACAACTCGTAGGTTCTGAATTCGTCTACAAACTCCCAGGTGAACTGTGGAAGGTTCAGCACCATTTTTGCATCCTGGATGAACCCAATTCCCAAAAGAGTGCGGTTGTCTCGGGACTCTGGTAAGACAATAAACGTTGTCGGAACTACACGCTTCTCCAGCTTGACGGGCACAGTAGTTTTAAGGATGCGTTGTTGTTTTGTAATTCCGTCAGCCAGAGTGATGCTTACTACTTCTGCGTAGAACTTGTGGCCTTTATCTACCAATTGCCTATATAGTTGGTAGGAGGCTACACTAGACTTGGCACAAGTGTCAATGTAGGCCGTTCCTCTAATACCGGCAATATCTATAAAAATAATAGGACGGTTTCGTATGTCGGACCGGATGTTTACGGCGCAGAAACTCAAATCCGCTGCTTGCGATGTCCTTTTACTTGCAGCACAGGTAGGGCAGCTACTGCGAACTACACCTGGTGCACCACACCCGTAACAATGCACCCGAGGAGTAGACGGAGACGGAGCCTGTGTCGCTTGTGACACTTCAGTCTTTGGAAGACGTACAGGATTTTGTAAGTCCTGGTTTGCAAATTCCTCTTGCTTCCGTTTAAGCTTCCTACAGTCTTCCGTTACGTGGCCGAGGAAGTGACAGAACCCACATTTTCGCTTGGCGCTGCTCGCTGCTTGTTTATTCTTCCCTTTGTCCTGTGAAGGTCCAGCGCTCTTCGACTGGTCAAGCCACAACTGCTGAACTGCTCGTGCCGCTTCCAGGAGTTGGTCGTACGTTTTGAAAGAAGTACGAGGAACCCTCTCTCGGATACGACTGTGCAGTTGTCCATATATCATGTCCAGTTGATGGCACTCAGGCTGCTTTGGGTCCGGAAGTTGAGAGAATAGCATTCTTTTGTGGGCCACAAAGCTCTCTGTACAAATGTGAGACTCCTGCTTTATTCCTATTATATCCTGATACAGTACGTAGGCTGGTTTTCTCGGAGCAAAAACATGACGCAACCGCTCTTGAAAATCTTCCCAGGAGTTGACTTGCTCCTTTACACCTTGCCACCATATTGCAGCTTCCTTTTTTAATAGCAACGGTATGCCGGTAAGAGCTTCAGCATCCGGAATATTTTCAATTTGCTTGAAAACTGTTGCTGCTGCCAAAAAAGCTTCCACCATTTCGGGATTCTTTGTACCGTCATATTCAGCTGTACACGTGGTGAAGGTACCGTGTTTACTTGGTGACAGTTTCGCCAAAAGGGCCTGGAACTGTTCGTCAGTCAGATTAATAGACATCTTCTTCGGTGTCTTTCTTGCCGCTGTCGTTGCAACTCTTCCAGCACGTGTGACGTATCTCGCTTTTAACTGTTTGCCGTGCCCACCGTTGGTCGCCAGATTTGTAGCGGGTTCGATGCAGAGGGTGAGCAAGAAAACGTCGACACGGTACTGACGTAGGGCGTATATTTTAAACACTTTGAAATACCAATACAAAGTTAAACTAGTAACTTAACCCTGAGACCAAGTAGGACGAGAGGGCAGTCGTAGACATTAGACACTTTAAGAAGTCCCAAGTAACCTTTCCAAGTAGGACGAGATTCTCGGATGCAACCTAAAGTGTAAAAGGTTCACCGATACAAGATAATTCTATTGAAGTCATTAACTCACGGAGAGTCTTAACACCGACTTATAAAAACTATGTCAATAGCACAACGCCATCTAGGTTGGAACTTATAAACTATTTTACAATGGGTCAATGAACTATGAACTTAATGAATAATGATTAAAGCTATATTAGATTAGATTCTAAATGCCAAATAATGTTTTATATGCATGGTTGTTACAGCCATAGTATTTTATTGAGGTAAGTTATAGACCAAATTATGGATATCATGCTACGATCCGTAGCAGTAAGCGGAGCAATGAACATAAAAATCTGGCAAGTTATGTATATAGGCACTACGCGAAGTATGTATGTGTATGAAACAGGAATGTTTAATGCTTGTACGAAGGTAAACCGCACACAGTTTACTAACTAGGTCCCGTGAATACTCTTATTGTAAATATGTCCTGTATAATAATATATTTTCAAATGCTACCAATTTGAAAAAAAAAAACCTTTGTTATAATAGGAATATTGACCAATTTTCGGAACTGCTTTATATTTATATAGCAAAAAAATGTTTTGGAAAAAAATGAATTGAAGAAAAATAAAACCGCAAAATAAAGTTACTTTTTAAATTTTCCGCTAAAACACTCGCTTCGCATTTGATTAATATCGCGTTCCTATAATCAAGAAACGAGTCTTTTTGCTGACGGACGGTAAAATTTTCGTTGAAAATTCAACTAAATTTTACCGTCCGTAAGCAAAACGAATGGTTTCTTGATTATAGGAACGCGGCATAAGTTACTAACTTAAATAAAAATGTAGCTAAAAGTATGAAACCAACTGACAGCTGTCTGTCAGCTTGTTCATCGGTTAATGACGTATTGGACTGGTTGACGTTTGCAGAGACGTGATAATAGGTACTATTTTACCTTATTTCAATGAATTTTGAGATATTCAATATAGCTTTTCAAAATAAAATAATGTGATTTAAGCTTTTAAAACATCACAATTAATAATTTAGTTACAATGTGTCATTGTGATTAGTGTCAACATCCCTGTTGCTTGTACTGAAAAGTGTGTTGTTATTTTTATCTGGAAACCATCGCGGACTACTCTGCCGACGGCAAAATATCGAATCGAAATAATCGCAAGTATTTCTGGCATCAAAAATCTACCGAGTGCTGAACACAATTTTCGACTACCTTATACCTATACCTATACCTAGACAACTTTAAAAATGTCAATGCATAATCTTCCCAACGTGTTTTAAAAGTTGAAGTGTTTTATGTTTTGTTTAATGTTACAATTAACACGTTTCGATATTAAGACTGGAACGTCACGTTCACGGAAGTCCGCATTAAGGTCAACCGTGAATTATTTTTAATTTTACAATATTTGTGTGCAAACAGTTAATGTTTATTGGGCTTACGAATGTATAGAGGCGACATTTACCCCAATAGCGGCCATAAAGAATCTCTGACATGTGAGCTCTAATTAGTTTTACAACACCGGTGACATCACTAGTCTTCCGATATTGATGCCATAAAATATTAATTCAATTTGTGTGTTTATATTCCGGACTCATAGTCCTCCTATTTTTATAAATAAAATGCCTATAGCTTTTTTTTTATAGTTTTATAGTTGCTTCATTCATAAAAAAAAAATTATACCACAGAGGTTTTATAATTTTATGTATATTCATTTACGTATTTTTCAAGCTACCAGTTAAAATTTAATCTCAAGTTTTTGATTTTTTATTTTACTAGTATGATTTAAACAAACCATTTCGATATGAACTACTGCAAAAGGTCTAGTAAAGTACACATTTCCTAACGGTGGCTTTGTTCAAGTTCAATAAAATCGACATACATAGACGTAGATATTAATTATGCAACTTTATTTAAATCCAAGTAACCGTATCCCTTCCATATCTTTGGTTTAAGAACTATGAACTTCTGTCAATGTTTTCTTCTTGTCAAAACAAGCAGGTCCCTGTTTATAAACACGTTTTAATTTTTCAAACGTGTTTATAAATAGGGACCTGCTTGTAGATTTATTTTAATCTCTGATCAACATATATAATAAGTTTTGTAAATATTTTAGCACTTGAGTTCCCGAAAGTAAATAATATACGTAATGGCGTATGTCTTGCTACTTCTACAGTTCGGATAAACAAGCCCATAGATTTATTAATATACACACGACAATTTATTAAGTTATTAAAGCCAGAATCAAACTGTTAGGGCTGTGTTATCTTTGCGCGTAATATAGAAAAAAAATAGTTATAAACTATTTGACTTCTATTCCTTTTTTGAAATCTTAAATTTAAAAATATAAATTTCCTATAGAATGCATCATGTCATCAGTTTCGTTTTAAATGTATTATGTATGATACATGGTACGCCACGAGATTTGTTTTTATTAATTATTCATACTATATATATTTTAAAAATAATATATGGCATGTTTAGTGTAGCTTAAATTGATTGTTTTCCAATTCTAATTGAACGCAATTAATTAATCAACCTGATGAATTCAAGATCGAATTAAGTGAAAACTTGTTATTTATCAAAAATGGTGGACTCAAAATCGCCAAATGTCAAGGTACATTTATTAAACTTTGTTTTACATTAGCTTGCGTTGAGTTTATATTATATTCATAGTAAATTGCGTCTATAAATCAGTATCAGACATTAATGTTTTTACAATTTATTTATCATTCGCTCATTGCGTTGCATTTGAATTTGTTGTCATATTATTTACACAGTGGTTGTCATATAACTATTTGTAAATATGAAAATATAATATCGGTAAACAAATCATGTAATATTATTTTGTTTCTCTAGGAAATTATTATATCGTATTATGAAATATTGACATGATTAAAACGAAAGGTATCAAATAAAATGTGTTAAATAATTATCTACAGTTTACAAAATGTTTAAATAAATACTTTTTTTTTCTGAAGAGTAACAAATTCTTGTACAGAGAAAGCTATAATATAATATTTAGCTTATTAGCTAAATATTATAACAAAAACATTAATAATAAAATATTCTTAATTATTATTAAGAATATTTTATTAATAATGTTTTTGTTGAAACTTACGCTAAACAGGTAGGTACTTCCCGTAATTTCCCGTAAATGATCCCAGACACACAGCACGCTCAGTAAAGAAGTTTCTCGAAGCACAATCTATCTTTTAAACTTAAAAGAAAATACAGTGACTATAAATGAATATCAATCAAGAAATAATCTCCCGTATCTGTATGGATAGTCTCTTAAAAATAAAAAAAAAAACGAATGATTATAAGTTTTGATAAAGAAACGAAGTACAGCAAAAGTGCGTGCATACTATACTATAAACTAAATAATTTTATGTAAGTACATGTCTAATCTGTTTCTGTTTTCTTAACCTTTTTGAGTCATTGCTTTAGAGACCTACGATCGCTGTTTCTTGTTCTTACTTTATTTTTATTATATACCAGCAGCACCTCGCGGTTTCACCCGCGTAAGTCCGGATCCCGTGGGAATATCGGGATAAAAAGTAGCCTATATGTTAATCCTGGTCTCCAGCTATCTATATACGTTTACGTTTACATAAGTTTCATCGTAATCGGTTCTGTAGTTTTGGCGTGAAAGAGTAACAAACATCCATCCATCCAAACTTTCACATTTATAATATTAGTATGATTATGCTCAATAAGTGGACTGTAATGTTCTTTGAGTATCAATAAAGTTCTTTAAACCTAATCAGGTTTCATGGCTAAGCACAAAGGCATTACAAAGCCTAGGCTTCGTAATGCCTTCTGTAATATTTAGCTACTTAAATAGTAATTTCTCAAATAATTTGCAATCAATTTGAATAATAATGATAATTTCCTTATTTCCAAGAATATGGTTGAGTAGATACAACATTTATTTTGTCAAATGGTACAATTTATATGTCAATATTAGAATATATTTAGTTCATCATATATGCCATTGTATTTTATATCATACTAGCAGCGCCCCGCGGTTTCACCCGCGTAAGTCCTGATCCCGTGAGAATATCGGGATAAAAAGTAGCCTATGCGTTAATCCAAGTCTCTAGCTATCTACATACCAAGTTTCATCGCAATTGGTTCAGTGGTTTTTACGTGAAAGAGTAACAAACCAACATCCATCCATCCATCTATCCAAACTTACACATTTATAATATTAGTGGGATTTATAATATTAGTGGGATTAACGTAAGTAGTACGTCAAGAAATTGTCATAAAAATTTAATATCGATATTGTTGCTGAAATGTTCAAAGAGTAGGTCTATTGGTCAGTACTTATTATTAATTTATTTGCAAAACATTAATTAATACTAAAATAATTTTTGACATTTACAATTTTATGTAATTTCATGTGGAACATAATAATTATAGGGAAGTTTTTAAGGTTATCAGATAAGTGGTTATATATTCTAATACACATGCAATTTACCTTTAAAAATTACCTCCTAACTTTTTGAAAATGTAGGTGTTATGACTAATTGACGAAAACGCAAATTTCTAATAAATATTAACATGGCAAAGGTAGAATTACATATTACTGAAATAGAGGCTCATGACCATCAGTCATATTATTTCCCCTTATATAGTTCGGCTGGCATATACTTCAGATGAATTGCCCCATATAATAATACCGTAGTGTATTGAGGCTACATAGGCATGATATGCAACGACCGCTGCCTCAATGTTTACGGTTTTTGATAGTCTTTTAAAACATAAACGAAACAGTCGATTTTACACAGAACTTTTTCATTGCGGGGCTTCCAATCACAAAATTTATCGACAGTTATACCTACAATTATACAGTTGTTAGTATTGTTCAGGGTTTCGTTTTTGTGCACTATTTCAAGATTTGTCATTTTAGAGTTGTAGGTTTAGAATTGTATTAAATTCGTTTTATTAACCTTTAATTTATTTAGTTCTAGTCATTGAGTAACTGTATCTAAATTTTTGTTGGTTTCTGCCTCTAATATTATCTTGTTGTCAGTGTCTAAGTGTTGTATCATCCGTAAATAAGATACATTCATGACTTATTACATGAGGTAGATCGTTGATATATATTAGAAACAAAAGTGGGGCTAAGATACTGCCCTGTGGTGCGCCAAAAGTTTATTACACATACATATAATATGATGAATTATATTTTATTTCTTGATGCTTCTTAATTTTTGTTATTTCAACACAATGCAATCTGTCATCAAGGTAACTTTTACGAATGTTAAACGAATCCATGAATTTATGAATTTGCAGATGGCTTAACCGCCCACCCCATCTGATAACCTTTTAATTATTAATTAATTAAAATATTACTGTAATCTAAGTAAAATTATTTTCATTACCATACGCATCAATGAAACAGCGCCCTTGTCTCATAACCGAAAACAACATCTTGGTATTTATCATTTTAAAAGGTCGATTTTGTTTATAAAGGTAATGTTGAGATCCGTTAATTTAAAAATAAAGCTCTGGTTAAACGCGTGTTTTGTCCACGACTGATATTCTGGCGATGTAATTACACATTTTAGTGCCTGAGAATCGAGTTTTATATGTCATATAATATAAATAATGTTTTGCGTGTCTTTGATTATAATCTCAGGTATAGGTAGAGCCTTTGTTGGAAGTTTTAAAATGAAGATTTATGTCGTAAGCATAGGCTACTTGTGGTTTAATCAGTTTTATAACGGTTAAGAAAAATATATGAAACAAAGTAGATGTATATAACCTGTCGATTCGTAGTCAAGTGTTAAATATTATCAATACTTATTAGAAGAAAATGTTATGAAAATTTCACAAATATAAAAAGTAAAGATACATCGAATTTTCGGTCTTATTTCGTCTGATTTTGATTATATTTATTTACTTTTATAGTTCTGAAAAAAAAATCTGGTGCACATTTCTACGCAGTTTATTTTCAAATTCTCAATTAGACAAAGCCGAGCATTCTGACCTCACCGTAGTATCAATTACCTCATTTTGAACCCCCGACGCAAAAAGAGTGGTGTTATAAGTTTGACGTCGATGTCTGTGTGTGTGGTTCTTAGCTATGTTTGGTTAATATCGGTCCAGCAGTGTAAGAGTATCAGCTCTTTTCCAAAATGATGTAAGGCATTTTGTAATCGTTGAAGGGATTTTCGAGTAGGGGGTGTTTTAAATTTTAAATTTATGATTATAATTAATTTTAACTAGTTTCATTCGTGTCAGCCCGTTTCAAGTTATCAATTTATCAGTCCAAATAAGGTTTCTGTATGTAAAATAACGAAATTTTCTTAATAGTTAGCGCTTTACGTCATTCAAGGGGACTTATACGACCTTTAAATATAATCACTCTATTCTGTAACACCTTAAATATAGCAAGTGGCATGTTTTATGATCTTTTTACAACAATATGTGGTATGCATTAGGTAAGATCCGAGTCTACACATCCACAACAAAGTAATACAATGTTCCGTACTAACATCAGGTACAACATATTGTTTAGTATCTATTAAGATAGGTCCGCAAAGGGCTCGTAAATCAGTGGTGTTATCAAACTGTTCCGCGAGGAGGTAAAATGATAGATAGAGTTAATCAGGTTTTATGGAGCACCTCGATAGCAAGGTAGCAAGCCGTAGTGGCTAAGCCAAGGAGACGCCGTGGAATTTGTGTTATAAATACTAAAATGTACCTTCTTTGTTTATAACATGTTCTCCATTGGAAACATGCTGAGTATATTTTGCGTTTTCGTTTGTTTTCCTGTAAAAAGTGAATGAGACCATATTTATTTTTAGATTTTAGACTAAGTTCTATACGAGATAATTTGCGATATTATTTTGGTTTCCATAACAGTGGTGTTGTTGTATTCACATTCTTTATTGTACACAAAAATAACAAATCATATACAGGAAGGATAATGACATGTACAAACGCGAGCTTAACGTAGTTGAGTTTTCTTCCAGCAAACCTTGGGAGTGAAGAGAAGATAGTAAGAGAATTTTGGACTGCACGTGTGGCAGAATGGTTAAAGTGGTCGCCTCGTCACTACGCCGCACCGAGTGTTGTGGGTTCAATTCACACACGGGACAAAGGTTTGTGTCCATAGTTTCAATGTTTGGAAAGTCCCCCGCGGCACAGGAATATTTCCTAATGCGGGAGATGTCTTTTTAAAATAACAAAAAGAAATCAATAAACATATAGAACTACCTATAAAAAATACCTAAAATAAAAATATATACGGTGTATTTTTTATTTTAGGCTTAGCTATCTTAGTTTCTAATTTATTAGTAATTAGGAATGAGGTTGTATATTCTCATTTTAATTATTAAATTATCTAAATGTAAATTCCTATTCTTTATTCATATTCAAATTATCCAACTCAAGTTTGTAGAATGTAGATGGTTCTGTCTTTTGAAGTCGATTAACAATCTCGAGTTAACATCTGTTCTAATGTGTCATCCAACTAGAGTACTTCTAGCCTGCAGGGCATTGCAGTTCTACAGCAATACGCGTACCGTTGCCAGAGATCCATAGTTACAGGTTATGGTTGCAAAAATCTAATGTGTGCGAACCCTAACTTTAATAATAAGAACACTAAAAGGATTTCTTATCACTGTAGATTATCAAGGAGTGCTATCTGCATCTAGAGAGGATTATGAGTATTTTTGTTTGGTGTAGTGGCTTGGACAGCATTGGCTTCAAGCTATTTAAATATGTCTGTCTAATAACTATAAACATATTTCCATAATAATAGTGGAGAAAGTTCTGACAGTTCAATGCTACAGGCAGATCCCTGGAAGGGTTACCCATCAGAAAAAGTTACAGCCTAATTTTCGTACCGAGGAAAGCCTAGCGTGCCAAACAGACGTGTTTCCTTCCTAAACGCTTGACCTCAAATAAAAAATGTAAATAAATTTTACTATAGCATCTATAGAGGCTTCTACTAGCGAGGCCGCATAATTAATCACATATAATCCCAGCGATAAAACCGATAAAAACGATGACCCCACACAGAATGTTGCAAATGTGCCAGCAGATAAAACATTCTTAGCATTGACGTTATATGTACATACATCCACTTTATATTTTTTTCCTATATGGCCTATTATCTTCAGTGGTCCACGTAACAAGACCAACTTTTCAACTTCAACTAAGAACGTTGTAAATTGTACGCATTTATAGAGGCAGTACGCGCCCTGGGTGGCGAGCTAAAACCAGGCTAAATATGTCTCTTACGAAATACCTTAATAGTTTTTATTTGGAACAAAATAAAGGTGTTTTTTGTTTACTGTTGTAGGTGTTAGGTGTACTTCTACTATGGTGGGTGGAAGTAACTTTCAGAAAGGATTATGGCTATAGTAAATCTATCTGTGTGCTAATGACGGCTACGCAGATTAGGTCGATGCTCGATGTATTTTTTTTACGGTTTTATAACTTGACGGCTCGTTATTGTCGTGAAATTTTGAACTTTAAAAATTCGTGTTCTTTTAGTACATGTCGTATAAGTGCGAGTGTAAAGTTGTAATTCGTTGGTGTAGGCGCACCCTAAAGTGTATTACTGTTTCTTTGATGAGCCGAGGTTTTATTGGAGCGTAGTTCGCGTCTCGATGCCGTGCGTCGCGGATCTTTTTTATCATAAAATACGGGTCGTTATAAGTGATATATACCAAATTTATCTGGAATTCAATGATATTCTGTTTCACTGGTTAATGTTATATATGGTCTTCAATATTTATTTATTACCTACGTGTCCTCTAAACTCAGTCTGAAAGTGTTCCCAGGGATTTCCTAAGTGGTTTTAGCTGGTTCGATTCCAACATAGTTACTTCATCATCAGGCACGATGATCTCGTACTCGTAAGGTGTGCACACTTCAAAATTTCAAAAAGCCTATTTACTTATGAATTCCTTGCCTTTCTAAGACTTTTCAGCGACAGTAACAATACATGTTGAGTTTAGTTTAGTTTTCACTTTGAAGTTCTCAAGTTTTATATCGTAGCTTGTTTTTATCTAGAAATATAACTGAGGAAAATAGGAGAGGTTTATTTTTGTTTACGTAGTTAGATTTTAATGGTTTTATTTTTCTGCTAATTTGAAAATAAATTCTATGATAAGGGTAGAAGTCGCGACTGAAAGTTTGTGTATGTGCCCTTTTTTAAGTTTCTTGTATCAACATTCATGTCCTCACAATGATAATGAATCTTTTCCCATCGTGTTATCGTGCGGTCCGGTTAAGTGTATTGTGCAGCCTAAGGAATATTTCAACATCTGAGATTTAGGTGTCGGAGTTCTTTGCGCCCGAGAGGATTCGAATTTCAACTAGTGCTGTACCGATAGGAATCCATTCCTAAAAAGATTACTACTTATGTGAGACCTAGGTTATGCCTTAGCAGGGCATTAGTAACAGGAGACCTGAAAATTCCTCCTTAACAGTATACACAGCAAGGACCTCTAGACTTCTAGGAGTAGCGTAAAAGCCAATACTTTTATTGGCTTCTATAAGAAAAAACTTAGATTGCTTGATGATAATGAAAATAGCGTTTTCTCTCTTTATTGTCCTACATTTTTGGAAGAAATGTAGTGTGCCTTACTAGCCACTGAACTATTCAGTTCTGTTCTTGTTGATGTTGTCGTATTGTTCCAAATGTGTTTGGACTGGTGATGATAATGAATGTTGTACGAACTTCACACCACAAGCACTCGCATTTGGTGCATTAACCACTACGCCATCCCCACAATATTTGTCAGACAAATCTGACAAGAACCTTCTAACCTTCGAAGCACTTTCTTCGATCAACTTAACAGTCCCATCATAAAAATAAGAAAGCTCTTTAACACCACGTTCCCATATGACAATTTATCGGCATATTTGACCCGTGTTCACAATGACGCCCACGCAATCATAAACCGTATACATTGAAAATCAATTTTTACATCACCCAAACATTGAACCGGGAACAATAAAATATATCTGTGTGACACTGTGGTACCGTTATTGACATAATTGAATTAACATAAAAACATAATGTTAACAGTAAGAGTTTTATATTTCGCTACCGGATAAGGGATTTTAGGTTTTATTGTCATATTGTTCTCATCGTTTTTTAACACTGAGGTGGCAAAAAAGGTTTAAGACCCACCTGTTAGTTGGATGGTAGATAAGATTACTGTAAGAGGTTTTCCCACGAGCCAATCCTCCCAAAAGTCAAAACTTTTATTCGTGGGAGAGCCATGCTTCGGAACGTATGCTTTCGTTGTATTTCGCCGAGTGAGTGAGGTTACCGGAGGCCCTAACCGTTCCCCCACCCTCCCCTCTCCTGAGTAGGGGAAGGGAGGGAAGAGGGCTTCCCTCCCTTCCCCTACTCCAATCTCAAAGGCCGGTAACGCACTTGTGACTCTCGAGTTGCAGGTGCCCATGGACGGTGGTAGTCGCATACCATCAGGAGACCCGTCTGCTCGTTTGCCACCTATCCCATTAAAAAAAAACCAAATGTTCGAATTGGGGAAGTATTTAGCAATTTTATATATAGGTACAAAGAGATGGCATGTTTGCTCGATTTTCGACCATAATTCTTTAATTTTGTCTTATTTCAATGACCAGTATAACTTGAGCTGGCGTTGTATAGACTTTCCGTAAATGACAGGTTAACATGTATACTGGACGCGTTTAGTCGTTTGTAGTCCTTTTCACATAATTTATACAGAAAATTGTTCTCACCTGTTTTGTCGTGCCTATTCATAGATACTAGAGGTCGAACTTGTTACGTAAACGTAGTCACGTGTTGGTCGAATTTCGACCATGGTTTATTTCATTGGCCAATATTACTTGACCTCTCATTGTATAGACTTTTGTACCATGACAAGTCAAAATATGTACTGGACTTTCCGGGATTTTGCGTATCTGTCCTTCTGCTGCAGAGGGACTTAAAGCTTTATGTACCCGCTTTGCAATTTTAACTTCATAGCAAATGTTATTTAAAAAAATTATCTTTCTGCACTTCTTCCATATATAAACTGTAAATATTCCAAAATTCACGTGACTACGTTTGCTAAATTTTCTTAAAAAGGGGTACAAAGAATTCCCTTCACGTATTAATATAATGATGCATAATTATAGCTGGGGAAAGTAAACAGTAAATGCAGCCAAAACAGCTCTGCTCTCATAATGATGTATTCTTCTTGAAATGCTTTATGCTAGGTGCTCTTATACTTTTTGCTTACCTTAATGCCTTAAAGCATGCATTTTTAAAATTAACCTAATTTATTGATCCTTTGAGGCACTATGTACATACTCGTATCTGCAATATATACCTACAAATAAAAGTTTATAGTGAGTCATTTCTCACTTAAAACATTCATTAAAATAATCCAAACGGTTAAAGATAGGCAGCCACTGTTTCTTGCTTGCTCAGGCTTAGCTGTAATTTCGCAAGAATCGTGCGAATCGGCCCTTTTTGAAAATATATTCTTTTGAGGTGTCTGTGCGCAAACTTGGAATGTGCTTGCGTGCGAATTAACCCCTCCGGAATAAGTAGGGGGCGCATTCCAGCAAAATAATAAGAACGAGGAAAACGGTATATACGATCATAATGAATAGAACAAGATGTACCAATAAATCAACAAATCTTTGCTAGAGAACAACGCGTATTTTTGTGCAGTAAGTAGTAATGCATTTAATAAAAACTAGCTTTTGTTAGCGGCTTCGCTCGCGTAAAAGTTATTGTCTATGTCTCGAGAACTGGCCTTTTTTCTAGACATCTACTGTGCTCCTAAAAACATATTTGAAAAATTTGATGACGGTCGTTTGAGTAGTTTAGGCGTGATGAGGTGTGTGGCTCTCATGTCGAAGTGAATATTTCTAAGGAGTTTCTGGTTTCTATGTTTTGTCATTTCAAGGAGTTAAAGAATAAAATAATAATGTAAAGGGCATAAGGAGTACTCATTACACCGGAAATCTTTATTATTTTAAGACCGAGTATCGTAACTTTTGACGACATATTGTCTAACCAACACTTTTGTTTTAGTGCGGTTTACCATAGGTAGACGTAGACCTTACAGATTCCTTGCTCGGAGCTCTGTAGATATCTATCCTAACTAATATTATGAATGTAGTGTTTGTTTGTTTGTTTGTTACGCTTTAGCGCCTTACCGACTCAACCAATCATCATCATTTTTGCTTTTCATGTTATCAGGAATACAAACAAGAACATAGAATATCTATTGTCCAGAGAAAGTGCTTTTCCCGAGCGATTCCTGTTGGTCTAGTGGTTAGTGACACTGCTGAACCAGAGGTCGTGGGTTCGATTCCCATCCAGGACAAATAATTGTGTGATAGACACGATCATTTGTTCTGTGTCTGGGTGTTATTTATCTATAACATGTATGTATTTAGAAATATATAAGTATGTTTATCAGCCGTCGGGTTACCACACAGGCTCTGCCTAGTTTGGGATCAGACGGCCGTGTTTGAGATGTGTGAAGTTATTATTATATGTAGCCGTGCGTGGTAAGCCGTGGGAAAAGCTTGTATAATATAAAACTTATCTAGTTGTGTTCTAGCTTGAGTATATATTCAAAGAACATTCTGAACAATTTCAAACTTCAGTGTAACTATACGAGTGCCTTGCCAGACTTCGTATTATAATCACGAATAGTCTATTTAGCGAGAATTCTATTTCATGTTAGTGTCATATTTCGTATGAGCTACAATATAATCTGTCGCTTTGGTATGCACTTTTGTATGGTATTTTTATGGTAAGAGGCGGACGTGGTGCGTTGGGATTTATTTTATATGCACCTTGCCTTATTTCTACGTCTCCTATTTGAATTATTATTTTATTCCTGTTATCCTATTCGCTTCAAAATTCAACGTCAAATCAATATAATTATTCAGGTTATAATGTAACGCATATGATTGTTAGTAGCTACATCTACAATTACTTTTATCGGTTACCTATTTTGCATTGTAAAAGAGAAAAATTTGTTTCTACAGGCAGACAAAACCCATTAAAAAAAAAACCTACAAAATCTTCCACTATGATTGGAATGGAATGACGATTGGAAAAATCATGAGACTATCCGACTAAAGAACTTTCGTACACTTAAGTTTAAAAATATATTAAGGAAATAAGGTTCATATGACATTTATATTCACTACCATTCTAAGGCAGTATGCCTTAAGTATAAAGCTTAATGTTACAGGGTAAACGAGCAGACGGGTCACCTGATGGTAAGTGACTACTGCCGCCCATGGGCACCTGCAACTCGAGAGTCACAAGTGCGTTGCCGGCCTTTAAGGGGACACACACACATTAGTAGAGGAAGTGGGGCAAATGGGAGAGTGCTGGGAGGGGAGAAGAGGGGAAGAGGGAAGGGTTAGGGCCTCCAGTAACCTCACTAACTTGGCGAAAAGCAATGAAAGCATTGCTTCACTGCCGGTTTTCTGTGAGGTCGTGGTATCACTCCGGTCGAGCCGGTCCATACGTGCCGAAGCATGGCTCTCCCACAGTGAGTCTCCCACTAGTCTATTTATTAAACGTTGTATTCAGGTATCATATTTGACAGGGCCCTTTACCAACGGGTGAAGCTGACTGTCTGTGTGCATGCGCGGTCTGAACCCGATGCGACACACACGTGAGTACAACAGTATATCTTTAATAAACATGAACACCACCACTATATAAGTTTACACACACATTACACACGTTCCACGTTACATTACCCTATAAGTTTTGATTTTTTTAAGACAACTCCCCCTTAGGAATATTCTTGTGTCGCGGGGGGCTCCACAAACATTAAAACAACAGACACAAAGAACACTCAGACTCGGGACTATTTGTGGATTACACAAATTTTTGTCCCGTGTGGGATTTGAACCATCAACACTCGGCGCGGCGTAGTGTCGAGGTGACCACTTAAACCATTGCATCATCCGTGCAGTCTACCTGCAAAGTGTTAAAATTGGTTAAAATATAAGGTTTCAATGGTCGTAACTTTTGTGCGTTGTTGACTTAGAAGCTTGATTATTTTACAGCTTTAAGGTACCGCTGACATAATTATTTGATGTGAATTTGAACTTGATATCTCCACGCGTTCCTGAGAAGAAGGGTCTTGACAGACAGACAAACGGACAACGAAGTGATTCTATAAGGATTCCTTTTGTCCTTTTGAGGTACGGAATTTGAAAAAAGTAAGTCTAAATTAAATAATAATATTAATTGCTGCACTGCAGGGCTAGTTTCATTGGTCACCTTCCAGCTTATACTGCGTCGCCAAGTCCAGAATGGATGAGTCAAGGTTCCTTTATTAATCACGCATTATTTTAGCAGTACAGATACGTACACTCGCCCTAATAATAACCAACACCATAAAACCATGCAAGTAGTGCAGTGTAACCGTGGTTTTCTACAGAATGAACGTAGTTTTGGTATTTTAAACCTGAAAAGTGCTGCGTAAAAGTCCTCTCTAATGAAGGAATACTAAGAATAATGTATTCACACGGAAATTAACGCGGTCACGAAAAGATCTATCTATCTAGTCAGCGTCAGCCTGTGACCACGGCCAGTGCAACCTGGTCTATACGTCAGGCAATTCAGAGGTAAGTAATACCTTTTCGTGATCGCGTTAATTCCCGGTGAATACATAATTATATCATGGAACACGAAAGTTTAAAAGTTAGAATACTAAGAAGTATTAAAACGGTGATCCAGTACAAGCTAACACTAAAAAGTGCACTCTGGAAACTTGGCAGTAATTTATAAAAATATATATTTATTATAACTCGTCTGATCCTATTCGTAACGGTTGGACGCCGAACTGAACATAAATAACATTCAAATTGTTGCTCTTGCGCATTGAATAACTCGGATAGGATGTCGCTACTGCTTTCCTACAATCTTATTTAAACCCGACTAGACAAATAAAAATAAACCTTATGTTAATATCAATAAGGAGGTCTATAGTTCCCTGTAAAGTAACTAGGTGCGATAACAATATTGGGATATAATATGTAAGATAATATACCGATTATAGATATAAACTCAATACAATCAATTTCAAATGTTATTTATGGTAAATGCTAGATTATTTCACTTTGAAAAATAGTTTTTTGTAATCCAACCTTAGAAAGTGCGGCTACATGGGGAGTGACATAAAATTACATATTAATACGAGCTGGGAAATATTCTATTTGCTTAAAAATCTCGTTTTGTTTGGTTATAGTTTCAAATTAGGGGGGTTCCTCTTGATTTCTGGGATTATATGGCTTCTCACGTTTGCTAATAAGTAATTCAAAACATAAAAATCAATTTGAGTACAGTAATCTTAAATCACTTTTACCACATTATCCAAATTTAACCAGTTGATTCTTTTAACAAAAAAATGGGGGATGTTCTCAAGTCAACTCGTATATATATTTCATTTTACCACGCATAACTTTTGTTAACATAATTTCTTTTATTATAATAATAATTATGTGAGAATTATGTTATTATATTCCTCATTATGAGATTGTCGAATGTCGATTCGGCGATCATTGTTCCGATTGTCATATCTGCTTATGGATTGATAGCCAAGAGCCTCAATCCACACCTTAACGCTCGCGTTAGACGGCTGGATCAAGGGACTGATGCAGAAGGCAGGTCTCCTCGACACGGCCCGTATAGTAAGGTTCCTGTCTTTGGAACCCTAACCACCGGTATCTTGGTCCCTGTACCCGATGTCGCTGGTCTACTATTATTTACATTTTTAAATATATATTTTGTTTTTTATATATTTAAAAATGTAATTTATAAGTTTTATGATTTAATATAGAAATAATAATAACTTTATTTCAGATCAAATATCATATTTTTGTTAGTATTTTTGTGTTAGTGACACAAAAATATATTTTTTAAACACTATAAACCTATGCTCTAAACCTTCAGTACCTTAAAAGTATTTTAAATACCTAATCTCTTAATAGAAACACTATCTTGTAACTTTTGTAGTTCTTACTATAACTAACCGTTAATTTCAAAAGAAAGCCACACACTTGCATATCTGTGACGTCTATTCAACTATTTATACAGTATTGAAATAAATGTTTTCCCCCTCTTCATTTTAAGTACCCGAAGTGGCCAAACTTCCGAACGAACAGACCGAAGTACCGAACCAGAGGACCGTTACACTAACCAGTAAAGTGAACCGATTTGTATCTAATATGTGTAAAGTCTTGAAAGCAAACAATTACCTGTATAACAATGTATGATAAAACAGTTTAGTCTCTGTTATAGCGGTAACAAATACCCGCTAATCTGTGGTGATTATTTATTAGGCTGCGGCCCGCCATGTTGTGTAACAACGACTGCAATAATGCGATAGAAATCTACAACGCCACAAGATGTTCCTATAATATTCACAATACGGAATACATGCGAAACAATCTCGGACTAAAATCACCAATACTGTATAACTATTAAACTTAAGTAGGTAATAATATATAAATTATATATTTGTTAATAAAATTAATGCTGCTTAATCACTATCACTACATATTATAAAACAAAGTACCCCGCCGCGTCTGTCTGTCTGTTCGCGATAAACTGAAAAACTACTAAATGGATTTTCATGCGGTTTTCACTAATAGACAGAGTGATTCATGAGGAAGGTTTAGGTGTATAATTTGTATCCGTGGGAAGCCGGAGCGAGTTACTAAATTATAAAACTCGAAGTAGCATGAAATATAATTATCGATCATTACAATAGCCAGTATTAAAAATTTGCATTTTAATACAATTCTATTTATTTATTTATTTGGTTTGCTGACAGTTGTTACATTTATTATTTTCATGCACTTAAATTATCATACACATACTTATTTTAAATGTACAACCATTTATGCAAACACCGCATGTTCTGAGTTTTACTTTTTTTTTTTTTACATATAACTAGTTACCAGTTTAAATAAAACAAAACATCTATCGATCTATCGATTTGCAAAGTTCATAAAAAGCGTGCCGGACCACGCTCAGTAAAGAGTAAAGTGTGGAATGAGCTGCCTGCGTCTATTTTCCCAGTCAATTATAATCCTGTAACATTCAAGTGTAGAGTGAATAGGTTTCTCTTGGATAGGCCTGTACCATCTTCGTCTTCATCGTCACTTTCCATCAGGAGAGTTGGAAGACAAACGCTTATGCCATCTCTCAATAAAAAAAAATATTGTGATAATATATAAATTATTTTTCTACAGAAAGAAATGATCTATTTTAGGTATGAAAAATATGTACTCGTAACATAGTTTAAAAAAAAATATTGTTTCTTCATTTCTCATTCCTATGCCATATCACAATAAAGAAAAGTCCGTGGTTGATAAGAACAAACCAATTATTATTCCAATTCCAAGTATTTTTGCATTTTGGTATAATTTTTCGAGTATGAGATTATAACCATACAATAAATTTCAAAATTAACCAATCGGACCTAATAATTCACGAAACGGACTCTGTTCATTCGTTTATTTTCTTTTTGACAGTTGCTTGAGAACGTAACTATGCTAGAGTTCGTAAAACTAACCTTTAAAACGCGCGGTTAGAAAAATATATAGATTACTTACTTTCATTTAATTATACTATTTATTACCTTTTGAAGACATAATGATACTGTATATTTGGATGTAGTATTTTTTCAAAATAAATGATTTGTTTTACGCAATAAAAACTGTTACGTTCTATTGTATGAGAACCAATGTTTCTATGACATATTTATGAGTCGATATTAATTATTTCTAAAACGATACAAAACAGCCTTTCGTCTGTAGTTATAAATAGTTTTATTTGCAATAAACAACAGCAGTATGTCGAAATCAAGTTAAAACCTGGAGTAATGAACAAATAAAATATGATACACACTAGATTCACTTTAGTTCTCAGTAATATTAATTAACTAGTTCTTATGTGCATATAATATCTTACACGTGGGTGAAATTATTTATTAAACCAGTTCAGTTTTATTTACACAGTGAACTTTTAACTATTTTTAAATCTACGATAACTTTCTTATTTTTAATCGAATCGGAGACGCGTTCCAGCATCACTAATTGAGTACTAATCAAACTACCAACGATTACATTACATGCCAACGACCTTCCTCCCCCTTTTTACTTGGATCAGACTAGAAGGTAGTTTTGGAGCATGAGCATTAGGTAGTTAATTGAAAAGAGTACCTACTAATATATAAGTCATTTGTCCCGGGTGAAGTCGGAAACAACCGCTAGTGCGATATACAAAATTGCACACTTTAAGTATTTCAACGCTAACCACATCATTACTGACACACCAAGAGTGAGCGAACGTCGCGCCTTGTCTTCTGGCGTTCGCTTATCCTTCAGCCGCGCGCTGATATTTCGCGTGTCAAGGCGAGCGCGGCAATCATCGGCATCATCCTATTATGACGGTTGTAGATCACTGTTATATAACTTGGGTAAATTATATATTATAGTACATTATAATATATAAATTTCTTGAAACAGGTGGATGTAATCATCTCTTGTTCGCATTTTTCTGAGGGCAAGGACGAAAGGTGGCAATCAACCATTAAAAACATAATTAGAGCTGTTGAATAGATTATAGTATAGTATAGTTTATGTAGTAGATCTTCAAACCTTCAAGAAAAGAGCGTACTCCTCATTCAAAGGCCGGCAACGCACTTGTGACTCTCGAGTTGCAGGTGTCCACGGGCAGCGGTAGTCACTTGATCTGTCTGCTCGTTTGCCCCATCCCACTAATATTATAAATGTCAAAGTTTGGATGGATGGATGGATGGATGTTTGTTACTCTTTCACGCAAAAACCGCTAAACCGATTGCGATGAAACTTGGTATGTAAATAGCTGGAGACCTGGATTAACGCATAGGCTACTTTTTATCACGATATTCCCACGGGATAGGGACCTACGCGGGTGAAACCGCGGGGCGCTGCTAGAATACCATAAAAAAAGAACATTTGTCAACCATGTAGGTACTCGTTCTTGTATCTATATCATCTGTTCTGAGATTTTTTCTAAACGGCTCAGATGCTCAATTTGTTATATTTTCTTTTATCTGGTTTTACGAAATGTAATTATATTCAAAAGACTGTAATTTATCATGAATTTCATTGCAATATGAGCCAAGATAGTAAACATATTAGCCACTCCCAGTGAAGAGTTCGATTCGTCGACTAGATGCATGTTTCTGAACAACGTCTTAATCGTAATCATAATTATAATCGTTTATTGCATTTATCTTGTCGTTGCAAGTAATTTAATAGTTCCAAACATGAATCTGCTAGGCCACCTAAACATTTAACAACTATTAAACATTTCACATATTAATATTGACTCTATACTATTATATAACAAGTTACTAATAATAAACACAACTGTCCTGCGTAAAAACACGCGCCATACAGCCACCATAATGAATTGTTTTCAAAAAAATTATAGCCTATGATGTTAGTAACGATACCCCCTACATCCAATTTTAGAAGTTATGGGCGCCCATTACGCGGTAGGTTTTGCTGTCAGTTTTGCCACACTCAAAACGGTGATTGACAAATAGCCTACCGTCTAATGCGGTGATTGACGTTTGGTTGATGAGATTTTGATGTCGATATTATTTTATCAATCACCAACGAACATCCGTCAATCATGACTTTTGGTAATGAGTGACGTTTGCATGAGCGTCGAATGGACGCCTTAGTGAAATAAAGAAATTTTCATTGTCAGGGGCACAGAAAAGATACCTAAATTGATTAACATAATTTACAAAATTGTATAAAAGCTAGTTTTCAATAATCTCACATAGGAATAAGATTTTGAACCACAGATTTATAGGTATTGATACATGCAAATGCTAATCGTTACAGCAATTATATGGTATAAATTTGAGACTAATTACGTCATCACTAATAGAGCTGACATAAATTATTTCAAACTCGTAAAAATAGAATTAATTTACAGTTATCTCATCACTATGCTAATAATTTGATTAGAACAAAAGCGGTACGATATTTCCACCAAAAGTTTTGAATTCCAATAAGTCAAGTTTCTATCCAAAACCGAATCCGAAACTTATTTAAATCGTGGATCGCTTAACACTAAAGTATAGTTATAATAAATAAGAAGAGAAGAAAATAAAATAAGTTAGTAAATATGGGTACTATTTAAAATCCCAAAAATCAAAACATGACATGTCAAATTTGTGTTTTGTTTGGAAAATCTCTTATTAAGTATTTCTTTGGGGTAATGTTCTTAGAGGGTAGATATTTGAGCCTATCATTTTTTTTTACGTAGTTTAAATGATCGAATAGGAGTATGAGAAAGACCCGTAATATTTACTGACTATCCAGAGAAACAGTATAGTTTAGTAGTTTATAGTTTAGCGAGGCTGCCAGAACGAAACAGCCACGAAGAAGGCTTTACTTTTAGCAATTGAAACCAAGAGTTTCAGACACATGTGCTATAAACACTTAAGACACGGTAACTGTGTTCTAATAAGTCAAAACTGGTGATATACGGGTTATAAGTGGGAGAGCCATGCTTCGGCACGTATGGGTCGGCTCGACCGGAGTGATACCACGGCCTCACAGAAAACCGGTACTGAAGCAATGCTTGCATTGTTTTTCGCCGAGTAAGTGAGGTTACTGGAGGCCCTAACTCTTCCTTCTACCCTTTTCCCCCCCTTCCCCTACTCCCACCTTAAAGGCCGACAACGCACTTGTGGCTCTGGAATTGCAGGTGCCCGTGGACGGCGGTACTCACTTACCAACAGGTGACCTGTCTGCTCGTTTGCCCCCTATTCCACAAAAAAAAAACATTTTGCTTGTTGAAACAATGAAATGAAATGAAATTTGTTATAGTCACTATGCCATAAATCTTTCATCATAAAGAAAATCAATAATTATCTTTTAAAAAAGTATTACCGACTTCAATGCCCAATGCGATACCCAAATTGCTTTAAGTGTGCCTATAAAATTTGATCAAGTTCCCTCGATTTCTTCAGGATCCCATCTTCAGATCCTGACCGGATGACCATGGGACCACCTGGGAAGTATACCCTTTCAAACAAAGGAAGAATTTTCCAAATCGGTCCAGGCGTCTTTGAGTAATCGGTCGGTTAAAAAGAGAGAATTGTACTTAAACCAGACTTACTTACATAGGAATTTGATAAATTCTAATTTCTTGTATTTCTTTGAAATAATACTAGTAACCTAGCTCACACATTAGGTACTTGCTATGTCTCAAGTTAAACTAAATGAAAATAATAGATGGTACTTGACCCCGAAAGCACTCGATCACAAGCCCGACGCCTTGGCAAGTAGGTACATATTTATCATACTATTAACTAAGGGTTTGATTTTGAAAGGCAACCACTTAATATACAGATAACTTTTTCTCATTATGACAACGGCGTCAAAGACACGTGACCAAATCGTCCATATACATACAAGTTGTCACTAATGCATGACTCCGAGCCGTAAACCGATGGGAGGTCCACTAATTATTGATCATATGCAAATATGGCGATTAACACAACTATATTTTATTTGAAAACTACAATTTATAGTAGAATTCATGCCTTTTATTGTCGTGACCCAAATTACTATTCTTTTTGTTCTGTAATGAATGTTGATTAACAGATTATGTATATCTTTGTTTATGCTTCAGTTATGATGAAATTAAAGGCCGATTCACACATATCAGTGCAGTCACAGTTCCGGCACAGTACCGGCACAGTTCCATATCAGTGCCTCAGTGATGCGGCAGTGCTTCAATTCACACATGTCAGTACTTATTTCTCTACGGATCTTCGGGAAAAACGTGTGCGATGTAGATTGTTGCTATGGCTCTATTCAATAATACGGAACTGGCAAGAATATTAATTGCTTTAGACGAAGAAGAAGAGCAGCATCAAGGTAAAGAAAAGAAAAAGAAAAAAAAAGATACTTGTGGGGGGAACAATTGGTTTTGTATTTTGTATCCATGTACTTTGCATTAGACAAATGATACAAAACAATATTTTCACGAATCAATTCGATCAATCAACTGACAGGTGTGAATGCATTCACAGAGAATGTATGAAAGAATAATTATTACGGTTGGGGTACTGTGCCAGAACTGTGACTTCACTGATATGTGTGAATAAGCCTTTATATGTTGTCTGTGGTTTAAGCAGGTTGTCACATGAGCTATTGGGCGGACTGTGGGGAGTATAATGAAATGGGCATCGAAAATCGATTGTTAAACATAAAGTATAGCAGGTTGGGGACAGTTCAAATAATGAATTAGTGTGAGACAGAAAAAACAAGATTCCCATTGGCCGTAACTATCACAAACTGCGACAATTATTAAATGGAATATTACATCCTACTTGTAGTATTATGCGTCTAAACTTGTTGGTTTTTCTGATTCTGAATTTATATGTTTATTAATATTATTACACCACATTTTTAATGATATTTCAACCATACTATGGATACGGCTGAAGTTTAGTTAAGACTAGGTCCAAAGCTAGTTGTAAACGAACAATATCAAATCATATATTATGCAAGGCATAACGATGCATTGCAAATGACACAAGTATCATCGGATACTTCTTTAAAATATTGATCACGGAATAAAAGATCCTTGCACCTTTACTTATTTGAAATAAATGGTAACTAAATATTAAAAGTACAAGGATGGATGAGATTCACGCGTGGCAGATTTATACTCGAATGGCAGCTGCCGACTATGGAACCATCTTCTATTTTTTAACCAACATATGCAATGAGAAGGAGGTTTTCAATTCAACTCGTATATTATTTTATCTGTATTATGTTATTTTAGGAAAGGATAATTTTCAAAGTTAAATTTGAATTACAAATTCGTCTAGAGTTGAGTCTTTGGACATAAAAAATCCATAATAATGAATATTTGATTTACTTCTTGAAACTTGGCAGACACGAAAAGATATTTTTTTTCAATCAAAAAATCTGTTCCTACTTTTGCGGCAATGCCACAAAACTTTCTTACACATTGATAAGTATGACCTTGTTTATTTGTTAAAAAAATATCGTCGTGTTTGTTTGTCACATACTTAAAATTAGTTACCTACTTTCATTCGTTTAGGAGCTTAGTTACAAAGACTTATTATTTTCGTTCCATGTTCTCTTCCGTCTAATTCTTTTCAAGAATGTATATAGCCAACATACGAGTATGTACAAGCATTAGCATTATAAACTAAATTTAATTTTAGAACATTAATTTTCTAGCCTTCCGTTATACAAATGAAATAGTTTAGGTTTTGTAATGCATGCATTTAGGTGAATGAAAAATTCTCATAACTGGTCTACAGTTCCCTTACCGTTGGGTTGCAGAGGTCAAATGACGCTTGCTATTATGTAAATTTACCAGCAATAAGCCGCATCAGGTTATACAAGGTTGTACAAGAACTTAATGTAATGTAATCAGGAAGAAATTAGAATGGAGATGACTAGCTCGTTACTGTGAAAAATGTCCTAATACAGATTTTATTGCATGTGTTCACACTACTGGTGTGAGTGTGATAACACACTTAATGGTATCAATATACATAAAAATCAATGCCACTTTTCGTTGTAATTTTATAACTCAAGAACGGGCTCACCTATCCAAACCAAATGTTTAGGCTTTGTTCGGACTATTTAGTAGATGGTTTATGTGAAGTTTGCACAAAATCGGTCAAGCGGTTCTTCATTTAGGTAGGTAGGTTTAGGTATGTAATTTGTTAAGATTATGTGTAAATTGGTTGAAATATGATGATGATGATTGTTGAAGATGTCTCTGCTACCCGTGCGAAGCCGGGGCGGGTTGCTAGTGTGATATAATAACAAATTAACGACTTTCGAACCAAATTTCATGATTCTAGGTCAATGGGAATATATAACTATAAAACCTATAGGTTTTTCCTGCGAAATGTTAAAATTTGTTACAATCTAAGGCTTAGGTAATGGACATATCTTTTGATGGCGTTGACTTAATAACTTGATTTTTTACAGCTTCAAGGGACCCTTCATCATTCAATTGTGCTGTAAGACCTTGCTTCTTACGAAATTTCATGACTCTAGGTCATTGGGAAGTACCCTATAGGTTTTGACAGACAGACGGACTCTGTCTGTCAAAACCTAAAGTGATCCAATAAGGGTTCCTTTTTTTCCTTTTGAAGAACGGAACCCTAAAAATTAAGTAAGTGAGCTATAAAACTCTTAAACAAAAATGGGGTCGAAAGATTTACAAGATAACAAAGTTAATTTCTGCCCATTCGTTTTCAGAGATTAGGCAGTTGGACATATATAATCTGACCGTGTCCTTTATTATACAGGATTCATCACGATATACTCGTAGTGCGTATGCAATACTGCTGAGTTCATACTCGTCCTTACGTGGGTAAAATATTCATGGGCAGTGTTTTTTCAACGTTACTAATTACCTTGTTTATGATTACATATTGGATCGACAAGTAAGGCAAAATTATTCAACATTCAACAACAACCTTAGCATTAACTTATATAATTATACGGTAACCAGTGTTTAAAGTTATATTTTTTTATTTATCAAGAATTTTAATCATATTTTGATAATGAGATTGCAATTTGTATTCCGGTCAAAAGTATTTTTTCAAACAAACACACTGATGATAATCGGTTTCTGGTGAAGACTGCAAACATCAATGATCCATTTATGCGTGTGATCCAACTGTGGCTACCCTACTCATTAACAGAGAAACAGATTAGGCGCGGTCTTGTGTAGGATGAAGATAATTCATCAGTCGGGCAGTCCAGTTCGAGCAGAAATCTGATGTAACCTCCGTAACAATTGTTATCGAGTTTTTTTTTGTTTTATAAAGGGCAAACGAGCAGACGGGCACCTGATGGTAAGTGACTACCGCCGCCCAACGGCACCTGCAACACTAAAGTGACAAGTGCGTTGCCGACCTTTAAGGTGGAGTAGGGGAAAGGGGAAAGAGGGGGAGAGGAAGGAGGAGAGAGATAGGTTAAGGCCTCCGGTAACCTCACTCACTTGACGAAAAGCAATGTAAGCATTGCTTCACTGTCGGTTTTTTGTGAGGCCGTGGTATCACTCCGGTCGAGCCAGCCCATACGTGCCGAACTATGGCTGTCCCACTGTTAAATGTATTAAATGCATTTTTTTTTATGGTATAGGGGGCAAACGAGCAGACGGGTCACCTGATGGTAAATGACTACCACCGCCCATGGGCACCTACAACTCGAGACTCACAAGTGCGTTGCCGCCCTTTAAGGTGGGAGTAGGAGAAGAGGATGAGGGGGAGAAGAGTGGGAAGAGGGGAGAGAGGGGAAGGACGGGAATAAGAGAGAGGGAAGGGTTAGGGCCTCCGGTAACCTCACTCACGCGGCGAAATAGTAGGTAGTTGTAAAAGCAGTTGTAAAGTATTTTTTTTAAATCACTTTGCGGTCTGACTTGAACAAATAGAGGACGGGGCACACTTTCTCCGCCTTTAGAAGTGCATATCACATGTAAGAAGTGTGTAGTGTGTCCCGGTTCATGTTCATAATTGTACAAGACAATTTTAAATGTGTTATCTAGCTATCTACTAATAATAGCCGAGTTTACACTTCGACGCAACGATTTCTGTTCCTTAGGTTATGAGCCTATTAGAAATCAATTATAACTTGCTTAAACGGCAAAGGAAAATAGCCTACATACCTGATAATTTCCATAATGTTGTTGAGGTCTGCAAGTCCGCACTGGAATACAAACTTTCGAGCGTGGTATTCATTCATTCAGGTTTTACACACGTATGTATTTCTTTATCAAGGGGTGAAGAGACAAGTCTATGTCAGGCCTCACGATTAGACGTGGCAGGTCACTATGGTCGCTGAGGCTAGTCCGATTTATCCCCGGGTTAGGGCTACGGTCCGTCCGGGTTTCCCCGGATTTGTCCTATTTTAGAAGGCGTCCGGGGAGCGTTTCAAAAAGTGTCCGGGTAAAACCCTCTGACACTCTGTGGCAGGGGCAACTTATAATTATTAGACGAACAAGCTGTTTAATTTAATAAAAAAAAAATGGAATCGGCGTTCCTTTTAAGGTGTCCAGGAAAGAATCTCGATTTCACACATGTGTCCGGGATTTTTGAAGAGCTTGTCCGACGTCGGCATTTTAAGGGATGGCAGGTCTACCCTGCGTTAATATTATGGTATTAAAAATCTCTAAGGAAAATGGCCATGACAGTGGGACGTTTTTGCCATTTGACTACGAAACCCTAACAATATATGTATTTTAGATCAGACGTTCTCAGATTATAAGTAATATTAACAGACAGATATGTTTCCATAAAAAATATATGTATATAATGCACAAGTTTATTTTCTCTTAATCTTAAACATTCTTTAATTTCAAATTATAAACGAAACGATGACCCGCTGAAGGGACTTTAAAAAGCTTTGATTATGTTAATTCACTAGATCGGTGATAATAAATGACGTCACCTAATGTCATTTCATATAAATCGCCAAGATCCATCGATTGAAAGTTTTATAAGTCAATGTGACGGCGGTGTAAATTATAATTTTAGACTAAGCGCAAGTCCCGGCTCCGCCCGCTTAATGGTCAATTAAAGTCGACGCCCACGCACGCTTTGCATATCATTTCATTTTTATGTACATTAACTTTTTATATATATATATAAATTTTAATCATATGTCGTGATGAACGTATTTTTGCAATATTAGAATATAAATAGTGTTGAATGAGATCATAATTTTAACTTGAATGGTGATATAATTCGCAAATTAATAATTTTTTGTTACAAATATTAAATTTCGTCTACCGCCTTGTGTTCATTTCAAGTTCTGTGACAGTATTATGTGTTCTTAAGTTTTGATTATAATTGAATCGAAAAACAGACTTAAATAATTTTACAAATTTATTACACGGCGAAATCTGAAGGATCCTGTTTCATACTTACATTGTAAAAGAAAGTTAAACAAAAATTTAATTTGTCATGTATTTTACACAAGTTAATTACGTCAGAACTTCAGTTTTTATGCCATGCAAGATACCTTATGTCCATTGCATGTTTGTCATGTACCAAAGTTACCTTTTTTTACGTTGTGCAAAATTTACCTGCAGCTCTTTCAGGAAACCAGGGAGGGAATATAGTCCAATTGGTGTACCTTCACGCTATCTAATTCTAGAACAGAATCAGTTGCGGTTATCTGTGTCGCATAGACCGGGAGCCACGTCCGCGTGCTGCCACTGCGGAGGTCGCTACGAGGACATTGCACTCCATATATAGGGGTGGTTAGTCTCTCGCCATGATTCTCTTCATGGTTCGAGAGAGCATGAAATTCTGCCTTATGGATATTGCAGTTAGTGACTCCAATCCGCGGACTCAAGACCATGGGCATTTTCTTATGAATAACCTAAGCATAAATTCATGCACTCTGTTCGAGAAAGAAATTTACAAATTTTTAAATGAGATTTACTTAGGTACGAATAGTCTGAATTCCAGTAATATTAAAACAATGAAGGTTGCTTGTTACATATTTACGAACAAACCACTTAATAAGATTTTGATAAAATTTTAGCACTCCAATAGATTATGCTAGACCTATACGTATGCGGAAGGAGATGGAACGAGCCTTACGGCACTTACGGGAAAGCCATAGAAGTGGGCAAAGGCTGTTGTAGTGTATGTAGTGATTGTGTTTTATTTAATTATTATTACATGATGTTTTACGATTTGGAACATGACATATGGTAAATAAAAATGAGCTTTAAATATCCGAGATGATTCTAATAAAGATCGAATCAAATGTAATCACCAAAGTCCAAGATTATCGCTTGTCCGACCTCTGTGTTTTGATCATAATCTGTTGGATAACCCATTTGCCCAGCTGTGAATCATTAATGTTCTGTTGCTTCACTCAAATGTCGTATAATCTATGTTTGTGAGGATATAAAAGTCCAATATATATGACGATGTCAAAGTTCGACGCGATGTCGACCGTCACCAATCTATATTGCCTTCGGAAAGCATCGGAATGCCATCCGACACCGTAGACAAAATATATAAAATTGTTGTATTTTAAGATGGCGTGCTCCAACATTATACAGACTATACCGAGTATCCGTAATGGCCGAGAGGGAAATCCGAAAATGTCACTTTAAATAATCGTGTTCATTAGTAAACATTTAAAACACGCATTAGGTACGCTGGGTGCCGGCGCCCGACACGATCGCTATCTCAATACACACAAATATACTTACGTCCTTCTTTCGCTCATGTAACACATGTATGCCCGTGAAAGACAGAAATTCTAAGCCGTGTTTTCAAATAAGGAATAGAGAGGTGAGACAGCGATTGCATCGACGCATGCGCACGGGATACGTACTAATTAAGCGGCCGCTCTTACCGATAAACGGCCCCAAAAGATCCTCTCAGTAGATGTTGCAATTAAGACATACACTCGAAATAAGCGGGCGTCGAGAATCGAGAATCGGTACGATTTAATCGATTCCCCGTTTAAATTAAGCGACGATTAGTATTTAAATTCGGACACACAATGTTTGACGACCCGCCGCGAGGTAATTGGTGATAATTTTTTTAATTGATATTGTTGTCGTTGTGTCGATGGTGGCGATTTATTTTATTGGTGTTGGTCGCTTGCCTGCTCGTAGGCGTCTCGTAACGCTCACACTTATTGTCCGGCATTATGTAATTTTTTAATTGGTCACAGTTGACATTTAGCATCGTTCAATTACTTATTTAAGAGATGAGAGTTTCTTTTTAAAAAAAAATAATTGTCGTGTCTCTCCGCGGTCGGCCTTTTACAACTAAATATAATAATCGTGATGGTTCGTGCAGTTGAATCGATGAACTGACTTAATTGATGCATTCGTATACGTCGAAGGTTACTTTGTATAATATTACAAGCGTTCGATGTGCAACAGTAGGTGTAAAAATGTTATCGTAATCATGTCGAATGATGATCATATATGAAGACAATATGAAGACATTACTATTGATCAAAGTGTCTGATAGACTGGACCCCTTAATTCTTGTTCTAACCAACGATTCTTGGTAAACGAACGAACTTTTATGTAACCTTCCCCTTCGTTCTATTTAATTAATGGACTTTAGACGTGCTTAGAAAAGATAATTTTCTCAGGAAATTAAGTATAGGCTCTCTTAGTATGGTCTCTCACAGAATTGACGTGAATGTTACAATGTAATAATATTTTTTTCACGTTTTTTTCATATTAATGTCATTGAAATAATGATAACCTCCAGGAGTTTTATTTTTTACTTTATCGCTATGAAGCTTTATTAAATTTTACTGTCGCATATAACTACGGTAAAATATCTTTAAGTAAGATGTGCGTTACAAATATATAAATTAATTTTTACTATTCTTCATTTAACATGTTTAGTTATTCATCTCTTAGTCATTAAACATACGGTTTGTACTCACGTCGTGTTTGTTTCTTGGAAATGCGAATGGTTTTGGGATAGACAAGGGTCCTTTATCATAGACCCTAGCGACCTGTCACGCTTGTGTCGGACGTGAAAAAGAGTGGCTCGCGTGTCGGAAACCGTTAATACCAAAACATATATTTTTACTAAGCAAATGAACCATTCCAACACATTGTACAGTTTTGTTAAGCATGTTATATCCTAAATAACCTTTAATATTTTTAAACCGATTTAATTATTTTTATATCCAATTCAAGTAAGAATTAAGGTTTTTTTATTATGCACTTATTATATCTGTTATGCATATATTATAATATACGCAGTGAATGCTTGAACGTCAGTTCATGTCAAGCACCGAGTTATAACTAGTAGTACAAATAGTCGTACCCACCGCCAGCCGCCGCAAGCTCCGCTTCTACGGGTTGTAGCGTGATGTTACCTAACTTATAATATTCCTTAATAAATACTCTATCTAATACAAAAATAATTATTCAAATCCGACGAATAGTTCTACAAATTAGCGGGTTTAAAGAAACAAACAATCAAACGAAATAAAAGAACCTTTTCCAAAACCTTTTGAATTAAAATTTAATAAATATGAGATTTGATGACCCCTATGACCCATAATATTAATAAATAGCCAGTTCACCGCAGCTCCACCATCTGCTCCAGTCTTTATATGCAATCCAATTAATATAAGATACGTTAAAATGTAGGGCACTAATGATGCAATTATTATCAAAACGGCCTAATAGTTATAAAATTAAATTAAGTTTAAATGTGGGCATTTACGTTCTATCAATAATAAAATTTTATAAAATAAGGTGATTTTCAAAATGAAAGTGAAAATAGTAGTCTCTTAAAGTACAGGAAGTCATTAGATAATAAAGCTCTTTTATATGATAAATAAATATCCGCAATTAAATTTTTAATGTCAACGTCGTCGTGTCTATTTTATACAATTGTTTTAGACAATACTTCATATGAAAAAAATGTCATACGACATTTCGAAACAATCACCCATCATTATTATAATTACACTAGGGATTCATCTCTGGAGGGCTTTTCAAATTTCAATCTTACAAACCTTTTTACACAGAATCTAAGTGAAACCTAAATGGTTGCGCACGGTACGGTTCGCTCCGGCTTGGAATGAGCTCCCTGCCACGGTTTTCACGAGGAACTACATGGGGTTCTTGTTCTTCTTGTTCTTGTTCTTGAATTGCAAACGTTCATACGCTACGGTAGCCGCTTACCATCAGGCGGGCTGTATGCTTGTTTGCTACCGACGTAGTATACAAAAAAATAGGCACTCATGGGACTGCCGACAGAAGTGAAAACTTAAACGAAACGACGAACTTAAAACGTCACATTAGCAGGTTGGTGACATTAATTAATAAGGTGCTGACAGAACTCAATGTTTAGATTAGCGCCCTCTAGTGGATCTATACATGTATTATTAGCATGACGGTCACGAGTTCAATGCTTTTTTCCCCATAGTAAAAATGCACAAACGTGCCTAGAGAAGTTTTCACTTCAAAAATACCACTTATTATAGAACGTGGGATACACCATACACATTACTCACGTTGAGAGAGGGTTCACATCCCTAGAGTATTGGATGGGATTTGCAGTAGTGCACTGAGAGCTCCTTCGATTATAAACTACTAAACCACGTGAGAAGATTCTTGTGCCACACACGAGACCTCACAGTATTAAAGCCGGATGATACAACTCAATTAGTGCTGTTAACGATCGTCTCCTAATTCGTGATATCCGATGCGTGGAGCGTAACATCCGTCATCTATTTATTATCTGTGGTTTGTAAAGATTAAGAAAAACTTAAAAATAAATACATCAAAATTATAGTTTTTTTGAGTCTTTCACTGGAGTGTGTGGACGCGGTCACAAACGTGGGGAGTTTTAAATGAATTAAATATTTTAAGATTACGTCCTACATGACAGCCTCTGTCGCGGCAGTAGTGCCTTCGACTACCACGCCGGGGGTTCGATTCCCACTCAGTGCAAATATTTGTATGCATGAATATGTCTATTTGCATTGGTCTGCGTGTTTCTATGTATAATATGTATGTATTTACGTTTATCCGTGTTTAAGTATGTTTATCCGTGTTATAGACAGCGCTGTGTAAAATGTCTCTGGATATTATGATTCTAAAATTATTCTATACTAGCTGCACCCCGCGGTTTCACCCGCGTAAGTCCCTATACCGTGGGGATATCGGAATAAAAAGTGACCTATGTGTAAATCCAGGTCTCCAGCTATCTACATACCAAGTTTCATCGGAATTGGTTCAGTAGTTTTTGCGTGAAAGAGCAACAAACATCCATACATCGTCACAAACTTTTACGTCTATAATACTAGCAACCTGCCCCGGCTTCGCACGGGTACAAATTATACACCAAAACCTTCCTCATGAATCACTCTGTCTATTAGTGAAAACCGCAGTTCAGTTCAGTTTATCGCGAATAGACAGACAGACGCGGCGGGGGACTTTGTTTTATAATATGTAGTGATTAGTAGGATCTTATTAAATGGGGATGAAACTAAGTGCGGGTAGAAAGACAAAAATAAACGATCAGTTTTTCTTTCAGCATCGTCGTAAATAGGCCTGCTTATCGATTTTTATAGAATTCACTTTGGTGACTGTGCGACTTTTACTACTAGGCGCAGACAGAGGTTCCATCCTTTCGTTGCCGAAACACCTAAAACTCGAACTAAACGCTTTTACAGCTCCTTTTTGGTTCGAGTAGTCAGTCTGTGGAATGAGCTGCCTGCGGCTATTTTTGCACTAAATTATAATCCTGGAACGTTCAAGTGTAGAGTGAATAGGTCTCTCTTGGATAGGCGTTTACCATCTTCGTCTTCATCGTCACTTTCCATCAGGTGAGTTGGAGGACAAACGCCTTTCCATTTCATAATAAAAAAAAAAAACATTGCTCCATTGTGAAGACGGGTTTTTATTTATAATAATAATTGTTAGTCACCCAAACTTATTATAATGTAATCACATTATTTGCCATCATCGCAAGTAGATTTGGACACTACAGGTAAGGTATGTTTAGTGTAAACAAAAGGATAATAATTAAGACCTCTTCGTTCTTGCATTATATATAAATGTACGTTGTTGTTTAATACTCGTAAATAATATTAAAATGTAATATCTGATTACCTAGCTCTTGAAAATAGAATCTCAAGCATGTCTTTTCCTAATATACTTTTCGACCGTTTTTGAATGGCAACAATTTTTTCCATTGACTATAATGCCATAATAACCGTAAGTTTTAAAATTAGAACGGTACCTAACGTGCATTTTTCAATGACATGTTACGGTAACTTTGTACACAGAGGGTTAATCGCCTGTTTGGTCACAGATAAATTAATAGTTACTGTTTAGCTCAACAAAGATAATTAAGTTGATCAGTCTAGTTTTTCTCTCCTGAAAATACAGGGTTATCACGAGTAAGCAGATAAGCGCAATTATTACAAGTAGCCTAAAAACCGTATTTGAATTGTGACCAACAGAATTTTTAAAGATCCTACATCGTTAAGGTATTTGAATTTTGATCTACAGATCTATAACTTGTGTGGTGCACGGTAGTGCATTCGACTGCAACGTTAGGGATCGCAGGTTCGATTCGCGCTCTGTACAAATACTATTTGCGTTGATACCAAAAAAAAATATAAAAGTATTTTCATCCGTGTTCTAGAATAAATAGTAAGATTTGTGCTTAATTCAGCTCTAGAAAGCGCTAAGTATATATCCCAGATATATGTCCCAGAATGTAAAAAAACTTTATACTTATGCATTTTTTTATGCTGATATTTATCATTTAAACTGGCAAAGTCGTTAAAATCATGTATGGTTATTTAAAAAACAATACACAGCAGTCAAAAGGTATTTTTTTCAGTGACCGCGAACGGATCAATGAACCCCGAAATTCAACACCGGAGTAGTAGCGTTCAATAATTATAGATTTTATGGTAGCTTGAGCGAAATTTGCCATTGTACAACACTATTAATGTAGCGTGGTGGCGTTTCGTTCTGTGTACGTAATCAAGGTGTAAAAATGACAATTTTATGCACTCCATCAACAAAAACAGGCTTAATTAGTGTGGGGATGCTTGTCTCTGCGCATCTCTTGCGGGATTTGCAAAAGAGGAAAGTATTAATTGATGTTTTTTTTTTAAGATTTGAACGTTTTTATAAAACGAAGATCTTTCCCGTTATCTTTACCTAAAGGTTCATTTATTTTATAACGTGGTCACCCTTGCCACTTAAGGAGACATTTAGCTAAATTAATTTTATCTGATGCTTATCTGAAACAGACCAGGATTTTTCAATATTAAATATAATCTACTAACCCCACATGTAACTCGGCATTTGGCAAACTTCAGAAGTATTTAATACATTTTTGGTTTCTAGATTTCTCACTTTTAGTTTCTTAAAAATAATATATTAAAAGTAAATCCAAAATCTATCAATATATCACATAACCATTCAAAAGTTCAAATATAGCATTTAGGACTATATGTATTAGCACTTTTACACATTCCTGTTAATATTTCATCAATTAAAAAACCGGCCAAGCGTGAGTTGGACTCGCGCATGAAGGGTTCCGCACCATCGTACAAGATTTAATCCTATGTAGGTACTTTATTGCCATTATTATAATTCACTATTATCCCGTTAAAATGTTAAAATCGAGCAAAAATTTCCAAAAAAAACACGTCTCCTGTATGAAGACCGCCTTTAATTTTTAATTTAATTTCTTTTTAGCAAATATTGAAAAAAAGAAAGAGAAAGAAAAAGATTTATTTTGGCACACAGACTCAAATTTTCATATGAAAACAATAATGAAAAAACAAAAATGAAAAATGAAGAAATGAAATATACAAAATCAAACAAAAAAACAAATAAAATAAAAATAAAAATTGGGAGTATATTACTTCTGCTAACTGGCAACACTACTCCGCCTGACCAAGCGGAAACCGCCTCCATGAACGCCAGTATTGTCAGTGAGCAGCGATACAACCTTAAAACTACTAAATATCTTTATAAATTAAGTTTATAAAGTTATGAGAAAATGTGTGTCCCATCAGTGCCAAAGTTTGGACATCGCTCAGCATACGTTGTGATTATTAAACCGCAACACTGGTATTCTGCGAAATCCATCCATCGATTGCAATACGAACTTTGTGAGCGTCTACTTGTTGCCATTATTAAAATTGAGCCAAAAAGCCTAAAACAACACGTTTCTAGTAGAGGAGCCCGCTTTCATTTTAATTTTTTATTATTTGTTGTTATAGCGGCAACAGAAATACACATTTTGTGAAAATTTCAACTGTCTACCTATTACAGATCATACACAGTAATAGGGTCCCGTTGGTTAACATTCGGGTACGAAACCCTAAAAATACCGATTTCACAGTTTAAAGTTTAGCAAGCTCTTTCGTATGAACAGCATTTAGCAATGCTATGTTATTTACCTCACTAGTATGGATTGAATTGATAAGATGATTGAGACATAAATTTTGAGAGACCATTTGATATCACGGTTAGGCAACACATGTCAGAGTATCAAATCTTTAATCTATCCGTATCAAAACTACGATAGCAAAAAAAGTGGGGTGTATTTAACGGAGCAGAGTGAGTAATATTGTTAGAACTTTAACGTATCTACCTACATAAACATAAATAAAAAACATAAATAAGAATAATAATAATAACTTGAGACATCTCATACATCTCATCATCCCAAACTACGCAGAGCCTGTACTATGGTAACTAGACTGCTGATAAATATACTTATATGAAATAAAATCATAAAGTAAAATTTTGCGGTATAAGAACCAGATGAACGTATCTACATTTTCTTAACTTTACAGGAGAGCAAAAATACTCCGAGAATGTACCTAGTTCCTTGTGGTTCCTTAGCTATTTTGTTATTTGTGAAATATTGCATTTACAATTACGTCGTTTTGGCATTTCATAAAGGAGCACTTTGTGGCCCGTATTTTGAAAAAAAAAAACGATTTATGACTTTTTTGTAGAAACGTTCATCTGGTTCTTATACCGCGAATTTATAATTTATGTCTTACTTATGTATTTTAGAATATATCTACGATAATTCATATCTTTAATGTTACATGCCTGTTCGAGTTACAGTTGCGGGGCTCTGTCCTGCTATAGCTATTACTTACATTCCCGTTTCCTTCCATTGCCTTTCCTTCTTAACTACCTTTTCCTTTTAATATTGGGAAAATTAGGGCAAATTTTCCCTTTTTCAATTCTCAAATTAGCCGGTTGACGGCAATAAGATTGCTCCTTTGCACCAACTAAAATTTGATTCCACACCAAATTATAGTTGACAAATGAGTGTTTAATAAACCTCTGCCTACCACTTTGTGCGAGTGTTTATGTATGTATGTATTATATCTTCTAAGTCTTTACACATAAAATTTCGATGTGCGCGTGTTCGTACTTCATCTAATGCCAAACGACTTGACCAATTTTTGAAGTTATACTTATTTTGGCGCGTAATGAAAAAATTATGAGAGTAAATTTTTACGATGCGCGCGCACACCGTCACGAAAAACCTGAAGTTAGCTAGTCAACATTTTAGTTTTTCAAAAAAAGTTACCAACTTCACGATAGTGATAAAAATAGTTTTTACATATTACTGTGAGTACATTTGTAGAATTTGAGGTTAGTTGACGGTATGTATTATTTATTATGATATTTAAATAAACTTTATTTAACTAGATAAAAGTACAACTTCTTACGTGCGTAAATAAGTACACACACACTTTTTTATTGAAATATTGTTGACTTAAATAATTCTTAGCCATTATTGGACCCGGTAGTAGCTGGCGCTTTGGTTGGAGTCCAGAAATTTTAGTCTGTAGTTATCCGATTAAGTTAGGGCCAGACATTGTCTATCGGGTCAGCTAGATTATTATCCTACTCATATTATAAACGTGAAAGTTTGTGAGGTTGTTTGGATGTACGGATCTATGGATGTTTGTTGCTCTTTCACGCAAAGATCAATGAATCGATTGCGATGAAACTTGGTATGTAGATAGCTAGAGACGTGAATTAGCACATAGGCTACTTTTTATCCCGATTTTCCCACGGTGGTAAAACCGCGAGGCGCAGCTAGTATACAAATATGTTTCATACTTCGTTACCTTCCTTCAATTTTATGGAATTAACGCGGAAAAAACTGACCAGTGTCAGCCTGTCAGCCTGTGACCACGGCCAGTGCAACCTGGTCGAAACGTCAGGCAATTCAGAGGTATGTAGTACCTTTTCGTGATTGTGTTAATTCCCGTATAAATACATAATTAAATCATGGTACGCAAAAGTTTAAAAGTTGTTTATGGACCCATTTTTAAACAAATCTCTTGGTATTTTATTGTAAATCTATCCACACCTTCAGAGCGCTTTACTCCGGCAATAAAAGCAGCTTGTTTATAAAATAATCAAACAAATACATTTAAAACTACATGTAACAAATCACTACTCCAATTTCCGAGTCAAAGAAACACCGTGCACGTAATTGTTCCGGTGTTCTATCTATTTGTATAGAAAGCGTGTGGCCAAAAGGTTGCATTCAAGTAATCTCAAGCGATCACGATCGCGTGACGAATAAATTCCATCGATATATCGATTAAGAATCGATTTTTATCACGGTTTACGGGAACACGGACCTATATCGATGTGTGAGTATAGATAAATGCTTTCAATTATATCGATAAATTGACGATTATAATTAACTAGCTGTTACACCCGACGTCGCTTTCCTAATGGGAATATTTTATATTTTAATTCAGATTTTGGATTTATTAAAAACTATTTCGAATATAATGAGGATTTTAAATTATGTACTCAGTCGCTAAGCTTATGGAATCGTTTAAATATAATAGGTACACCTACTGATGACATTTTATTCAGATGTTATTGGCTAAAGATATCGTGTCTTTAAAGTATTCGACGCATTACTTTAACGTATCATCACAGCTCATATCTCAGAAGAGATTTTCAGAAGTGTAGCTTCAATAATGCGACTTCTTTTGTAATTTAGTATTGCGTATGGAGTTTTATGAGAAATTTTGAGTCAAATTCCAATTTTAAATTGATTTCAAATAATAAAAAAAATCTAAATTACAAGAATGAATCGTGGGAGAGCTATGCTTCAGCACGTATGGGCCGGCTCGACCGGAGCGATACTACGGCCCTCACAGTAAACCGGCAGTGAAGCAATAATTGTACTGCTTTTCGCCGAGTGAGTGAGGTTACCGGAGGCCCTTACCCTTCCCTCCCCCCTCCCCCTTTTCCATCCTTCCCCTACTCCCACTTTAAAGGCCGACAACGTGTGACTCTTGAGTTGCAAGTGCCCATCGGCGGCGGTAGTAGGTGACCCGTCTGCTCATTTGCTCCCTATACCATTAAAAAAATAAAAAAATTAAGGAGTTGGGATCAATACAAAATGACATTGATTTACAGTTGATATTGCAAGGGTTGCCAGTATTTATATATACATAACTTGAAGAAGAACCATCAGAAGGTATATAGATCTTGGGGTTTAGTAGTATAATACATAGTACAATATATGATAACGTAATACATAAAAAAGCCCGTAAATTTTCAAGTTACTTAAATAAATTAAGGTGTATAGTAGTAAGCTTAAACTTATACCTGGCGATATAACAACGTGACAGTAACGAACAGATATAACTACAATGTAAGTGCGATGTAGATAATCATGTGCAGAGCAAATATAGATTTTGTTCTCGCTCCTCTGTCAAATGTATTTCACGGCGTTTTATATTTTTTATGGCCGGCAATTTGAAAATTTCCACAGTGACGAATCGATTCTGTGTAACAGTTCTATCGATCCTAATAGAACCGAATAAATATTTAATTATCGGCCTTTATAGTGAATGGTAACGCAACAGATTGGATTGCTTTTGTTAATGATTTTAATTTGTTCGAGAGTCGATTTGGTGGTTTTAGATAGACCGACAGATATACGATAGCGACCAAAGGTCACCGATAACCTTACAATGGTAACTAACGAGAAAATTTTGCGGTGCCGTTTAAATTAGAACCGATTGTGCGTAGATATGAACTGGTTATGGATATATTATACACTAGATAGTCCTCATATAAAAAAAGGCTTTTTTTTATAACGATTACTAGTAACGTGGGTCACACATTACTAGTAATCTCGTTAACCCCTCCAGCTAATCTTAATCTTGTGTTAGGAGTGGGTTCACGACGGTAGTGCACTGGGTGGGGTTCGAACCCGCAACCACTTGATCGCAATTCCGACGCCTTAGCCATTACGCTTCCGCCGCTTAACCGGGACTGCCGACAGAAGTGAAAACGTCAACCTCAAAGCGCCCTCTAGTGGATCTATATATGTATTATTAGCGTGACGGTCACGAGTTCAGTGCTTTTTCGAAATAGAAAAAGTGCACAAACGTGCCTAAAGAAGTTTTCACTTCAAAAAAAATTTTCTTTCAATGTTTATGTATCAAGTGGCCAATGAAAGACCGAAGTGTTCGATATTCAAATAGTGCCACCTTATATTAGGTCCCTATTAGGCTGCCTACTACTAAAGGACCAAAAATTATCTTGAAGCATCCCTAGTGATGTAAGCAATTGACAGACAGAGATAAAGGGGACATTTCATGGGTCACATTTAATCCTACTCTTTGCAGTCACTAGTCGGTAAGTAGCTCATCCTATCTAAAAATAAATATCTTTGGTGTTGCGTATGACGTTTTTAAACTATAAAAGTTTAATGAAAATCGATTGTGAAAGTTATCGATTAAAACCATCGATAAAACTGACCGACCGTGTGAATTTCGTCATATGTTCGGTATAACATTTTTAAAATGTGTTTCAAAGGCGTTATAATGTTAACGTCCACCGCACGAGCTAATGCAATGCTAAACTTGCTTTAATCATAGTTATTACACAGTTTATTATTAGCGGTCGGTTTGTGAGGCGGATAGGCATAGTGGTGTGCTTATCGATATTTCAGTAATCGACAAAACTTAAAATTTTATCGCAAGTCGTAAACGTGTTTGCATATTACAGTTTCAGTGTGGCACGCTATAAACTTTACGTCAGTTCGACCCACAGCATTTTAGTATTTGAATATATTAATATGGTAGTAAAATCTATCGATAGTGTATCGATGTCGGACTATCAATCACGCGTCGGTTTTGCTTGAAAGGCAATGAAGACATTAGCCTCAATAATAACACTTCAAACTTTACTCGAGCCGCGTTTATTAGATCAATAACTTTATAATGAAAGAGATTTATTATTATATAATTATACAGCCATAATTGAGAAACGATTAATTGGAGTAGACGGATATAATCGATCACATGGCGTGACGAATCGAGTTGTATGGTATCGATTTTTTTGAGTCGACTAATGTGTGTAGGGCATATTTTAATGGGTACGATTTAGTTTATCGCGTGATCATGATGTTAATGAGTATTCGTTTGGAGTTTATTTAATCTGTGGTCTTTGAATAAATGAGATGTTCCATTGGACTTATGTGTGCTCGCGTAGTTGTTTATTACATGGTAATATTTTCACTCTGTTTTACATTTTCTTTGGTGTTTATAATTAACTTTAATTTACACCAGGTGATATTTCTCGAGCTGCTTTCAAAGACGAATGTTTACCGAGCGATATATGTATACATATAATGTGTTTGTTATTTTATCAAATCTTATTTAATTAAAACGTAAAGATGTAACCATAAAAATCCTATATGATAATATTAGTTTGCGCTTTGTACTTTTAAGACAAAAAGGAGTTCAGAAAATCTTTAATTATAACTGCATTTGTGAATAAAAAAAACTCTACGCAAAATAAAAGAGATAACCAAATGCGGGTCAGCGCAACATCAATGTAGAGGTATTACGTAACATTAATGTAAGAGAGTACAGCAGAGAGTACAAGGTACGCTGTTGGTGTTGTTTGTACTGTCAACTAAGATTATTAAAGATTCATAGTAAAGCAAATAGGTTCGAGCTACTGCAGTCTCACCCTCGTTTCCCCATCCGAGACTTGCGGTATCCATTACCCTAGCTCCCTCGATCTATCTGTTTTATTTTACCAAAATTTGCCTTCTTCTTTTGTCCCGTCTGAAAGCTATTACATTTCCAAGGAGGGTTGGTGCAACGCAGGCGGCCGGACATAGAAGAAATCAACCAAAACCCTTGCAATGTAACAAAGCAAGTAAATCTGGGAAAAGAACAGGAAGATGATATGATAGTAAGGCGAATAGGTGGAGGTAAACAACGGCAAACTCTTGTTGTGTCAATGTCACAAGGCACTGACACAACTTATCTATAGCGCTTTTATCGGTGAGCGTCTTTAGCTGCCATCTTCGTAATATAAAAGAAACAAAAAAAAAAACACTGATTGAGTCTCTCCTCCTTTATTGAAGTTGTTAAAAAAACAGCGAGTGTGCGATCGACTATAGTGTTATCACGGTTCGCACGGTGATGATAGTCTAACACGGACGCAATAGATCGCTTCACCTCTTAATAAATAACTTCGTCCGAGCCCGAAACCGTATATATTTAAAAATATCGCACAAGGCAAATAAATCAGAAACTACTTGTGTTTCGTTGTAACAAATGGTTATTATCACTAGATTCGATCATTGTATCGATTATTGATTTTGATGCGATGGATAGTCGACAGATAACCTATATTTACCTAATAATGTAAACATACAAAGATAGCTTATTTACTTATGTACAATGTTACGTATGACAGAATTTATATTCTCAACCTCGTCAACAACCTTTGCGATATTAATTTTTTTCATCGATTTCTGCCTCGTGCTTAAAAACATCCCTTTCCCTTATTTAAATAACTTTGCATTAACTACGAGTAGAGGTATGTCGGTATCAAAATTAGCGCTATTCTACATGTTTCAGGCATAACAAGACATGTAGAGGATCACGACGCTATATACACGATCTTACTCTTACATCTGGAGCGAGCCACAATAAAATAGATCACTAGATGCGCCCTCAGATGGCCTTAATGTGTTCAATGATACTTACATGCGTTTACTTCAAACATTTGTTCAAATATAAGTAATCAGAATTAAATTTTTTGACTGACCTGTTGGTATAGTGGTTAGTTATCCTGATGGCTGAGACAGAGGTCGTGGGTTCGATTCCCACCCAGGAAAAAGAATTGTGTGATGAGCATAATCATTTGTTCTGTTTCTGGATGTAATTTATACAAAATATGTATGTATTTAGAAATATATAAGTATGTTTATCAGTACTCTGGATACCATAGTACAGCCTTTGGCTAGTTTGGGATCAGGCGGCATTGTGTAAGAAGTGTCAAGTTATTATTATTGTTATAGATATTTTTTTTAACACCAAGATGACAAACTCATCCCACCTAGTAAGAGATGAGTTCAGTCTATGATCGTTTATTACCTAACGAAAAGAATTCCTATGGATATGGTTCCAGTTTCATGTGAGTATTTGTTGCCATGTTATTTCTAACTTAATTATTTCGAAATGACTTTCTGTAATGGTAATTTAAATAAATATTAGTCGATCAGAACATTGAATCACCTTAGACTACCCTGACTAACCGGATATAACAGAACAGTGGCATCACAGTAACCAATATGTTCACTTTCTTTTATTTTAATGATTCACTTTTATTATGAAATGTTTTAACTATACGCGTCTAGAAGGAGGTAGAACACAGTAGATTTACTCTGTTCGAATTGGACCCAGTGATAAAGTGACACGATTAGTGTTGCGATAGTTATAGGCAACGTAAAACGCTTAGTGTCACGCTAGTCGTGTACTTGTTTAGTGTAGAAAAACTAAGAAAACATGCATTAAAGGCAATCAAAATTTAAACAAAAAGTGAAGCTATCTACCCCCTGGCTCCATCATCAGATACCCAATCTGTTGGACATGTCAAAACGAATCATATGAGCCCAAATTCGAGGGGTTTACTGGTAGCTACTGAAGAGTTCCACTATTCACCTCCTGCTCCATCATTAGGTCAGCTCCAAGATGCCAAATTATAGTATTGTCATCCAAACTACAAAAATATACATAGTTTCATTTCGATAGTACAATTAGAAGTAGGTTAAAATTTACTTCCAAGATTTGTTACTTGGAAGTGAAGCTAATAAAGGCGTCTTAAAAAAGATATACCAACGATATTTTGTGGCACATCTAGTAGCATAATATCTATGTAGAAGGTGAAGGGTCATCAATTAGGACGAGCACTATTTTTAACCCGTCGGTTGCAACCTTTCATCAGCGGGCCGGCTTGCAATCACGGATTAACCTAAACGAGAGTAAATAGACGCAATCTTGTGGTGAAGTTTACCGCAATATAATCCCATCGCGGCGTGCTGCCGGATAGATGGAGCTAGTGATTTCATAGTGAATGATTCTTTAAAATTGGTATCTCACGTTGCCCCTGTAGTACAATTCAATTACATAAAGAAATAAATTATTCACTGAAGAAGATCATATGTATGATGATATGATATCAATAAGATTTTGGAGTGATGATTTAGATCTCAATCTCAAAAGCTAAAATTTTTGCAATTGTTAAGGTTAAGGGTAGCAGACTTCACTGTACAGTACAGTATTACTCGCACAGTTTTTTTTTTGTTATAAAAAGACTGCTAGATCTTCTAAGCAAAGAGAATAAGCAAGCGGGTTACGTGCTTGATAGCAACATAAAAAAATATATAAAAGGTTTTGTCTCTGCGCAATTGAATATTCGAATTTTGAATTCAAATTTAATATAACCTGACCGGACATATAGATAAAGGTATGTTTATTACGTAAACAGTTGGTCACAATTGCAAAGTTGCATGCCGTCATCAAGTAAATATATTTGAGCATGATCTGTTAATCACGCGGTTATCAAATACTTAGTCCAGGACACTGATTAGAATCTATTAATTACAAAATATGTTATGGCTTATTAAATATTACCACACTTTTTAAACCAAGCATATTATAATTTCTCTAGCACTATCAAAGAACGTCTCACATTTTTCAAAACTATTAAGCTGTATCTGATAAACAAACAGAAAAATGTCGTCCCAAAAATTTTATACAGTCGACATGGGACATTTTAAATCAATTAATAAATAATAAAAGCTGAGCATTACCAGAGTAGAAACAATAAGGTTGGTCTCTATGTCGTAAATCGGTGTAACAAGTGTCCCACTGGGTCGGGGACGAACGGTGCGCGGGGGCATAAATTATGTGATGGCAGTGTACGGGTTGGGTGCTATATGTATTGAAAAACTGTGGAGTCGAGTTTTTAGATTCATCGTTTTTTTATCGTGTTATTAACCTTTCTAATAATACCGAAAATCTGCGCTGGTTACTTTCACACAAAAAGGAGGTCTCAGCTAATTAATTGATTCAAGGATCAAGGTATCGGTAAAAAATGTAGATACAGTTTTATAATCAATTTCTACTACTATTTATATCTGTATATCGTCAAAGTAATATATTAATTACCGACATTTTAATAGGTATATTCTTATCCTGTCTATAGTGTACATCTCCAGACTCCACGCTACTTTTCTGACAAAGAAGAAAGAAGTCTCAAGACTCCAGGATCGGACTAAATCGTAATCGCAAACTATAAGAGACTAGCGAAGGAGTCTAAGTCAATCTTTAAATAAAAAGAGGATTTATTTAATACCGAATGTAAAAAAACAACGTTAATATTTAAATTCAAATTCAGACAAAGATAAACCATTAAAAAACCATCTCCAGCGCACCCTATATTCCATAGGTTAAAATAATTACATTAGTTGGTGGCAATAACAATAATTTTATCCCGTTAAGGACAGCTCTGCGGGGTGTGCCTTCACAGATCACCAGATACGAACGACGAGTTACGTCTGCTGCCTTGTCTGTGGTACCTTGTCTATGCCCACAGGAATGACGCAACTTGCGAATAGATATATTTTTAATTTTATCAGAGACAACGTATTTTATTCTAATTATAAATATTGTCCTGGAAATTAAAGGCCAGGGGCTCCAAGCCAGTGGCGATAGCAAGATCAACCATACAATGCTAAGATGACTTATTATGTAGATCTTAAACGAAAAATGTTCTCATAAACACATTTCAATATCTATGAAGTATATCCTTACTTCCTTACTAATATTATAAAGGGAGAAGTGAGTTTATTTGTTTTCGATCAGCATGAAATTTTACATAAGGACGTTGTGACATCTATAAAAACAGATCAGACGCGGTGCCGTTATTCTTTATACCCCTTTGTAAGCATATTTCGTGAACGTAGGAATGTAAATTTTGAACACTTAAAGTTATGTGTCAAAAAATTTTTAATCATAATGTGTAATAAATAAAAAATATTATGCGAGAACCGCTGCAAAAAGCTACATGTGTCCATTATATATGTTGACCTGTCATCGTACCAAAAGTTAACACAATGTCAGTACAAGTTATGCTGGGCAACGATATAAAAAACATTTAATTTTTTTCACGAAATTCGACCACCAAGCGTTCTCTAGTTCCAATAAACCCTCAAAATATCGCATTTAAAATTGCCTGAAGACCTCAGTCCGCTTTAAAATTAAAATTAACTCATGTCTTCTTAATCCCTTCTACGTTCTTCAGATACTGGAAGTAGTGCACGTTATAGTACTGTCTAAGGTAATTGAATATGGCAGCTCGTCTAACATAACAAATTAAAATCGCCTTGTGTTTTGACAAAGTACCGTCTCGTAGACCGGTGATTCCCTTGTGACCTTAGGATTCCGTGGGGAAGTTGCCAGGTTTCCGCCAAATTAATAATACAAACATTATTTTGAAATAGCACAAAATATGTGTCGAGAAGAAGCATACCCCCCTGGACCAGAAGCTGGATATACCCATGAATGTGGGGTTCAATAAAAGTTTAGGAAACCCTGTCTTAGACATTCTGCAATAACCTCGCAGGGTCGAGCGCTTTTTATTTTTATTTTTCAGAACACTTTCAGCAAAAGGTATTCTTGGAACGTCTTGAAGTACACATTACGGCTAAATAATATTAAAATGAAGTACTAGAGTTAGGTAAATATGCTAACTGTGCTAACAGCTGTGTCCTAACTGTATAACACTGATCATAAAACACGAAAAACATAATTATATCTTTAACGGCCCTTAAATAACCCAAAAATATGTTGCTTAATTAACGGTGTCATCCTCTAATAAAAGTAAAATAAAAGCATATGGAATTTATCAAACGCAACGTGAAACATTTGTAGCCAACAGTTTTATCTCAACTCAAGCACCCCGTGAAGATAATGTATGGGCGTAATGACAGGATCCCTTTGCTTAAAAAAAAGAGACGCCATATTGAATTTGTGGCATTTGAAACGCGCGCGTTACATGTATTGCGTTCTATCAAAATTGTTAATTTGGTCTATTTATTTTAATTCAATGAATATTAATGTATTTTGGTTTCTCACGTATCAATGTACTCAGCATGCTTTTTTAAGTATTGTGGAATAACTAATTCTTTACGAACTGTCTCAATCCTTAATTACGTCATCAAATTTTTAATATCCAGAGGTTCAAAGAATTGAGATCATTGTAAATATGTACTCAATATATAAGAACTTTTAGATATTACGAGAAAATCAAACTGAATAATTATAATAATATTCAGTTTAATGATCTGTCGTGGTGAATAACGGACACGCTTTTCCGATAGACATGGTTATGAAAAGCTATTTGTTAATACTATATTTAAATTATTTCATTATTATGATAAGACCTGTATTTAAATTCGTCATCAAGGTGTTGAACTAAATCTAAAAAAATAAAATAAGTTGAAATAAACTAAAAATCTACCTATTGTAAATAGGTAGAAAAAAAATAATCATACAAAACAGGCTAGTACCTTTTTCTTCTCTGTTCGTGAACCAATTTTCTGTTAAGTAGTTGTTGACGAACTTCATTATCAATAAAAAATACAATTTAATAATAATGGTGTAGTCGAATTTCGTCCAGTTTTGAAAGTTTTGACCAGACATTACAGTATTTTAAAATTGATGTTCTACGCGGGAAATTGCTAATGACAATGAGGCATTTCTTTTTATACTACTTATAAATATATTTGTTTTAAAGATGTGAAACTGTTTTTCTATAAAACCTTTTAAAATAATATAGCTTTATAATAAAGGTTTAGTTGAAACAATTGGAGATGAGAGATTTGCAAGCTATATTTTATATTGTTTAGTTCTTACGATGATAATGTTTATAGCAAAAATAAATTAGGTTCGTTTCTTCAGCGATGGACGTGTAATAGCAGATAATTGTCATCGGCATGCTTCGCCCTCGTTTCGATAACAATTTATGAGTATATTTTGGTCACGACCTTTAAGTAATTGTTGAAGGATCGTCTCCAGGCTGTAGGCACGACGAGTTGATTTGTTGCTTGTTGACTGTCTCTGCTACAAGTAATTTGAAGATATAAAGTCATAATTTTATAGTTTTGTACCTTGAAGTTTGGAATTTATGACACATTCGTTGATACTGGTGATGTGATTGAAATGTATTTTAATTAATTGTAATGTAATTAAAAATGAAATAATTACAAAAGTTACATTAATCTTAAAATGCTAGTCCACTCACATTAGTTCTAAACTTAACATTTGTTTACAAGAAACCAGTCTTTTTATCTGTACTTGCTGCGACGGAATTCAATCGACACAGGTCCATATTGGGATTAAACCGATTTTAAAAATCATATCTTTAAAATTCAATAACGTACCACTCACTCGGCGATCCGACACTTTCGTGACACTCAATCCTATTTGCCATTTTGTTGGTATAAAAACCAATGTAAATAGATTAGAAAGAAAACTAGTACTGTATGACGTACTTACAATGCGTACATATACGTATAAGTACTGTTTTTCCTAAGAGGTAGGCAGAGTCGTATCAAACGCCCGCATTTTGCCGACGATAATATATTCCTACTTACATAATAGCAAGCCTATTGTCGTCAACCGGGCACTTTGGGAATTAAATGGGAAAATTGGGTGTATATTGACAAGGAAAGGTAGCTTACACGGATGCATTGGGGAGTGTAGGCTATAGCTCGACCATGTCAGGGTTGCATACCGAAATCCGAGCCCTCTAACCTACTGCATGACCTACCTCACGAGTGCCTACCTTATCTTTGGTGGTTGCCAGTCACCATTAGGCGAGCGCAATCAATAACAATTTTTAAGAAAATGGTTCATGAATATTATTTATCACTTTAGTTTAATCATTTCCGTATGTTGTGTATAAATGAAAAAATGTATTTAAACAAACACACATGCGTTTTGTATTAGTATGCATAAGTAGACTAAATATACAAGATATCTATATATTTTTATCTTGATTAAGTTATAGTAATAATAGTTTTTCATAAAAAAATTTAAATGCACCTCCAACTACAACTGTCTCTCCGAAACACATTGATCCATCCTAGGGTTGCCTGGATTTTGAAGTAAGGCCGCCTTTTGTAAGTTATCTGTATGATAGATGTATGTATGATACTTCTACTGTAAGACTTGTGTACAAATAAAGTGTAAAATCTATCTATCTATTTAAAAAAAATAGCCAAAGATTTGACACAAATATAACCAAACACTATCTCAATTCTAGACCCTGTACTTCTTCATTTACTTTATTTATATTTATCTTCAGAATGCATCACAGTTACCCAATCTACCACCCACATGAAGTGTCAGTCATTGTAAATTTTAATCACGCCTGGAGCCATTACCTTTCATCATGAATCAATCCAAGTAAGTGTCAGGTCTAAACGACAAAGGCTGCCATGGCGTCTGCGCATAGCTGAGAGAGTCGTCAGGTCACCAGCGTCATTTTAATAAATAACGCTCGACAATTTGGCCAAACTATAAAAGATAACAGGCCACAAGACGTTTTTCCGATAAGCACTGTAACCGACGAATGTAGGCTAGTGTATGGATGTAGAAGCTGCACAGATTAAAATTTTGTACGACAATGTATGCATTGTAATAGGTAGGGCTGAATTAATGTAAGGTATTTACTTATTTATTAAGGTATTTGCGTGTCAAAGGTTTATAGAAATAACGTTTTTTTTTATACTACGTCTAGAGTGGCCGTTCTGTGCAGGTCATACTTTTTTAAATATAAGAAACTCGGCTCCGTCTTACGAATTTTCGATCACGGTCACGTGTGCTGACGCGAGTTTAACATTTTTTACCTATCCCAAAAAAGTGCACAACGCCGCTAAAGAAGTTTTCACTTCAAAAATTTTATTGGTGTACAATAAAGTTTATTTTTATTCTATTCTATTCTAATATTAGCTAACCAGTAGTTAACAATTTGTATAAATATCTTCACTGGTAGTGAAGATATTTGGCATAATGTCATCTACCGGTTTTATCAGGTCAAGGTTTGATGACAAGATATCTGTGTTCATTTATTTCCTGTTATCCTGTGCAGTTTAAATATGCTTTAGTAAAACTTATATTACACTAATGAGAAAGAAAAAATGTTCAAAAACCTATATAACAGAAATAAACTACTAATTACGGTACGTACGTAGGGAATTAACTACAAAAGTACATACCTATTATTATACAAGTAATTTCAAGGCGGACGGACCCTTTAAATTAGCTCTTAAATATATATTTTTGGAAATTGATGAGATAAATTTAAATTATACACATTGTTTAAATAAATTTATATAAGAGTACATTACGTACTACACGTAATTACGGGTACGCTATTTATTACACACTAGCACCACCCCGCGGTTTCACCCGCGTAATCCCGATCTCGTAGGAAAATCGGGATAAAATGTAGCCTATATCCAGGTCTTCAGCTATCTACATACCAAGTTTCATCGCAATCGGTTCAGTAGTTTTGGCGTGAAAGAGTAACAAACATCCATACATACATACATCCATACATCCTCTCACACTTTCACGTTTATAATATTAGTAGGATTTTACTTTATTTATTATTTGAAGTGCGATTCTTTAGACTTTTCCTGCAGTAGGCAGACCCTGTACTATGGTAACCAGACTGCTAAAAAATATACTTCATTATTTTAATTTTATTATATACATACACACATATTATAGATAAATTACACTCATCACACAATAATTTGTCACGGGGTGGGAATCAAACCCTCGACCTCTGGCTCAGCAGTTAGGCTCACTAACAAAATAATAGAATTGTATTTCTTATGTCCTTTTATTTATAGCACTTAAATTTTATGGCATCTGAATCTCTTCATCTATGCAGACCATTAGGTATTTACTTTTTTTTAACCTTAAATAAGCATAAGCTAGACTACACTAGAATCAGTACGTACTACAGTTGAAAAATCAACTTTGCTTAATTGGGGAGTGAAACCAAACCGGCATGTTTGGCATGGCATGTACCTTACAGAACGTGGAGTACGCGGAGTAACAAAATGCCAAACCTTGAGTTTTCTGTGATGATTGTTTGTGATGATGTTCTGTTTGCGAGATGGTTTGGCATATTTATAATAAGTAGAAGGATTTTTAACTCTGTTAGCACATATTATGTTTATACCTAATTTATATGCATATATTTATTCTTGATTGCAATTAGTACTTCAATTAAATTAATGTCTTAAACTGACGTTTCATTGATTTACGCCGGTCTTGCTAGCTAGCGGACTATATCTTAACATCGATAGTGTAGCGTGTTGAGAAATACATTTACTTTTCCCAAAATCAGTTTAGATGACATCTTTTTTTAATTTGACTTATCCTACACTCGACAAGCTTTAATATTCATATTCTTGATAAGATTTTCTAACGAGTTTTGCTGTATTAATCAATCATAGCGTTTTATAACAGGTCTGGCCGGGATACGACTATTCCCTTTGTGGCGGTTTTTAATTCAGTTCCAATAATAACATAATCCACCGTTACGTCCGACATTTAGTCTGCCTGGTCCGTGGAGAATCCTAAAATCACCACAATTTGTAACGTTTAACGTTTTATATCTCTTATATGTTCACGGTTATTTCTCTTTCCACGGGCTGAGAACTACAGCGTTTATTTATATTGTTCATTAGCAATTTCCTGTAGATTTCTAAAATATATCATTCTAAGACTAGTAGCATTCAGTTTAAATGCCTTTGGTAAAATATATTTAGCTTTATAATGTTAATTTGTAGGTGATAGACCTTAGGAGGCCTACCACCACATTTTCACATATCACCACATTGAGAGTGCTGTCCTTGATAAAAAATGTTTGAAGAAGTATTTTCATTCCATTGAAGGTAGCTAATAATCTGAGCCATATTTTTTGTGTAATCTGCAGAGTTTTGAGAATTACGCCATGAGTACAGCGTAAAAGTAAATCTTTTTTTACTATACTATATATTCTTGCGTAATTGTAACTATCGCAGTGTCGCCAGTGTCGTTCATGGATGATTACGATTGTAGGTAATACATAATGGTATGGTACTCACGGAAGCAAGACTTCTCTTCTTCTTACATTGCTGTAGATGTACACCAGAATTTCACGTACGAATCAGTAACAGATTACCTACACATTGAAGGGGTATCACAAGTTGGAGTTCTGAGAGTTGCTTTTACCAACTTGAAATTTTTAACTTGTAATTTGTCAACTGAAAAAAAATATTTTTATTGTTTTTTCGCACCGGCTTGATTCATTATTGTGAAAACCAAATATATAACCTCGATGATAAATATATTCTTGAAATGTTTGTTTTCATTTTTGAGAAAAAATCTTAATACTTACCAATTAATTTGTTGCAGTATCTACTACAAGTTACTCTGTACCCTCATTACTCTGATGGCACCGGCATATAATGTGAGCTATCCGTCAAGTGCGAGCCAAAGGACACGGCTTTCTCAGGGGTGGAGCCGTACTGAGCTGCACTGGGCCGCACTGGGCCGCACGGGGCCACAGCGGCCGCCTTTGGCGCGGTGCTGTCAACTGACAGGTGAAGGGTCAAGAAGGTAATAGTTGTAGACGTTTGGTTACGTCGAGGTTTAAAGTCATGAAGAGATTTATTTTTAATAACTCTAGTACAACTAACTTTAGTACAGTCGATATATAAATTAATAGAATTAATTCTTTTAAAAAAAAACCGTCTTCAACAAAAAACTATTTCATAAAACACTTATATGTGGTTTTCTCATGGATGTCATTGTCAGAACTGGACCAAATTGAAATGGGACCACACGAGAAGCACCAGCTTTCAAATAAAAAAAGAATCATCGAAATCTGACATCGACTGCAGTTTGTCTTTCTATAGTATCCAGGGAGGCAAATGTCATCATCGAATTGGAAGGTTGTAGGGAACTTATCCACCTCATTATACTGTTTAGTGTCGCCGGTCCTACCTTGGCAATGCTTTGTCTGTTTCAGATATAGCTCTGAAGTCGAGCATAAAAATTAAGAATCCCACTAATATTGTAAATAGTGAAAGAGTAACAAACATCCATCCATCCATCCATCCAAACTTTCACAGTTTGGATGGATGGATGGATGGATGTTTGTTACTCTTTCACGCCAAAACTACTGAACCGATTGCGCTGAAACTTAGTATGTAGATAGCTGGAGATCTGGATTAACATATAGGCTACTTTTTATCCCGATATTCTCACGGGATCGGGACTTACGCGGATGAAACCGCGGGGTGATATTCCATATTTCGGGTGTACTTTTAAGTCTTCTAATTGAAGGCGATTCCTATGCTTGTTTGCCACCGCAGTGGTATTAAAAAATATCTTTATTAAAGTTCTTCATTTTGTTTTGATGATTGAAATTCGTCTCTTAAATCAAGATCAAAGTGAATCAATACATGCAACTGCTGAACTTATTACGCTCCACAAAATCGATCTAATAAATGATCGATAACTCATCGAGTCATGTTGACTCGATAATTTACCACTTATAAATGAACTTGACTTGTTTCTAGATCGTCGTTGACATTATGTCCGTTTTTGGTTCCAAGCCTGACCTCCTATTGTTCAAGAGAAATTCACGTCCCAAGATGGACTTCGCTGTAAAAATAATGATTCATTTGAACGCGACATCGGTGCTTTAATAGACTGCTTTGTTACCACAGTTTTGGTTAGGAAAATATATATAGTACTAATGGTAAAAAGTAATTGTGGGTAGTCTAATGCTGTGATTTCATTGGAGCGGAGAGGGAGCGGTAGCGATACGTGATTTTTTTTTAACTTATGTTCTATTAAGCGGTAAATATATTCGCTGGCAAAGCCCAACGATCTTGCTGTAGGTCTGTTGGTATTCAATTTAGTTCAATGGTCATCTGCTATGCGATAAAATGTATCAAACCAAAGCATTGTTTTAGCGTCTTACGTCACTAATTTAATTATTAAAAATTTAAAATTCAAATATAAAATATTTGTGAAGCAGATTAATAATGCTTGACAGAAAGGAGATAGATCTAAGAGTCGTATATTATCACAGAATTTTTTTAACTAACGTGGCAATTAATAATAATATTTATAATGTTTACACATTAATCGAAATATGTTACCAACCCCATCCAAAGAAACTTCATTGACCTCTATTCACAAGCAGAAAACGTTCTACGTTAAAAGCGTTTTTGGTTAACGAGGGGCTCCGCTTTAATGACCCTACTTTCACAGAGCTGACAGTGGACTATTTCTTACTCGTCTTTTTAAGAATTATCTACGCGTCCATTTGTCTGCTCCGCTCGCCTAAACTCTAGTGGAAATTTATTATAATCGCTACATATGTCACTGGAAACGCAGCCTAAAGAAGAGTTTGTTATTAATGGCATCACAGAGGTGACATTTTTGTGTAAAATATTGCATAGTTCAGTGCGAGTCCATGAAATAGGTGGAATATCGGTAGTGGAACGAATTATTCTAATGATTGCGCTCCTGTTTTCTAAATCAGTACAATAGAATGGTGTGTAGGTTACAATTTGAACTATGAATGACATTCCACGCTGATGGTAAGGCCTCTTTTATGACAGCCATGGTCGAATATCTTTTCAAAGAAGTTTTGAAAAGATATTTGACCTCGAGAAGCCTTTGAAGTTATGAGTATGAAGATCAATAAAGCTTTTAGATTTCAAATACGTATATTAATTTATTTATATATACATACTAGTAGTCTCCCACAGGTCGAAATTTGACCGTAATTCGTTAATGGCTACGAAACACTGACTGACTTTACTGCACGGATTGCGCAATGGTTTAAGTGGTCACTTCGCCACTACGCCGTGCCGAGTGTTGTGGGTTCAAATCCCGCACGGGACAAAAATTCATTCCGTCCGTTGCTTAATTGTTTGTGAAACCCCCTGCGACACAGATATATTACTGATTCGGGAGTTGACTTTAAAAAAGAAAATAATACAAATCGTTTGATAAACAGAGGAGAAAAAGACATTAAACATTGCTTTGTTTTTAACTATTTATATATAGACTAGCCGTTAGCCCGCAGTTTCACCTGCGTTTATGGTCACTGCTCCGCTCCTAAAGGTTAATTCTATCCAATAAAACAACAAACAAATAAATCCAATAATACGTAAGACAGAAACGCTTAAACGTACACAAGATACGCAAAGTGTATCACCGTTGATGTCGCCTGCTATGTTAACATGATTAATTGATCGTATATTTAATAAAACGGTATTCTCTCAGGCTATCATTGCTAAATTTACGTACGGATGTTAAATGTCGATGTATCTACCGGCGTGCGCAAAAACATCAATAATGATGGAGTTTTATGTTTGGCAGTATTTAAGAGTTTAGTTACGCATTGGCAACTTTGCAGCGCAATTATATAGGAGCTTACAGTAGCTTTCCAATAAATGTTTCCACATGCAATTCCTGGTTCACTACACTTGAAGATGAACGTTGGATAACGTAACGGAACGTTTTATGTGGGAGAGCCATGCTTCGGCACGTATGGGCCGGCTCGACTCCGCTCGTTACCACGGCCTCACAGAAAACCGGCCGTGAAGCAATGCTTGCATTGCATTTCGCCGCGTGAGTGAGGTTACCGGAGGCCCTAACCCTTCCCTCTCCCTTATTCCCGTCCTTCCCCTCTCCCCCCCTCCCCCTCTTCTCCTACTCCCACCTTAAAGGGCGGCAACCCACTTGTGATTCTCGAGTTGCAGGTGCCCATGGGCGGAGGTAGTCATTCGTCCGTCTGCTCGTTTGCCCCCTATACCATAAAAAAAAATTATAAAAAAAAACATTTCTTTAAAGATATTTTCAAATGACATAATTATCATTAAAAAAGTAATAGTGTCTAAGTTTGGTTCATTTGAGACTTTCATTTTCTATTTTGGCCTTTAAATTTTTTTGTTTGCATTCAGTTTATAATAAATTGATTTGTTGCTGTCAGATGTCAGCCACATGCTAACCTTTAAATGACATCCTACAAAAAACATCCATTCCTCGTAACATAAATATTCAGAAAAAAATATGTTAACCTGCCAATCTTCCATTTCTCTTTACTTTCCATGGCACATAAATTAACCTCAACATAACAGCGTCATCAACCAATTAGTATGGAGTTGGTTGTGCGAGCGCAAGTGACAAATGGCCGCCATATCTCATTCGAAACGAGATCAGCTCGAAACACAAGTAAAAAACTGAACTTTTTATACATTACGTACGTATGAACTATGACCTGGGGACGAACGTTATAATGATTATTTATTAAAATAAGGTTTTCTTCATAAATTTTAGATTATTAGTGGATCGCTCGCGGCAGTGTCAGCTAATTTTAATTTAGTGCCCAACTTCTTAATGTTAAGTGATCTATCGGTGATACTAAACCTCAAATAGCATGTAATTATATCTCGAATAATGATTAGGATTAGCATAGCGAATCATTTTGTTTATGTTTTGTAAATGGGTTTTGAAATAGTAACGATATTATTAATGCATTAATGTTATGGCCCTCACACGTGTTTAATTGACGTTTCTTAATGATATGAATAAACTGAATTCTCGTTAAACGTAACCTAGTATTTACTACTACTTTTCATGGGAGTCTTCATCTTTATTGTCTTCTTAAGTCTTTTCATGTCTCTACGAGCATGTTCTAAAGAAGAATCTTTTACAAATATTTTTACAGCAGCGACTGTAGTTCACATTATGTTAGTGACCACAAAAATTAATGTCGTAAATGATCATGTGAATCAATGTAGTCAGAGTTTAATATATTGCTCTTCTTCTTTAGGTGCCTCTTCATTGCTGTATGTTGGCCGTCAGCTTCCTATATTCATCCCTGTTAATGGCCAAGCGGACCAAATGTTCGACGGAAGTAATACCGGTCCACTCCCGGATGTTGCGCAGCCACGATTTTTTCCTTCGCCCAGCGCGTCTCTTTCCTTCTACTTTACCCATCGTCATAATATATTGCTTACTAGCACACAATCAGTGCAGTATTTTGGATATTGCAGAAATAATTATAAAAGAAATCGTTTAGAATGGATGCTGTGGCGATATCCATATACACCAAGCACACATAGCGACATCTAGTGAAGACAAGCCGAACTACGTAGTAACTACAGAACCTGCATCGCGCAGTGGAAGTTCTCGCGCGTATGAATATGTACACAACTTGTCAACATTAACCTTGGGGCCTGCCAAGCATGATCCACTTTGTGTTGGAGGGACATCACACCCCTGTTCCCACAGATACCAACAAACATTCAATAGTTAAAATCGCGAGTTCTGATTTTTATTTATTACGAGGATATAGTACTAGCTGGTATAGAACTATAGTTTATTTACGCAAACTCAAATTCAAAACAAAACTGCGCAAGTCCCGTTTTCAATAAAATGTTATCTCGAAATGGTTCTAACTGTTTATTGTTGAAATACATAAAACAATTATTTATTGACCTCGGACCATTCACCTTTTTGTGTAAAATCGCAATTCGTTTCAATATAATTGTAGCAGATGTCTGCCATACCATGTTTTTCTACATATTAAACAGCGCTATCTAGACACAAACTAGTAAATTAGGACAAAATAGTGCTTGCATAAAGCACTTGGCATTCTAGAATATGTTATGTGGAAAGATAAATTAGCTTGTTTGCATTTACTCTACTGTGCTTATTATTTACTACGGGTTCTACTACTTATTCTATGGGTTCTAGAACATACGTTTATTTTGTAAGTACATATATATAATACAAAGAAAGAACAGACCAATGAAAAAACACATATTCATGCATACAAATGGGACACAACTCAATGGGAATCCAACCTCCTACCGTCACAGACGAATGCTCTATCGCTGCACCGTATAGGCACCCAAATTCAATCATCTGTACATAATATTATTGTATAGCTACTGTTCTAATTACTCACAAAATCATGGAAAGTGCTACAAATTTGAAATTTGGCCGGCAGATTCCTCATAGTAGGTGTACTAAGACAAACGCGAGGAGAGCGGGGAGGACCAGCTTCATGAGGAGTACCGAGAGGCGCGGAAAACTCTGAAGCTGGCCATTAGCCGCGCCAAAGAGGAGAAGAGAAAGGAGATGCTGGAGTGTCTCGATCGTGACCCCTGGGGTCGCCCATATCGCGCGGCGCAACAAAAGCTCCACGCGTCGGGCCCCCCCCTTACGGAGACTCTCCAGCCCAGCTTCCTGCAGGAAGTGGTTGAGGGCCTTTTCCCGCACGGGTGGAACACACACCCCCGTCGATGGCCCTTTTGGCCAGACACGACGGGGAGGTCGAAAATGAGGACGTTCCGCCCGTCACAGAGGCGGAGATAGGGGCGGCTGTTCTACGGATTCGTTCCAAGAACACCGCCCCCGGGCCGGACGGGATTCCTGCCCGAGCATTGGCCCTGGCCCTCGACCACATGTCGGACCGCCTCAGGGAAGTGTTCGACGCTAGCCTGGCGTCCGGACGCTTCCCTGACTGCTGGAAGGGCGGGAAGCTGGTGCTTTTAACGAAGCTGGGACGGCCTACCGACTCGGTCGCGGCCTACAGGCCCATATATATACAGGCCCAGGCGGGGCGTTCGACGGTCGGAGCTGTGTTGCGCCTGAGGGCCGTAACCGAAGACGTAGTGAGCTGTGGCGGCGTGCTGTTGGCGGTGTCGTTGGACATCGCCAACGCATTCAAAAGTCTGCCATTCAGCTGCATCAGGGAAGCACTCCTCTATCATGGGGTGCCACAGTACCTGAGGCGGCTGGTGGCAGACTATCTTGAGGAGCGTACCGTCATGTACGAGGACCGAGATGGAGTTTTGAGTCGTCGGCCCATGTCGTGCGGTGTTCCGCAGGGGTCTGTCCTTGGACCACTCCTGTGGAACATGGGGTACGACTGGGCCCTTCGAGACGAGTTCCCCCCCGGGCTGGGCGTAATCTGTTACGCCGACGACACTCTTGTCACAGCCCGGGGGGTGAACTTTCAAGAGGCGGCGCGTTTGGCTACCAGGGGAGTCTCCCTGGTGGTCGGGCGCATCGAGGCGCTGGGCTTGCGGGTGGCCCTGGATAAGACGGAGGCCCTTTTATTCCATGGGCCCCGTCGTGGTCCACCCCCTGGCGCCTCTATCGTGGTCAACTCGGTCCTCGTACCGGTTCAGGCCCACATAAGGTATCTGGGCCTGATCCTCGACGGTAGGTGGCTCTTCGACGAGCACTTCCGACAGCTTGCTCCGAAGCTGGTCGGCGCTGCGTCCGCCCTTGGGCGACTCTTGCCCAATTTGGGCGGGCCCAGCGTCGCTACGAGACGGCTGTACACGGGGGTTGTCCGGTCAATGGCACTGTACGGTGTACCGGTGTGGGCGGTAGCTCTGACCACCCAGAATAGGGCGCGCCTCTGGCGCCCTCAGAGGGTTATGGCGGTCAGAGCCATACGCGGATACCGCACCGTGTCGACGGAGGCGGCGTGCGCGTTGGCCGGGACTCCCCCGTGGGATTTGGAGGCGGAAGTGCTCGCCGAAGTATATCGGCGAACGGTTGAGTTCCGGGCGGGAAGCGGCAGTCGGCCCCCGCCCGAAGAGGTACGCGAATGGCGTGAGGCCGCTCGCCGAGCCACCATGGCTCGTTGGTCGTCCCGGCTGGAGGCTCCACGTGCTGGCTTTGCCGCCGTGGAGGCGCTCCAGCCGGTCATCGTCGAGTGGGCAGGGCGGCAGCACGGGACTCTTTCCTTCCGACTGATGCAGGTTCTTTCCGGGCACGGCTGCTTCGGGAAGTACCTGCACTCGGTCGCTAGGAGGGAACTGAGTCCCGCCTGTCACCACTGCGACTGCAGTGAGGACTCGGCTCAGCACACGCTGGCGGTTTGCTCCGCCTGCGCGACGCAGCGTTGGGCCCTCACTGCAGTCATCGGAGGGGATCTCTCGCTACCGGCCGTCATACGCTCCATGGCCGGTAGCGACAGGAATTTTACCGCGGTCGCGACCTTCTGTGAGGATGTCATCTCGCAGAAGGAGGCGGTGGAAAGGGTCCGGGAGGACGATCTCCACTCGGACCTATTTCGCCGCCGGCGAACCGGGCGGCGGAGGCGCGCTTACCAGCGCCTCATGCCGCCCTGAGTGTGGCCGCGGGTGGATGGGACGGGTTTTCCCCTCCACCCGCTATAGTGGCCCCCCGCGAGGACGCGGCGTCCGCGTGTGCCTGGACGTCGCCTAATTTAGAGAATTTTACCCGAAGGTGGTGCCCGCGCTTTGCGGGCAGGCGCTAGGAGGGTTCCGGATGTCTTAATAAAGCTGTTCCCGGATCCCTCCTACTTAAGGCGCAGTACGGCACACCGTGTGGTTTTAGTCGGTTCGATTCCGACACACCGCCCCGCTGAAAACCCCGGCGGGGTGACGGCCCGAGGGGGTTTCCACAAGCACAAAAAAAAAAAAAAAAAAAAGGTGTACTAAGACAAAAGTTAAGAAACGATTTTTGAAAACTCAATCCCTTCCATACAATATCCAATTAATTAATATAAATAGAAGCTGCGGTAGCGTAATGGCTAAGGCGTCGGACTTGCGATCGAGTGGTTGCGGGTTCGAACCCCACCCAGTGCACTACCGACGTGAACCCACTCCTAACACAAGCATTTAGCTTAGCTGGAGGGGTTAATAAGAATACTAGTAATGTGTGACCCACGTTACTAGTAGTCTTTTTTAAAAAAAAAAGAAAAATTAATAAACAGATTAAGTTATTGATTGTTTTTAAACTTTCGCGACTTTGATGCATATTAGATGTGTAACTAGGGACTTAATTGCGATAATATTTAAAAGGTACAATACCTCTTGCCCGACGTTTCGATCGAATTGCACCGATCGTGGTCACGAGTGGAGTCGTGTAACCAAGAGATACCTATTGTACCTTTTAAATATTATCTCGATTAAGCCCCGAGTTAAACATCTAATAGAATAAGATATTATTTAATACACAAGTAAAGTTCCTAGCACGTATCAAGTCGTGGGTAAAACCTAGATATAAATAAATATATCTTAAAATAAAATAAAAGTGACGTGCGAAAATTATTAGCGTAATTACTATTTCGTACAATGACAGCTGTGATTAATTCTCAACATTTATGAACTTCACAATTAAATTCGATTTCTTTTTTATTTGTGTCTGTGGTTATCTGAAAATCCGTTGGCGCAATGACGTCATGAATCATAGCATGAAACATAAAGGTTTTTTTTTGACAATTGACACAATTGAGAGCTTTATTGCATTCATTTAAATTTTACTGATTAATTTAGACAAAAAAAACTTTTTATTAAAAAATTTAAAGAACTGTAAACTATACTAAAAAAGGAAAAAATAAGTCTCATCAGTAAATAGTTGAATGCACTAACATTTAAATAATATTAAGTTTATAAGTACCTCAAGAATCACGTTAATTTCATAGAGGAACTTCAACCGTCTTTTAGGTAAGTGGGAGAATGAACTCACTCAATATACTTGTAAATAATTTAGCCGTTTAAAGCAGTTTCACTTGCATTTATGCTCACTGCTACGGTCCTGAGATATTTAGCGAGATGTTTATCACATTTATCCCTTCCTAAAAATGGATTGTTCGATTCCGATTAGTTACCGAGATTAGGGCGTTCATTAAAAAAACTGTCAGAAGTGAAAACTTAACTTACATAATATATATACACACACACATCTGTATACATGTATCTGGGCGAGACGGTCACGCGAATTCAGTGCTTTTTTGCCAATGCCAAAAGTGCTCAACGTGGCTAAAGAAGTTTTCACACACATCGGTATGTATGTATTTGAGCGTGACGGTCACGCGAGTTCAGTGCTTTTTTCATAACATTTACCATTCATTAGCTGTATTACATTTGTATAGATTTATATAATTGTGTAAAAAACTATTTTAATTTATATTTAGTTAATACATCATTTCACTGCTTACTCCCTTTCTAGTCATATCTTCTTTCACGCAGTCAATCAATTTTTTTGGTCAGATAATCACTACATTTATAAAATAAAGTCCTCGTTCACGTCTGTCTGTCTGTCTGTTCGCGATAAACTCAATAACTACCGAACCGATTTTCATACGGTTTCCACCAATAGACGGAGTGATATATGAGGAAGGTTAGGTGCATTATGGTTTTGTGTGAAAGGGCTGAAATACGTGGGGTACACTGAAAGTTTGACGTAACTCATTAATAAAGCAATTTACATGTAAAGTAATATATTTACTGCTTTTCGAAGTCTCCATTACATTTTAAACACTTTTTATTTTAGTAAAAACCATTTTTGAAAACATGAGGACCATTGGTCCAGGGCCTCTTACAGCCTCGTAAATGTCATACCTCTCATCAAATCTTTGATTTTACGGAAAATAAAGAAATCGCATGGTGCCAGGTCTGGACTATGTGCGGGATGGGTCACTAGCTCTACCTTTTCAGAAGCCAAAAATGATTTTGTCTTGTTCGCGGTGTGCGTCAAAGCATTGTCATGGTGCAATAGGATGCAACTTCTTGGTCGTTTTTCCCTAACTTTTTCAAGGACACTGGTCAAACAAATGGTGGTGTACCACTCAGCACTAATTGTCTTTTGTTCTTCAAGTGGGATTGTGTAAGCAGGACCGTCCGGTTTCTCGCCTGCCTCAATTTTGTTGGTTTTTGGTTTGCTGTCATCTTCGAACACCCATACAGAAGACTGTTACTTTCTTTCCGGTATGTAACAATATATCCATGTTTCATCTACTGTCATAATGTCATACACAGCATTTGAACGTCCGTGATCGTACTTTAAGAACATTTTTTAACACCAATCAACACGAGTCCGTTTTTGTTCTGGGGTAAGTTCATGAGGAGTCCAGCGGCAACAAAGTTTTATACCTTTTAAATGTTGATGCAAGATTTTTTGAATTTGGCTTATACCAATCCCCAAATATCCTCGAATCTTCTCACAGGTGATACACTGGTTTTGTTCAATTAGTCGCTCGACTTTCACGAATTTCATTACGGAGAGAAACACGGCTACGATCAAATTCTGCGTACCAACGCCTTACGGTGTTAAAATATGTATAAAATGAGGTGCTTCCCTCCCAAAAGCATTTTAAAGACGAGCAGTGCAATCTTGCGGAGTCAGTGAACTATTAAAATCATAAAAATCATGACCCTATAATCTTTTCGCGTTAATTCAATTTTCGCTACGTACGACGAATTTCAACTTGTGATAAAAAACAATTGACACGCGATCTGCCGCCAATTTTTTTTAATCAATGATTTAAAAAAATATATAAAGTTTAAAAAAATATAACATTCGAAATTCAAACATTTATGAGCGGTCAGGAGCGAAGAACTTTCAGTGTGCCCTATTCATAACGAAGAATGTTGAAAAAGTCAATATAATTATGCCTAGTTACCCGTGCGAAGCCAGGGCGGGTTGCTAGTATATAATAATAAATAAATTGTTACAGACATCAATATAGAGAGTAGAAATATCCTCGACGAGACTTTTTGGAAAACAGGCAATAATTGTGCCGTCTGATAGCTTCTCTTATTAGTAAGTTGTTGAAGGAATTATTTTAATAATTTTGCTTTCACCCAAACTTGGTAACTCAATTCAATACATTTTTTAATATGCTGTTACATTTGTGGTCTCAAGAAATAGATTGTAACTCTATTAGGGTTACTTTTGTGAATTAATTTAATAAAATAAAATGTATGAGCGTCTTTAGGACAACCTCTGTGGTGATGCTTTAGAGCATTCGATTGTAATGTCAGAGGTCGCGGGTTTGATCCCTGTTCGGTACAAATATTTGTAGATATGATTGTCTTTTGCATTGGTATGGATGTTTTTATGTACAATATATCAGTATTTAAAAAAATCAATTTAAATGTATTATTGGTTGGAGTTTTAGTGTCCGTAGTACAAGCTATGCTCAGTTTGTTTTTTTTTTTTATGGGGTAGTGGGCAAATGCGCATACGGGTCACCTGATGGTAAGTGACTACCGCCGCCCGTGGACACCTGCAACTCAAGAGTCACAAGTGGAAAAAATGGAGGGGAGAGATTTAAGGCCTTTTTTTTTTTTTTTTTGTGCGTGTGGAAACCCCCTCGGGCCGTCACCCCGCCGGGGTTTTCGGCGGGGCGGTGTGTCGGAATCGAACCGACTAAAACCACACGGTGTGCCGTACTGCGCCTTAAGTAGGAGGGATCCGGGAACAGCTTTATTAAGACATCCGGAACCCTCCTAGCGCCTGCCCGCAAAAGCGCGGGCACCACCTTCGGTTAAAATTCTCTCAATTAGGCGACGTCCAGGCACACGCGGACGCCGCCTCCTCGCGGGGGGCCACTACAGCGGGTGGAGGGGAAAACCCGTCCCGTCCACCCGCGGCCACACTCAGGGCGGCATGAGGCGCTGGTATGCGCGCCTCCGCCGCCCGGTTCGCCGGCGGCGAATTAGGTCCGAGTGGAGATCGTCCTCCCGGACCCTTTCCGCCGCCTCCTTCTGCGAGATGACGTCCTCACAGAAGGTCGCGACCGCGGTAAAATTCCTGTCGCTACCGGCCATGGAGCGTATGACGGCCGGTAGCGAGAGATCCCCTCCGATGACTGCAGTGAGGGCCCGACGCTGCGTCGCCCAGGCGGAGCAAACCGCCAGCGTATGCTGAGCCGAGTCCTCACTGCAGTCGCAGTGGTGACAGGCGGGACTCAGTTCCCTCCTAGCGACCGAGTGCAGGTACTTCCCGAAGCAGCCGTGCCCGGAAAGGACCTGCGTCAGTCGGAAGGAAAGGGTCCCGTGCTGCCGCCCTGCCCACTCGACGATGACCGGCTGGAGCGCCTCCACGGCGGCAAAGCCAGCACGTGGAGCCTCCAGCCGGGACGACCAGCGAGCCATGGTGGCTCGGCGAGCGGCCTCACGCCATTCGCGTACCTCTTCGGGCGGGGGCCGACTGCCGCTTCCCGCCCGGAACTCAGCCGTTCGCCGATATACTTCGGCGAGCACTTCCGCCTCCAAATCCCACGGGGGAGTCCCGGCCAACGCGCACGCCGCCTCCGTCGACACGGTGCGGTATCCGCGTATGGCTCTGACCGCCATAACCCTCTGAGGGCGCCAGAGGCGCGCCCTATTCTGGGCGGTCAGAGCTCCCGCCCACACCGGTGCACCGTACAGTGCCATTGACCGGACAACCCCCGTGTACAGCCGTCTCGTAGCGACGCTGGGCCCGCCCAAATTGGGCAAGAGTCGCCCAAGGGCGGACGCAGCGCCGACCAGCTTCGGAGCAAGCTGTCGGAAGTGCTCGTCGAAGAGCCACCTACCGTCGAGGATCAGGCCCAGATACCTTATGTGGGCCTGAACCGGTACGAGGACCGAATTGACCACGATAGAGGCGCCAGGGGGTGGACCACGACGGGGCCCATGGAATAAAAGGGCCTCCGTCTTATCCAGGGCCACCCGCAAACCAAGCGCCTCGATGCGCCCGACCACAAGAGAGACTCCCCTGGTGGCCAGGCGCGCCGCCTCCTGAAAGTTCACCCCCCGGGCTGTGACCAACGTGTCATCGGCGTAACAAATTACGCCCAGCCCGGGGGGGAAGTCGCCTCGAAGGGCCCAGTCGTATCCTATGTTCCACAGGAGTGGTCCAAGGACAGACCCCTGCGGAACACCGCACGACATGGGCCGACGACTCAAAACTCCATTTCGGTCCTCGTACATGACGGTACGCTCCTCTAAATAGTCTGCCACTAGCCGCCTCAGGTACCCTGGCACTCCGTGATACTGGAGTGCTTCCCTGATGCAGCTGAATGGCAGACTATTGAACGCGTTGGCGATGTCCAATGACACCGCCAACAGCACGCCGCCACAGCTCACTACCTCCTCGGTCACGGCCCTCAGGCGCAAAACAGCACCGACCGTCGAACGCCCCGCTCGAAAACCGAATTGGGCGTCCGACAGATCGGGGCCGACCTCGCCAAGGTGCCGGACGATGCGGGCAGAGAGGACCCTCTCAAACAGTTTACCCGCCTCGTCCAGCAACACGATGGGCCTGTAGGCCGCGACCGATTCGGTGGGCCGTCCCGGCTTCCTCAAAAGGACCAGCTTCCCGCTCTTCCAGCAATCAGGGAAGCGTCCGGACGCCAAGCTAGCGTCGAACACTTCCCTGAGGCGGTCGGACATGTGGTCAAGGGCAAGGGCCAATACTCGGGCAGGGATCCCGTCTGGCCCGGGGGCGGTGTTCTTGGAACGGATCCGTAGAACAGCCGCCCCTACCTCCGCCTCCGTGACGGGCGGAACACCATCCTCTTCGTCCTCCCCGTCGTCTCCGGCCAAAGGGGCAGAGATTTAAGGCCTCCGGTAACCTCACTCACTGTTTCGCCGAGTGCTTCGTTGAATCGTGTCTGTGAATCGTTGCTTCACGCCGGCTTTCTGGGAGCCCCTTATCACTTATGTCGAGCCGAAGCTTATGGCTTATAGCTCTAGTATCTAGATAAAACTGTGTAATATGTCCCAAACTATTACTATTAATACTACAAGTTATAAAACAAAGTCGTCCCGCTGCGTCTGTCTGTCTGTCTGAACGAGATAAACTCAATAACTACTGAACAGATTTCATACGGTTTTCACTAATAGAGGGAGTGATTCATGAGAAAGGTTAACGCGTATAATTTGTCGACCGTCGTCGTTGACCACCTGGGAAGTATACCCTTTCAAACAAAAGAACAATTTTCCAAATCGGTCCAGGCATCTTTGAGTAATCGGTGAACATACATAAAAAAATACAGTGGAACATAGAACCTCCTTCTTTTTTGAAGTTGGTTAACAAGTATTCATCTTATTTTATAATAAAAGCGAAGATAGGAAATTAGGAATTCCTAATGTGACTCATAATATAAAGTGAAAGTGTGGGCGTTATAGTGTGAGTTAGCACGTTTGTTATCCTGTCACACCGAAAAAACTAGACGGATTTTGATGGAGTTTTGGTACACAAATTGCTTATATGCTAACATACTCACACGGGCCAAGAGATGAGAAGCCAAGGTCGTAATTTACTATTTGCATAAATGACACGCTTTTTTATCCTTTCACATATTCAATAATTTATTGCTTGAAATCGGAAAGCCTAGTTTTGTATTATATATTCCTTTTATTAGATTCCAATGCTAATGGGTGGCAAAAACATATATCTAATAGGATCAACAAATAGCTATACGCAATCAAAAAAATGTTGTTTGCGAAAGTCACGTTGAAATCGAACGCATCGCGTGCATTTCTTCAGGGTCAATGATTACATAAAGATTCCATGTTCTGCATATAAAAAATCTTTTAGTAAATAAGTAAACTGACCACAATGTGTTGTTACCGGTGACAATAAACCTACCCAACACTATAATTGTCACTCGCAATTCACCAGTAAGATTACCACACCTTGCAAGTAATCAATCTTTATCTATGGTAGTCTTAATAGTGAAGATAACTCTATAGTCCAACTGCAGGGCATGAGCTTGTTTTTTAGTTTGGTTATGTATGCAAAAAGTACTGTCAATAACTTATATAGACGGGTGTTGTAAGTTTGACGTGTCTGTGGCATCGTAGCTCCTAAACGAATGGACCGATTTAAGTTCGGTTTTTTTAAATCAAATCAAATCATTTATTATTTTGCAGAAAGCACTGTTACAATGCTGTTGTCAATTTCATAATATGTTACTTGCTTTTTGTTTGAAAGGTGACTTGATCAAGATTGTTTCTAGATATAATTCAAGAAAATCTGTTCAGCCGTTCGAAGATAATCAGCTCTTTTCTAATCGTTGAAGGGATTTTCGAGTCAGGGGTGTTTATGATAAACTTAATATTTGTAAACTTAGTTACTTTACGTAGCACAAAACCTAAATTTCAGTACACATTTTTTACATCTATACTATATATATTATAAAGCTGAAGAGTTTGTTTGCTTGAACGTGCTAATCTCAGGATCTGTTGTTTCAAATTAAAAAATTCTTTTAGTGTTGGATAGCCCATTTATCTAGGAAGGCAATAGGCTATAAAACTAAAAAAAATAGGAGCGGAGCAGTGACCATAAACGCAGGTGAAACTGCGGGGACGGATAGTATCTTTATAATATGGCTCCCAAATGTCAGTTCAGTATTGACTGTTACTTCTTCGTTAAATCTTTGACCTCAGACATTGCCTGTCAGACACTTCGAGTTATTAAATTACAAAAGGTTGTCCTTACTCCATTTCACTATACTGTCATTGTCTTTTTGTAATTTTATGCAATTGTCTAAATTATGTACAGGGAGATAAAGCCTATGGTCGTCAGCAAATAGTAGCCACTGTGCATCTTGTACTACGTTCGGCAAATCATTTATCATTAATATAAATTGGAGAGGTCCGAGGTTGCTTCCCTGACTTACCTCTGAGAGTGTGAAATAGGGTTCAGAAATGTGATTGGCGTATTCTACATATTGCCACCTGTCTCTCTTTTTGCTAGCTACAGCTAGCAAAAAATCTCAACAAACGTGGAGTGGGACCTATGGTCGCTAATTTTGTGAGTAAACGTCATTATTGAGCAGGTCGAAAGCTTTTCTAAAATCCAAGTAAGCAGCGTCAACCTGTCCCTCATCATCTACTGCGGGTACAACGTCAGTTACGTACGTAAGGAGATTACTGGTGGTACTTTTACACGGGTGGAGATCGTGCTGCGCTTCTGAAAGCTGCGCATTTATCTGTGAAAATATGGCTTTATGAATAGTAGACTATTTGAGTCGCCGGCGTCGATATCACTGCCACCAGTTTTTATCCTTCCAGCGTTTCTCTATAGCCTTCCTTTGGAACCGGTACGACTCCGGTAATTTTCGCTCGGTCTGGGAATACTACTTCATTCAAACAAAGATTAAAAATATGAAGTAACGGATAGGCAAGAACAGTTCGACAATTCTTAAAGATGTAAGGTGGAATGCCGTCTGGCCCTGTAGATTTTGATGGCTTTAGTTTCTGAAGAGCATATCGTACCTCATCGAAATGCAGTCGCTCCAGATGGAGCCGCGCGCCTTCATTCATGCTACCCTATACGCCTACTGCCGCTGCCACACTAAGTTCAGCTCGTTGAGTGCTGTATAGACCGTGAAAGTATTCTGCAAAACTCCCTAGTGCATTCGTCGTCATTGTATAAATGGATTCATCTGATCTATCATAATGAATGTATATTTTATATACTTATTAATCAATTTGTTGTTAGTAATTGTTGTTATAATATATATCTTTTAATTGCCATTCTTTCTTCTTTCTAACAAAATTTACCTACGTTTATTACTACATATTATGTTATGTTGCCGGCAGTTACTGTCTTGTTTTATTTTCTGTCAAGATAAATGTATTTTCTTTCTGCTTTCTTCGATATTTGTTATTTGTTACACAAGGTATCGAAATGCTCTACAAGATTTACCATCAAACACACGTTTCTCGATAATATGTCCCGATAGTACCGCAGCGAGTTCGACTTGACTCCAAACAGTCCACAACATTATTCACCGACGATACGTTTATCACACCATCGTCTAATGCGTTTTTTATTCATGAGCCCCATAGATTAAGTTATCAAACGATTTGGTACTAAATCATTAATCTATAAGACGGTGTACTAAGTCAAAATGTTTTACTACGGTCTTGGAGAACGGGTGAATGTTCGGCATGTTATTTATTTGTAAAGAATGTTTACTTATGTGATACGCTATTGGGTTTTGAGTAACCGAATTTGAGTTACCGAATAGGTTATTATTGTAATCTTAGTAGAGTGCTGACTTTTACTGACACGTTTTTTTTTAGCTTGAACAGCTGGGTACTTGATTTAAACGTCACAAATGTTTAATCGGTATTTATTTTTAAAAGTAGAGATGTTATTAAGATATAGTAAAAGCACCACACGCTATTACTATTATCACTTTATTCTTTTTTTCATGCTAAAATATTTAATAATAATGAAGTAGTGGACTTTCTATTCGTGTCAAATAAAATCTTTGTACTTTTTATTATTTTCATAAAATATTCTTGGAGATGACAAAGAGGTCTGTCTGTCTGTCTGTCGGTCTATCCAAGACCTTTTTCTCGGGAGGCCTCAATTTTAATTTAAATATTAAATACTTGGGCCTATGGCCCTTTAAAGTTGTAATAAATTCGTTTGTAATATAATTATTTGTAAAGCTAATAAATCGAAATGTGTTTATTTATGTTATATCACATATTTTTCATATAACAAATTACAATAAGGAGAATATAAAACTTTACCAATCTTTTCTTTAAGTAGATATATAAAATATAAAAATTTCGTGTCGCATTGTTTGTGCGCAATGAAATTTTGCACACTCTATGCAGTTTGGTCTAACTTGAGAGATAGGACAGTCTTTATCTCAATTTGTAGTCGCTATATTTATTGCAAATTACTTAGCCACAGCAACGCGTAATCACTACATATTATGAAATAAAGTCCCCGCCGCGTCTATCTGTCTGTTCGCGATAAACTGAAAAACTACTGAACGGATTTTCATGCGGTTTTAACCAACAGGTAGACTGATTCATGAGGAAGATTTACGTGTATAATTTGTTAACGTTTTGTGTAAATTGTTTGAAATATAATGATGATTGTCGAAGATGTCTACTGACTACCCGTGCGAAGCCGGGGCAGGTTGCTAGTATATTATATAAGTTAGCACTCAACAATTCATGGTGCCTCACTCAACACCATGTTCTGCTGGATTATCTCTTACTACCTTTCCTCGTACCGATAATCGATTTAATCGATTGTGACCACCCTCACACTGTGCAGGCCTTACGCCAAATTCCCATCCCCGAGCGTTTAATCGATTTTAACTGATGATAAAACTTTCTATGGCATGAAATTTAGATGCGTGAAGGAGCTTGCACATCTTCGAATTAACAATTAAGTTTCCTTACAAATAGCGGTAGCTTTGAATGTTAAATTATCGTGTTTATTTCACATTTTATGGAGGGGTAATTTGATTTGGTGGCACGAGATTCCGAGGAGTAACGGAGTTTACGCTATGCTTTGTATAACTTTAATTATTGTTTTCGTATGTTAGCTTTGCTTGGCATATCATGAAAATAGTTGGGTGACCTTTGCTAGACAAATGTGTGTTGCTAGGTATCAACAATGTATGGCTCTGGGTCGCCGTCAGTCAGTAGATGTAACTGTACGAGTATCAATGTTGCCAATGTAAATGAAAGTTCAAAAGCGCTTGAAAGAGACAAATGAGAAAAATGTTAAAGGAATATATCAGCGTTTATTCTTGATTATTATGACTTATAATAATCAATATTTTTGAAGCGAAAACTTTTTTAGCGGCGTTGTGCACTTTTTGGGATGGGTAAAAATGTTAAAATTGCGTCAGGACACGTGACCTGATCGAAAATTCGTAAGACGGAGCCGAGTTTCTTAAATTTAAAAATATATAACATTCGAAATTCAAACATTTATGAGCGGCCAGGAGCGCAGAACTTCTAGTGTACCCTATGTTTACATTTAGATATGGTATAACCTACTTTTTATTTTTAACCTAATTATATAAATATACAGATGTGTTTGTGTATATTTATGCAAATACATTGTGAAGTTATGTTTTCACTTCTGTCGGCAGTCCCATGACTGCCTACTTTTTTTCTTTATTTCTGATAGGACAAATCATACTCTATTTTATGGTGGCGATGCTCTTATTTATTAAAATAGTTTAGTTTCTAATAGATGGATGTTTTGTATTTAGTGAATTTGAGTATAGGACATGATCATGTTGTGTTGTACTTAATGATGCAATGTGTACAGCATAAAGAAACCTAAACCCATGGCAGACTTGAACAATGCTTGAAAGAACTTCTATATGTGATTATTTCGAGACCAGATATTTTATTTCATTTATGAAAATTTTATAAGGGCAATTTATCTGGTCGGTATTAAGAAATGTAATCCCACTAATATTATAAATGTGAAAGTTTGGATAGATGAATGGACGGATGGATGGACGTTTGTTACTCTTTCACGCAAAAACCACTGAACCGATTGCGATGAAACCTGGATTAGCGCATAAGCTACTTTTTATCCCGATATTCCCACGGGATCGGGACTTACGCGGGTTAAATCGCGGGGCGCTGCTAGTATTTTATATGTTATGATATCAATTTTGTTTCCCTAATGTTCCGATCGAACTACGCCGATCGTGGTCACGGCTGGGCTGTTTATATTATATTTGCAGTCGGAGAAGTGACCATGGCGTATTCGATATATGCAAAAACATTTATTCTACTGCTATTTATAATACTAGCTTATGCCCGCGGCTTCGCTCGCGTAAAAGTTATTTTTGTTGATCTCTCTCGAGAGAGATAAACAGTACATATTTTCGGGATGAAATGTACCCTATAACCTCTTCAGTATCTCTGACAACGTTTATGCAAAATTTCATGATGATCGGTTCAGTAGTTATGGCGTTAAAGCGTAACAAAATGAAATGAGAGTTACTTTCTCATTTATAATATTAATATTAGTATTAATTAGTATGGACAAATAGAGTAATTATAAAAAAACATGAAAAAGGTTAGCGCACAGTATCTATTACTTAACAATGTTGGTAACTTAATTAGTTTTATGAATACTGGAATGTACCAAAGAGTAATTCTATCAAAACTATGCATGGTATTAAGGTTGTCCGGAACACTCGGACCACAAGTCCTACTCGCACTTACCCGGTTTGTTTTTCTTAATAGATTAAACACAGTTCATAGCACGTAGAGCACAGTTGATTTCTACGATTTGAGGTGACCGGCGCAACTTGAAAATCCCCTCCGCTCTACAGATAATTGTGATTTACCCGATCTATGACGTATTTCTGCTTGATACTGGTGTTAAATGATAGTCTGGTATTATATATACGTTACAATAAATCGAAGAGTAATCTTAAATTGCAGTTCAATTTAACCTCTGTATACGAATAACCGTCTTACTGACAGTTACGGACAGGCGAGCCGTGTGTCTGAATGCAACGTAGTATAAAAAAAGAATTACAACCCGGAACAAGTCTAAATCTTCAACAATTTTCTCTTTTACCATGAGGATGAAAATTATGAGCGCAATTTCCTCATCTAGGTATACTGTACTTATTATTGAGTAAGACATTGAGACGTGACGACATTCGAACCCGTCTGTAACTTGTTTGTCCCTACCCTGGGTTCAATAGGTGGACAAAACAGTTATGTACCAGTCAGTACATCAACTCGGCGACATCTTCATATTACAGACTTCATTGTGAACTTTAACCTGTAGCAAAGGTGATAATGATTAAACTGATTGTATAATTTGTGTATAAAATGGCGAAACAAATTAATTAGTAAAATAGACTAAGAAAGATGGTTCATTAAAGAAGCGATTTATGTATGAGATGCAAAGAGTTGACGACGGGAGCATGAATTATAAAGGTATCATACCTTTTTATTATTATTTTTTGACTATGTTGTGTTATGGTTGAGTACCTACCTAATAATTTCAAATACTTATGTATTTGTTTAAAAAAAATTACAACACAAATGAAAGGATGTATTTGATTATGAAGAGTATACACAATTGTATCTACTTATGAAGAAAAATGGCAGCTGGATTACTACTAGAATTTTATGATACTCTGTCAAAGATAGAACTGCAATTGCTAATAAAATACAATTTTCATGGAATCTGGCCTGACAGAACTCTTGACCGCCGTCAACTGTACGGCTCGGGGCGTGTGTCATCGCACGCGGCCAGCCTCGCCGCGGGACGCTCTGAATGCAGTGATAAAAACAAACAGATTGTCTTGTTCACCACTATTAAATACCTCGGGTACATTAATTTTTAACTACTATTAATTTCCTCACGAAACTCGAAGCGATATTCGAGTGAGTTCGAGTAGAGTTTTGAAGAAAATTACGGTTGGTCGACCAGAGGTCGACATTCGATCGTGATTCATTAAATTATTATTGATATTAATAAAGCTCTATTTAACAAAACTGTTTCCATTTTCACACTTTATATTAGTATGTATATAGTACGTCCATCTCGGGAATCAATTCTCGAAGATTTTTACCCGTCTTTTCCGAAAGACAAACTTAACTTTGCAGTTCTAAAAATACTCTCCCAAACATCGATCTACGTCAAAGTCAACTTTCCAACCGCAAAATATAAGTTTGTAATCTCAAAAACTATTTTAGGGTTCCGTTCCTCGATCTACGTACGTACGTACGTTTGCTTACGGAATTTTCGGTGCGCGAGTTAGACTCGCACTTGTCCAGTTTTTTTTTTAAATATAATTTATTTTAATGATAACAGTAAAGATCATAAATAGCAAAATTTTATACAAGAAAATCGTTTAGCACACAGGAGAAAAGGTACTAAACTATTTTGACTTTGTCTTTTTAAATATAGATGTCAGGGGCTAGGACTTCCCCGCAACAGCCAGCTCCGAGTTACAGGTATGAGACCATCACCTACTCAAGCAATTGCTCACTCACTCCAAACCATCTGTATAAGCAATAACCCTTTCATTCTGTTGCCTTTCCTTCTTAGCTACCTTTCCCTTTCAGTAAACTCCCAATTTTCCCATCTTTAATTCCTAAAGCCCCCTATTACACGAGTGGGACCATAAAGCCCCCTGTTACATGAGTGGGACCAAAAGCCCCCTATTACATAATTGGGACCAAATTATAGTTGCAAAAGGTTTAATTCCCCACTGCCCACCACTTCGGAGAAACGGACGTGAGTGTATGTTTGTATGTATATAGATGGTCCGATATATTCAAGCGGCAATTAGGTTTTGATCAAATAAAATCCATTTTATAAATCGATTTCTGTTTGGAATGAAATTAAAGCTTGATTGACATAAGGTTGCTAAATTAGTTGACCGCTGCACGTGCGCTCATCACACAGGTCATAGGCTATAAACACTAAGTGGATATAAATAGACTTTGGGTGCATTAGCCTTTCGTTGTAACATTTAGTAGAAAATTTTAATTAGTTGCTCTGCTAAAATAAAGTTTCCGTTTTTGCCTGTGATGCCTTGTGTATAATCAATTCAAGGAGCTCTAAACAACCCTACCTAAATGCAGAAATAGAACAGCATTGCGCTCGTAGCGCTGTTTTATAGTGGTCTTCTGTAATGTGGAGATTCCAAGCAAGAATATTCTTGGATTGCCACTGCTCAGACTCTGATTAATATCTTGATGAGAAACTATGTAATCACGGATGTAGTGGTCAAATAATAGCTGTCCAATTTCATATCTAAGTTTGTTTATGGTATCAGTTCTATAAAAATGAAACTGAAGACCATAGAGATATTTGTCACGCCAAAATCGGTGGTAGTGGTGTTTATTAAAAGTTCTCACGTAGAAAGTTGGGTTACGAGCCCAATTATATAATAAGTGGCGCCCGACCCCGACTTGTTTGTCCGTCTGTGCCTATTCTCTTGCCTATTTGACAGTTTAGAGGATGTTATTGTTTAACTATTTTTGTGATGGTTGGATGTTTGGAACAAAGTAACACATACCAAGAAGCGTTTAATTATAAGAGCTTTGTTTTAAGAAATGTAGTTAGACTACAAATATTTCTACAAACCTAGCAATCCCACTAATATTATAAATGTGAAAGTTTGGATGGATGGATGTTTGTTACGCTTTCACGCAAAAACCACTAAACCGATTGCGATGAAACTTGGTATGTAGATAGCTGGAGACCTGAATTAACGCATAGACTACTTTTTATCCCGATATTTCCACGAGATGGGGACTTACGCGGGTGAAACCGTGGGGCGCTGCTAGTGTCTAATAAAGCTGAAGAGTATTTTATTTGATTGTTTGTTTAACCGCGCTAAACTGTGACACTTCTAGATGGCTACGAAAAAATATTTTTGTATAAGAAAGCCAGATTAATGAGGAATATATATCGGCTATGTAACATCACGCTACGACCTTTAGGAGTAGAGCAGTGACCATAAAAATGGAATGCTTTAAGGGAGTAAACGCATCCGCTATTAAGTTCTGATAAAGCTCAGATTTATATTTATAATTAATTTTACAGTTTCTCTGTTGTCTGGCGCCTTTAATCAAATCTTATCCTAAATGAATCAATTCTATCTAGATTCTAATTACATATGATTTTGATCCAAAAATGACAGGTGTTGTAATAAATATAACGAGTTTCAATTTATTTCGTTTATTTACAACGCCAAATTAACTTGATTGGTATTATTAAGTAAATTTGCGCAGCCATATTAAAAACTAAATATTTATATTTTCTTTTCATCATCGTTACGGTGATCACCGAGAGTTATGTAAAGTCTATCGATTAATCAATCCAGTAACTATTTTCTAACAAACACGGGCTTTTGCCCCCTAAATTAATATTTAAATCTAGTAACCGATAGAAGTGGAAGACAATTCTATCGGCGCCTGCGCTTATAATATTATGTAGATATATCACTGTATTCAGAAAAGATACCGATCAATTTTTAAATCTAATAGTAGTAACTTTGAGCATAGTAGTAGTAGTAGAATTTGAGAAGTAAATTTTTAAAATTTATAAATAGAACACCCAATAATGCTCAAAAGAAATTAACTCTCTTAGTGTATGGTCCGATATACATTGAGAGCACTGTAAGGTGTGACGTCAATTTAGTATACTGCGAAGCCGTTCCTTTATGGTTAGCTATACTGGTTACTGTTTAAATCGGAACGCAGTCCCGTATACTGTCAGTTGTCAATTCAAGTCAATTGTCAAATCGCATACTAAAAGAGACAGTGTGACAGCACTGAAAGCACCTTACCTCGAAAACTCCAGTGCTCACAGTACGAAAATGGCGACGTTTATGACCTTTATTCCGTACGATACTGCGGCAGTATACTGTCAGTCTATAACGGAATGAATTTCTCCCCAGTACGAGCCCTTAACAGTGCTCGCAGTGTATATCGGAACATACCCTTAGTATCCATTTACTCATGTAAACATTATTCATATTATTATCTATTTAAAGTTCCCAATACTGCATTTTTAATTTTTTTTTTAATTTATGAAATGGTTCTTGATCCCCATTTCGTCGTAACTTTTTCGAGAAAGAAGCGATATTGACGGTTTATTTTTTATGGGTCTAATCGTCACCCACACTTTTCACTTCCATTTTTTCTATCTCAAGACGTTGACCTTTACGGGATGCGAGAAAATTCCAACCACACGACGATACTGAAAGTCCAGATACCAACCTAAACAAATACTGGTAGATTATTTCGATAATTTTCGCTGGTATAAGTGCGTCTCTATTTAAGTTACATAAGATGTAAATATTTGATAATAAACCGTGACGGACATACCTAATTCAATATATATTCGGAGCGTGACGAACCTTATATGGACATAATAAATAGACGCTCCTTCGCCTTGAACTGAATTAATTGCCAAAACGATCACGGTTCATTAAATCGAATGGTATAACCATGATCAATTATAATATCGATACTTAATTATTTGACAGTTGGACTTCGAAATTCGAAGTCTTCACAACACAGCAAACTCACTGAATTCATTAGCTTTTTAAAATATCCTAGCCAAATAATCTGTATTTTACGACGTCTTACTGTTCCTAGTCATTTTTGAGCTGAAAAAAAAGTCACTTGAAAAAATGATTGCTTTTTTTTAAATTAATTTTCTTCATGCAGAACGTCTTTTTAATTTTTACGTCAATTGCAATGATTTCGTTTATTTATTTTGTTATACGGACATTACCCTGGACACCCTGGTGGACCTAAAGCCAAACATTAATGACGTGTATGGAGGAACACAGCTATAGCAGTACAAAAAACAATAATAAATGTAATAAGCATTTATTATTGCTTTTTTGTACTGCTACATTTAGAAATATTATCAGAAAAATGCATAGATACTTATACACAGTAATAAACAATAACCTACATACCTCATGCCAGCCGACATGGGTCTTGAACGCAAATGACATTTTATGTAAGTACTCGGTTTCATCTCGTGTTATTACATATTCATGATGAAATAATGTATTAGTCGCAGCAGTCATAATGTATCAGAAGTAGATTTATCATTGCCTGAGCTAACAAACTGTAGCAAAAAAATAATGAAATCAAAATTTACATGTAATTTTTTAAATACATGGGTTAAATATTTATTATGACTAGTATTTTTGTTAACCCCTCCAGCTAAGCTAAATGCTTGTGTTAGGAATGTAAACATGTAAAAACAACTCCTGCGCTAAGAATGAATCCTGTTTCACAAAGGACTTTGCAAACATCGAAACAACGGTCACAAAGAACACCTAAACTCGGGACAGTTATTTGTCGATCAATTTTTTCGGTTACAGTGTCCCTTAATCATTTCGCTACCACCGAATCGTATTCCGGAGTTACCGGAGGCCCTAACCCCCCTTTCCCTACTCATACCGTAAATGCCGGGAACAGACTTGTGACTCTTGAGATGCAGGTGTCCATGGGTGGCGTAGTTACTTACTGTACATAAGTACACATACAAGCATAGTGTGCGTGTATGACCTATATCCCATAAAAAAAAAGTTACGTGTCGGAATGTACACGTAGTCATACTAGGTTGAAGATTACGGACGACATAATTTCATAAAATTTCATTTTCATTATCGCTTGACGATTGATACATTTCCCTTGTTCACAAAATAAATGGTACAACAAAAATTTCAAACGTCCCCCTTTTCGAACAGGATATTATATGGATTTGTATATTATTACGATGTATCGAATACAATCGCGACGGTGACTTAATCGATCCTCCAGATGCTTTCAAGTATCATGAATAAATCATTAGTTGATACTCAACTCTGACCTGTGTCTCCATCGAGTACAATCATACCAAAATAATATATTGGTTCGCGATGCTCTTCTATTATCGAAACCTTCGGTATTTCAAATTTTTGAAAGTTTGGCATTGGTTATTTTTTGTGAACACTTATTTTTGCTGATTAATATGTACATCAAATATTACGTCACTTGACATGTTTACACTTAGTGATAAATAACTTAATTATATAAAATTTTAATGCTCTTTTATTGGAATTGTGTAAGATATCATTATATTAATATGTGAAGAGAATTCTGTGAACCCCTTTTTAACAAAAATCCGTAAACGTAGCAACGTTAATTTTGGAATATTTACAGATTATATATAGAGGAAATGCATAAAGCCATCATTTTTAAACATTATTTGCTATAAAGTTAAAAAAATTGCAAAAACAACGCTTACATAAAGCTATATCTAAGTGTCCAGTATATATATTTTGGCCTGTCATGGTACAAAAGTCTATACAATGACAGGTCAAGTAATATTGGCCATTGAAATAAACCATGGTCGAAATTCGACCACCACGCGATCTCAAGTATGTATAAAGAGATATAATCAAATAACTTCCAGATCAATAATACTATTTCGATGTGGTTTGTATAAAGGTAACTCGCTGTCAACTTTCCATGACTTACTATTGTTTTACTGCATTAAATTTTATTAGGATTAATCACACATTCTTAATTCTGCAACTGTAGTATACAAGGAACAACAACAGTGGTTCACGAAGGCACCGACCATTGCCTAGTCGGCGAGTCCCAGAGATAGTTTCATTGTCTTGGAATCTGAAATGAATTTAATCTTTCTAATTCTTCAATATACCTCTAGTATATTGAAAAAATTGAGATATTATAAACTAGCTTTTGCTCGTGACTCCTCGGAAACAGTATTTTTTTCTGGATAAAACTCCTACGTTCCTTTCTGTATCCCTGACAACATAATGAGAATATCACACCTTGGAATCAAAATGGTCGCGCACGGTACGGTTCCAGATCAATTTCCTCCCATGAACACTTCGGCTATGAAATGAGCTCTATGCCGAGGCTTTCCCGAGGGATTGCAGTATGGGGTTCTTCAAGAAAGAAGTGTATAGGTTTTAAGAGTGTCGGCAACGCGCATGCGAGTTCTCTGGAATTGGTCTAAGGGTGGTAGCGTAATGTTAGATAGCCTATACTGTTCCTCATTAATTTGGCTATCATATCCAAAAAGATTTTTTCAAATCCGACTGGTATTTCTAGAGATTAGCGTGTTTAAACAAACTAACGATCAAACAGAAAACTCTTCAGCTTTATTATATAAGTAATTAAGCCCATTTTATGTAAATCCTCATTTGAAATTAATGAAACTAATATCATGTTTAGAGGTTTTAAATGGTAATTAAATAAACCATTCAATAAGTGTTATAACCAATTGTTTAGTTACTGCCCTATTAGTCTTGTAAAGTCGAGGTAGAGTTTGTAGATTCAGGCTCAAAACTCAGAACTTTTAACTTGAATCTGTAGCGAACTAACTTAAGATTATTATTTCGTCCATTTGCTTTTACATTATTCACATTATAATAATTAATTTTACATGATATTCTAATGTCTATCTAAAATGTATTTAATTAATAATTCGCATATACTGTGCAGATATACTCGAGTTGGTAAAATCAGAACTAAGGTGCCAGAAACGTGTAGCTCACATTAAACCTACGACCAGACAAAGTTGCTAAAGGTTGGATTGGCATCCAGCCAATCAGAAAACCTGCGAATTTACTGCTGGGCTTGCTTATTGTATAGTTCCTTTTAGAAGCCTTTAATTAGACACTTATTTAGAAGACAATCTTTATAGGGTGGAGAGATAGCTGATGTTTACACAATGTACGCTGTGTAAACATTGTGTGAATAGTATTAATGAAAATAGGTCGTAAGGAATGGCCATGGTTCTACCATGAAAACTAACATTATGAAATGATCTCCCTGCTGAGGTTTTCACTAAACATTGCAGTATGAGGTTTGACCAGCTCGTCTTCTGTCTTAGTGGCCTCTCCAGGCACAGCAAATACAGATCATACGGGTACGCGACCCCAGTCTCTACGAGCTACTGCAGTCTCAGTCCCTTTCCCCATCCGAGACTTGCGATATCCCTCACCCTAGTTTCTCTTCCTACTAATTTTCCCATAAATTTACCTCCTTCCCCGTCTTAAAACGACTACGATCCCAAGGAGGGTTAGCGTTGGCCGGCCGTGAAAGAAACAAGCCAAATCCTTTGCAATGTCACCCATTGCAATGTCATCATGTTTCTCCCAATTTTCATTGAGGTGCCGACCTCAATGAAAATAATGATGACTGCAGTACAAGGTTCTTTATGAAAGGCATATTATAAAGGTTTTTATAGGGCTTGCAACGTACTCCCTCCTACTTAAGGCGCAGTACGATACACCGTGTGGTTTTAGTCGGTTCGATTCAGACACCGCCCCACCGAAAACCCCGGTGGGGTGACGGCCCGAGGCAGTTTCCACACGCACAAAAAAAAAAGAGCTTGCAACGTACGAGTGACATCGCTGGTATGGCAAACGTCTATTGACTATATCAGTTGTTTACCATCAGGCAGACCGTATGCTTATTAGCTCTACTTAATTGTCATGTATCATCTATAGCTTACTTACTTACCTAGAAAAAAAAATCTTGACCAACTTGTAAAATATGAAAGTGAAATTTACACACGGATCCCTCCTACTTGCGCAGCACGGCACGCCGTGTGGTTTTAGACGGTTTGATTCCGACACACCGCCCCTCCGAAAAACCCCTGTGGGGTGACGGCCCGAGGGGGTTTCCTTACTTACTTACCTAGAAAAAAAAATCTTGACAGACTTGTAAAATATGAAAGTGAAATTTACACAAAAAAAATTTTGAATGTCATAGGTAGGTATATTACAATTAATTCAAATGTCATTCAAAGCTTATTTTCGCAACCTACAAAAACAATAAACCTGTAGTTACCTGATACAGCTTTGCAACTAAGTTCCTCTTACTTATATGAACACTAGTTTTTGCTCGCAGCTTCGCCCGTGTTAATAATGCTGCCGTGGTAAAGAAGGTAGCAGTAAGTCAGGAAGACGACTTTTCTGACTTACTGCTACCTTGATTAATAATAATAATAACTGCACACACCTCACACACGATCTCCTCTCCCTCTGATCCCAAAGTAGGCAAAGCTATGGTAACTAGACTGCTGATAAACATATTTATATATTACTAAATACATACATATTATAGAAAAATTACATCCAGACACAGAACAAATGATTATACTCATCACACAATTCTTTATCCTGGGTATGAATCGAACCCCGAGCTCTGATTCAGCAGTCAGGATCACTAACCACTATACCAACAGGCCGACAGGTTTTTCAATCCTTCGAAAGCAGTACTTTTTAAAGGGTGTACTATGCCAAATCGAATGCCAAATAAACGAATATCAATTGATCGAACGTCTAAATACTCGAACGTTCTTAATATAGAATGGTTAATAAATCGAACATTCAATATATCGTACACTCAATATATTGAGTTTTCAAAATATTTGGCATTCGATTTGGCATGCTATAGTAGGTACACCTCTTTTTAAACGGGTTTATTTAGCTTGCCTTAAATTTTACCCCTTCCAGTTGACCAATTGATCTGAAATTTGGTACTCTGTAGTTCTGATGACAATACAATTGGGTATATTCAGTATTTTTCATTTCATTTCATTGTACATACAAGATGGCCGCCGCCACAAAATGTCGGATTACATATTTTTTTACAACTCTCTCAATATGTATATCAAATGAAAGGACTTAGAATACAGTACTTGACTAGTAGAATACAGCACAACATGAAAATGAAACATATGTTAAGTAACTAAATAAACAATTAAAAACTTGGAAAAAAGTAAAAATTACCGGGCGTAGGTAGCATTCGTTACATATTTACTCAGATTACGCTAAGCCTCACGATTTTATTCCTATTTTTTAAATTTTTTTTAAATAAAATATCTTCATCTTCTTATGTTTCTTTAAAATAAAAGAAATAAGAACAAAAAGTTAAAGGTCCTTTGTATCTGTACACCAAAATTGAACAAAATTGGTTCAGTGGTTTAGGCATGAAAACTTAACAGACAGACAGAGTTACTTTCTCATTTATAATATTAGTATAGGTTAGAATAGATTAGAATTATTATAGAAAAGCGTTACATTTACATATGTTAGTATATTTATATGAATGTATCGTATCTTTATAGATGTCATAATGTGGTCGTTAGCATTATATTCCAGTTTTAATTACCATTTCCAATTAGTGGATGTTCATTTGATATCGTTAATTACCCCCCATCGCGTAGGTCCCAGACGCGTTGTGTAGCTATACAACATTATTATCTTGTCACGAATATTGATACACATACTTAATAGATGCTTTTTTTTGTACTACCGAAGTGCTGAACTAGTTTAACGACTCGTGATGGTTGCATAAATAAAAGTATAGATGTTAAAGAATGTCCTATGACGTCATTTACATAGGTACAATTATTAGTTATTTTTAAACCGTCAGTGGGCAATTTTTTGGTCCTCACTATCACTGCATGGATGATGCAATGGTTAAAGTAGTCATCTCGCCTCAACCCCAAGCCAGGTGGTGTCGTTGGTTCGGTTACCATTCGGGAGTTCGGGACAGAAATATTGAAAGAAAAAGATGAAAGGAAATCCTTTTATTTTACACAAACATTGGACGCACACAAGAAATATTAAACAAAAAACATGTAAACAAGAAAAAAAGCAAACGACAAATAAAAAAAAAACAAGAAATGAGCCTTATGTATGGTCGGATAAAATAGTCTATGGTCCTCCTTAAATCTGTGGGCATAAGTTTTTAATTTGGGTAATCCACATACAATTGTTCCAAGCCTAGGTGTTTTTTGTCTGTTTAAAATTTGAATGTTTGAAAATTTTAAAGTACCCCGCGACACAGGAACCATTTTTAGTGCAGGAGATTTTCTTTAAAAAAAAATACAGTGCGTCTTATGTATGTCTATGTTGTGGTCCTAACAAAAAAATTGAATTCTAAAAAATCTAACAACAGAGAAAAGAATTAATGCTTAACTAAATCAATCTTACTTCTATTTTAAATGCGAAAGTTTGGATGGATTCATATTTTTTACTCAATCACCAAAGAAAGGCTAAACTGAACGGAGCTGGATGTAATTTGGCACAGAGATAGACTTCAGTCTGAAATAATGATAATAAGCTCTAAAAAGCTCCTTATCACAGATATGGCCATTAGCCAACAGGTATGTCGTAAACGTAAGAGACTGTCGACATGTTGGATAGACTATAAGAAGACCTATGACTCGGTTCCACATACATGGCTTCTGAGAGTGCTAGAGTTGTATAAAATTGATACAACACTTTGCACTTTTTTATAGTCATGTAGGAGGTAATGGAGGACGGTACTTCGCTATCCAGGATATCGGCACATCGTGGGAAGCGATGTACCAATAAAGATTGAGCGCGGTATATTTCAAGGTAATAGTCTGATTCCCTTGTGGTTCTGACTGGCTTTGAACCTTCTCAGTACTCTGTTAGAGGGTTCAGGGCTAGGCTATAGGTTGCAGAAAGATGATGGAGTTATATCTTAGCTTCTGTTCATGCACGATTTGAACCTTATTGCCGCCACTAATTTGTAATTGATAGCGTTACTGAATGTGACTGAAAACTTTAGTAACTCTATCAAGATCGAATTTGATGTCTACAAGAGTGCAGTCATGCATGTGAAGAAAGGTGTTATAGTAGAATCTGAAGGAGGCCCGCGAAAGTTTGGGGGTCGTGGACTCTTAAACATTAAAACCCTACACAATCGCGAGATTTACAAGCTTAGAGAATATTTTCTTCATATTGATGTGGGAATGCATTGTAATGTAGTCGCAGTATACAACGGACTCACTTTGCTCGCTTTGGCTAAAGAGAACTGGCGCTAGCCTGTAAAAGTACTAATGATCGCAGGGAGGTATGGAATGGCAAAGAGCTCCATGGTCGTTTTTATCGGGCCTTAAATGGGCCTGATATAGACTTTAAAGCAGAAGATTTTGTCTTTGCAATTATGAACGAAGTTGTTATGACGAATAACTATATCGGAAATATATCCTGCAAGATGGTACGGTGGATATCTGTCGGGTATGCCACCGTCCTGGTGAATCTATCAGGTATAATGTTTCTGGTTGTTCTCGTCTTGCCTATGGCATATATTTGCACAGACACAACCAAGTGTCCCGGATTGTGCATTAACAACTTGCCCTTAGATACGATCTTGTGCATTCAGAGCTGCCATATTACGGGTATATGCCCGACCCAGTTCTCGAAAATGCTCGTGCCACACTGTATTGGGATCGATCTATCATCACTGACAGAACTATTGTTGCCAATAAACCCGATATAGTGCTGATAGACCGATTAGAGTGCCGCACAACGGTTGTCGATGTCGTTGTTCTTCATGATGAGAACCTAGTGAGTCAAATCAAATATTTGGATTTGTCTCACGAGATTGTCGATATGTAGAATGTCGATTCGGCGACCATTTTTCCGATTATCATATCTGCTCATGGAATAGTCAAGAGCCTTGCGAGTAGGGGAAGGGGGAGAGGGGTTAGGGCCTCTGATAATCTCACTCACTCGGCGAAACATAACGAAAGTGTTGCTTCAAGCTGGTTTTCTGTGAGAAGCTCCTCCTTTATTTGGAGTTATTCCTACCTGATCCCCAAATCGGATCCACTGGTAATAATTATTATTATTATTTAGTTCCTAACCGATCCACTGTATATTCTATAAATGCGAATGGATCTCCAAACATTCTTTACAAGATAAGTACAGTAAAAACATATTTACTTAAAAAATCATCTTCTATTAGTTTTGTTAATATGTAATGTCATCAAAATAAAGACTTATAATTTTGAATCTTTTTTGCAATAAGTAGAACCTGTGATAAAAGAATACGACAATATAAAATATTGGCATATCCCGCGCCATATTGTTTCAATACTTATACTATATAATACTTGAATTCTTTGAACTAAGTAGTTAATAATATATCAGACAACTCGTCTACAAGAGAGCTATGCACTATTATCTTACTACACTCATTTAAAAGCCAAAAAGGCTTTCAAGTTGGCCATATTTGAATGTTTAATTAACATGTTAATGTTTTTATGTCATTCAGAGTTAGTTTTTCCATAAATTGGTTGCTTAATGGCGATTATATTTTAGTGTAAATTAAAGTTAATGTTTTTTAAAAGTGTTTAAGATATTTATATTATTTATCAGCTTGTGTGGCTATGTTGCGAATATATACTTTTATGATTTATGTTCATGAAGGTATAACCCAGGTAGACCCAACCAGGTAGATGAACTGACGACCTGAAGAAGGTAGCCGGGTGCGACTGAATGTGGAAGGCCGATGGCGGATGGCGCGGTAGGTGCGACTTATGTCCAGCAGTAGCCTGTGATAGGCTGTATAATTGATTGATACTGATGTTATTGTTTGAAAGAATATTAACGCATGGGTGTTGCAATGGTGTGGTTAGTGTTCCGCTAATTTGTGATCTTCAGGGTCACGGTGGTATTTCCTCCGTAAAGGTAGGTAGAGGTATATTTCACCCTCATTTCATTCGACAAACTTCTTGGACATATCCTTTACTGTGTACGAAGCTGCTCAATCGATACACATTTTGTAAAATGTAGTAAAGGCACACTATCTGGTAGCACACTAACTTATCATTGTCTTTTTCCATTATTTCTGTCTAAGCAAACCCTGTCCACCCTGTTCTAAATCACTATAACTATACATGGTATGCGTTTGTTACATGTTTAATACTTCGATATTATATATATCACTTGTATCTATCACAATATTGTCATTCAATCTCTTTCTATTTCAATACACCAGAAACTGCCCTATAACTTCTCTTAATAATGTTTTCTCTCCATCCATTTCCAAAATTATATCATTCGTTCCAAATAGGATCTACATATTTAAAGACTCTGTGCTGTCAATGTTACGCGGCAAAACGAGATTCTCGCAAAACCAAAGAGTTAGTCTGCTTATAAAGCATTTGAATTTGGAAAAAAAAACATCAACATTTTGAGAGTTGACTTCATTAAGTAGCGCGTGATAAAATATGGCGACCAACTTATTATAACCATAGAGGTTATATAAAGTTGTTAGTTGTTCGCAAAAAGTATCTCATCATGTCTGACGGTCACGGCTATGATTTTGTTGATCGATATACATAAAGCAAAAATGGAGTTGTCTCAATCGAGAAATACGATTACAAATACTAAAATGATATGTTTTATTTTATCAAATAAACTATAGACATGCCTATAAAAATAACTTTTTGATATCAAATGGGACCAAACAATAGAGGTGTTTCTTGCAGGGGTAATTCACAAAACTAAATTGATAGAGTGCTGGAGATTGTCTATCGGGATATATTGTGTTTTGTTCTTGAGTTATTTACAATTCTTCTATATTAATAAAAAATGGAGTGATACTCATCGATCAATGCATTACTTGAGAACGGTTCAATAGGTTAGATTTATTTATTATTAGGATTTTTAGTGATAATGTTATTATATAGTATTTTATATTACTTACTTGCCCGAAAAATAAAAAAAACTAAGAGTACTTTTTAGTATGGTTTTAAAATGACAAATATTTTTTTTGAAATTAGGGTAGGACAATGTCTGTCGGCATAATATAAAAATAACAATTCAAAGAAATTTTGAGAGTAAAATTTGTTGTCTGCATGTGTACTTCTCTTCAATTACATAAGTTGCACAATACAACAAACATTTGAAATCGGCCAAAAATCCAATCGACGAGTGTGACCGACGCTTGACCTGCGGGCCGCGGGTCGTGACCCACGCAGTATTAATTACGTCGCGTGCCATTCTTACTGTTTCTAAGATGCGCTTGCGCAATATGACGTCATGTCTAGCGAACAGGTGATTGGTTTGTTATAGTTGGATTTGGTTGTAAAAGGGTTGGAGGTAATATTAGAGTAGAAATTAAAAACAATTTAATTAGCTGTGATAAGATTAAATACTCTTTTGTTTATGTTTGTGTGATTTTATGGGGTTTTCTTGAAACCATGTGATCTATTTTTGGTACGAAAAAGGGAAGGCAAAGATGCGAATTAGTCGCAATCTCGGATCATAGAATTGTGTCTCATTTAATTAGTTCAAATAACATATTTTTTGTTTTATGTAAACGTTATTTTACTAGCGTTTTGAATTCACACGTATACTATGACATATAAGATTAAAAAACAAAAAAAAAGAAAATTTAAATTAAACATGAAAGAAGAATTAAAAGGATTGCAAAAGAAAAAAGAAGGAAACTACACTGATACTTGAACTTGCATTTGTTTTAAACAAAATCAAACCCATTTCTATCACCTGCTAATCACGTGGATCGAAGTACACGTACTCAAAAATACCTGTAAATAACACGCCTATGTATCATTCCTTTAATCACCAACCGATCTAATCACATCATAAACGTATCGAGTTAAGTAATTGCATATAATTATCAATCTTTGCGCTTATCGTCTCACGCGACGAGGCCAATGTGCTACCCGTCAACTATATGAAGAACTGTGTGCCCCTTCACAACAAGTGCGAGCGAGAAGTCCGATAGATTGAAGGATTTGGAAAAAGAATTGTTGGTTTTAGGCAGCTTGTACACAATTACTTACAAGGTAAAGATGAAATCAATGATTTTGAATTGGGTATTTGACTAAATGAAGTATTTTTGTTGACGGCTATTCGTTTAACTTTGGTTAGAGTATACAAGCAGTAGTATGACAGAGAAATGAAGTTTTGTTTAATGAACTTGTCCGCCGCCGCCAGCAGGAAAGCCAGATAGACTGTGTACTGTGTGGTCAATAAAGGCACCTTCTTCCTGCAGACGCTTATGTCCTCCCTGTCATGGGTCTACCTCATAACTACACTTGGAAAATGGAATTTAGAAGTTTTTACAGGATTTTATACACATCAGGTTTGCCACCAGCCTTCCCGATATCTTTTAGCCAGAATGTCTTAAGGAGCAGCGAATTGCTTTTAAATGACTCCAAATCTTATCTAGTTAAGACTGAGACTCAAGATACTTTATCTCGAGATCAATAACGAAAATCCAAAATTCTGTGTGAAAATTCTACATGAGTCAACGAATCTCTGTCTTGATAAGAAAAATGATAAATACATAGGAAGAAAGGGTACCATAAATATATATATATCGATAGATAGATATTTCATGACGTGTGTACCTCGCCTAGATAACGGTGTATAGATTCGGGAGGTGCAATTTTAATGGAAAATTGGCGGTAAACATGTGTACACGATTGTAAAAAGATCATTCCACCATCATGGATATCATTAATCGATTATTAATTAAGGATTTTTAAACACGATCTTATTTGTCACGCGAACTTTTCAATATGTACTCGATGCGGCTCGTAAAGCAATTAACGGGACTTATGGCGGGATGTTTATTTTTTATTTTTCCTGGCAAAGGTCATTCACATATATAAGGAAAGTTCTATGCAGTATTTAAGCATGACATTTCGGAACGATAAAGAAGGTTGTAATTAACTAATTTAAAAAGTTTATTACGGTACATTTGTCTGCCATTTTAGTCCCCATCTAGCCGTTCTGAATAATAGTAAGCAACGGCTGTAGCCTATGAATAGCCATGATGGGCGTTGCTACAGTTATACCGACAGGTATTCAGCCGTTAACCGAATAAACAATATTGCACATTATTATTAATAATCATTTTTTTTCAGATGTTGTTCAAATTTTATGCAAACCTGTGTCTTCGTTGGGTTAAATTAAGTACTAAATTCAGTCGACCCCAATCTGAAACTCCTTCTAAGGCAGTTTCGATTTCAGACACAAGTTTGGATCGACTCTCAGTGATGTTTTCCCGAGAAATGTTAGCGCGGCCGGTATACAAGGCATCACTCGTGCAGCACTATCATCGGCATAGCAATGAATACTGCTGATTTGCAGCATATCATTGATATGCAGAAGAAACAGCGTGGGTGCACATAGCCTTGTGGGACGCCAGCATTCACAGACTTGAAGTCGGAGCATGCATCGTTGACAACGACCTTGATGCTTCTGTCTGTGAGAAAACTGGTGATCCAGTTGCACAATTTCTCGGAAAGCTTCTAGAGAAGCACGTTGTGCCAGACCCGATCAAAGGCCTTCGCTATGTCCAAACTAACAGCTGACAACGCCTCCCCCTTGGTGTCGATCGTCTGTGCCCACCGGTGAGTCAGGTGTATCAGAAGATCACCAGCAGAAAAAAATAAGTTAAAAAGGTACTTCTCAATTTTTTTAAAATCTAATCCAACTATAATGAATGAAGTACTAATTTAAAAGTAGTACTAATTGCTTTTTTTCTGAATTCAAATTTAGAAGGATTTTATTGTGTAAGAAAACTCGATCAAAGAAAAAATAAAACCGTAGTGAACGTTTAAGATCAATCAAAAGCCAGACATCCCTATGTTTGTGAATTTCACAGTCGATATTTTACGAACATAACAAAATTGGTTCAAGTGAACTAGATTTACTTCCGTTTAGTTCAGATCAAATCCTTTTGGACTTTACCACTAGCCTAGCTAGACTTGCCTTATGGTAGTTTAAAAACTTATATGACCAGTTCGTTTACTGAGAAGTCATGAACACATGCACTTTCCTTCTATTTTAGTACTACAAAAACTACTTTCCGGTATATTTTGTGTGTCTGTCTCTTATTTATTCTACATTTATAGTATCACTATACTTTAAATTTTTCTTTTTTATAAATATACAAGTACTTAATTTTTATTGCTTAATTAACACTACCAGTACTAAACTCTTAATTAATGATTTGATTAGCCTATGTTCCGTTTTAGTTCTATGGTAAAATACGAACGCGCGTGGGTAGTCTTATATAAATGGTAATCTTTTATATGTATAGAAGTTCCGCTTTGAGGAACGGACCGCTCCAACATGCAAACTATTTAAAATTAAATATATATAGATTTTCATAAGCAGCGTTTGAAATGTAAGAGTTATAGCGCAGTTGCGTTTAATAGTTAATACAGTCGCATGTGAGCGGGCGAGCCTTGACCCGAAGACATGAGCACAGGCACATCTCCGCACATCAACATAAAGATGCTGGATGGGACACGGATATAAAGCTTTCAGTATGCAACAAGACCAAAACAAATTATTGTTTCAAGTGCTTTTAAGACCATAAACTGTGTGATGTGAGAATAGCGACGGAACTAAAAATCATTGATTTTAGATAATGGCAATGTTTTGTGATTTCCGCTAGAGTATTTTGTTCTAAATATATAATGAACTTGCCGCTTTCTAACGAACGTTAACACTAAATCGGCGTTGCTTCTCTGTTCACCATGAAATTTCAAAGATTTATGATCGATTGGCACACTTAGTTCAATTCGACAGAATTTTGAATTACGTCGATATTTTCGCAAACCAGCGACATGTCCTGATATAAAGAGAATTATTTCAGTAACACGGTGTGGGACATTGTGACATAATTATATGGATATTTTATTTTTTTAGTGAGCCGTTTCGGCTTAATATGTTTAAAACTTACATCACTTTAGAATCACTGAATGTAGGTGATTCCTTCCAGATTGCATTATCTCACGACCAAATGATTTTCATTGTCTCTGCTTATGAGGTCTTTGGTAGAATCTTTTGATTTCTCAAGCCGGTTAAACAGAGTTCAAACGGTATATCTCTTCAACGTACCTCTATTATGGATGATTGATATGATATTAACCCTGCCTTTATAGGAAGTCATTGTTGAACCAAAAATCTTAAGTCAAAATAATCATTCTTGTTTCTCGAGTTATTTTAGTTCATTTATAAAGTTTAGTTTTCAAGTTTATCAAAGCACGAATGACAACCCTGTGAGTCAATTACACAGCCAATTTAACAAAACAAATCGAATACTGATATTGATAATAATAATATAAGATAATAAGTCTGTATTTAAAAATACGTGTTCAAAATCAATAAATGAGTTACGTTACCACATCCAGAATATTATGTCCATACCGAAGTTATACCTAACGCAAGAGGAAACCACTTGTGTAACAGTAGTAAAGTCGACTCACAATAACCGCCATGTTATAGGTCATTCTGTATACTTGAATACATAATTAGAAGGCTAGCCTCAGCCCGCCACAGCCGGCAACCGTCCCTCAATATTTTTAATGATATTAGTTACTAGTTCTTGGCTGCGGTGCTAAGCTTGCTCCGACATCAGGTCATCGGCTTTTTCCGCAATGAAAACTAATTACTGCACTTTAATTATAACTTAATGAGATTAGCGATGTTAATAATAAGAAACTATTTTAAATAGAACTTCAAAGTTACATATCTTCTTTTATATTATTTGAATAAAAAGTGTGATACAGCCAGTTACCTTTTTTTTTTCTTTTTTCTTTTTTACGCGACACATACGCGTGTAAAAAAAAGAAGAACAGCATACTTAAACTAAAATTTTGATAATAATTTTTTATTTATTGATATATTGATAAAAAAAAATTATATTTAAAAAAGAACAATAGCTTCTGTCCCATATTACTAGTTTTCTTGTTATAGGAGCACAAAAAGCGTAAATAGCGTTATATAAATTTATGTACTAATTCAATTAAAGGTTATGGACATAATGATTTTTGAGGATTATTTTGAATATAATATAATAATATAACATCTTGGGACATATTTCACATCGCTATCTAGGTCCAACCTAAGCTAAAGACTAAGACTGCTAAGACTCAGAGGGTGAGCCCTACCAGGAAAGATGAATCTAATTTCTAGGAAAGATGAATAAAAGATTACGCGGGTGAAATATAGGTTTTTACTGAAACCTTTAACGTATTACATTCATATAATCAATATGACTCGCAATAACACAATTGAAATAACATATAATATATCTTGAGGTTCCGTGCGTCAACACGGGACGTCAGTATTCCAAGGCTCTTCAGACGAGAGTCCCCTGTTTCATGGTTCCATTCTCTGAACTATTTCAAATACGAATTACTTCGAATCTTGAGCACGAAGTTGCCAGTAAGACTACGCGCGCCAGAAAGGTTTAATCATCAATCCACGAAGGTTGCAAGAGGGTGCGTGCAGTCCAGTACAACAAAATGTACTATGGGTTCTGAAACATACATATAAACATATTTTTTTGTAAATACATACACATTATACATAATGTTTGTATGGGCATGACGCAGAGTGAAAATATGTTGTAAGTTTTAGCATGCAACCATTTATGACCTCTGCTTTGAACTTAACTGAGGGATATGGAAACTTCTCCAAAAGCACTGGATAACCTCACAGTCTTGCAGTTTGATTTGTTGATGGTGTGGGTTCACGTCGGTAGCGCACTGGGTGGTGTTCGAACCCGCAACCCCTTGAGCGTAAGAGCGACGCCTTAGCCATGAGATACGCTATCGCCTCTTAATATACTATTTCGAAACGAAGACGAACAACTCTTATTACGCTGAATGTGTCGACATTCGAAATTAAAATTGCATCGCTGATTTATTTTCTCGAATTCTTAAAGAATTAGTATCAAATTATTAAAAAGTAAATATTTATCCAGTTCTTAAAGAAACACTCTCTTGATTAAAAATTTGCTACCAGTTTTGTTAATGGCAACATTGAATTTTATACACGTGTCCTACCTAATATTGTAAATGCAAATGTAAGTTTGTTCGTTTTCTTCATGAAGTTTTGCATAACGTTGTCAGGGGTACAGGGAGAGTGGGACACTGGGTTCCGATATATTTAAAAGCCTGCCGGTGACGACTTACTTGTTGAAGATGTACGTTAGAGTGTAGCGCAAGTTACAAAATTCGTTCGCGCGATTGTGTATTGTCTGGCGAATACGGCCGTGACACATCAGCGCTGCGAATTGCTGCCCGTGACGCGATCTTCAAAGCCGCAGTTCGGGAGAAGCTCATCGAGTTTGGATCACAATTCCAGGTGTAGTTGCCACCCTTGTAATGTGTTCAACAACTAGTTTTAAGTTCATGTGCTGGATAGATAAATAAATAATTACTGTAATGTACTCTTGTAACCACATTTTAGCTAGAATTGCATCGATTAACTAGAATTGCAATAGGATTAATAAAAGAACCATAAAGAAAATTCATACTAGTCATTTATTTTCAAATTATAACATTTATGTTTATAGTTTGCGTCCGATAATAAAGTGCTGCAAACTATGCAAGATAAGCGATAAAATATAAACACGTTAATGATCTAATTTACTCTAATTGACTGATTTAATTAATTTATTTTTATGAGAGATCAATGATTATAATAAATCATTAATTGAGCGAACAATATAACAGAATTGGTGGAATTTATAATTATTCGAACTTATTTATATTTCCTAGAGTAACAGTTTCATTTAGTTGAAATTAATGAATGTAGAAACTGCATGAAACCTTTATGAATGAAATATACGTCTAACATAAAAAGGATCTTGAAAATCTTATTAATGGTTGAAGCGCAATGGAATCTTGTAAAACTGGCGACCATTATACGCTGCAAGCCTTTTTACACCAATATATACCAACTTTTTGCAACAATATCACCGTATAAAGGCTATGTTTTAAAAATAATGAGTGGCCACGTTGCGCTCGCGCAGCGGGACGCTGATATATGGAGACAACACACATAGATCACTCTGTAGGTACTTTCGTCTTTTTACGCGGGATAAACTGACCGAGATGCGACCTTAGGTTAATAATCTGAAATTTATAGAGTATTAATTCATTTGTGTGGATAAAGTAAATGTGAAATTGTGTGATCGAAATATTTTTTTAATTATACTTTGTTTTATCGAATCTTATCAAGTGCCAAAAAAAGGCGCGAAATATTATAAGCCAAAATAAAAGGCAATCGTGACCCGTCGTGATTTGGTTGTCAGCTGACTAAACAGCTGACAACGCTTGGACTGAACCAAGTTGGTCAGAAATTGCGTAAAAGATGCATCCTGCAGCAGTGCATACAGTGCAAGACATTTTTCAGAACTAATCATCGTGACATTTTGCATACTCGTCACATCACGTCAAAGTTTTGATTTCATTTGTTTTTTTTTTAAACTATTTCCGAATGATACTTGATTTGATAGACAAAATTTACACAAAGGAGAGCTAATTCGTAGGGCAAAAGCTTTCTAAGCATTTCCAAGGTGTAGTACAGGTACCTACTATTAATTTCACTGTAAATAAAAATATGGCGATTCTATTTGTGGTTTAATAACTTAAGTGCTTTAAATTAAGTACCTAAGTTACATATACTGTATCCTGGATATTAAATTTATGCCCGATAGGCCGAATACCGGATAGTTACCAAATATCAGTTTCTTCTCTGATATATTTTTTTTTGCGACAGGGGCACACGAACAGACGGGTCACCTGATGGTAAGTGACTACCACCGCCCATGGGCACCTGCAACTCAAGAGTCACAAGTGCGTTGCCGGCCTTTAAGGTGGGAGTAGGGGAAGAGGAGGATGAGGGAGCTTGCGGGTCGGGGGAGAAGAGGGAAAGAGGAAAGGGTTAGGGCCTCCAGTAACCTCACTCACTCGGCGCCATATAATGCAATCATTGCTTTACTGCCGGTTTTTTTTATTTTTTTATGGTATAGGGGGCAAACGAGCAGACGGGTCACCTGATGGTAAATAACTACCGCCGCCCATGGGCACCTGCAACTTGAGAGTCACAAGTGCGTTGCCGCCCTTTAAGGTGGAAGTAGGAGAAGAGGGGGAGGGGGGGGGGGAAGAATGGGAAGGGGGTAGGGGAGAGGGGAAAGACGGGAATAAGGAAAAAGGAAGGGTTAGGGCCTCCGGTAACCTTACTCACGCGGCGAAATGCAATGCAAGCATTGCTTCACGGCCGGTTTTCTGTGAGGTCGTGGTAACGAGCGGAGTCGAGCCGGCCCATACGTGCCGAAGCATGGCTCTCCCACAACTAAACTTGTACTCAATTATATTATTGAAGTTCCTGTAGTTGTTTTCACTTGATGGGGTAATGAACAAACAAATAAAAAAAACATGTACTAATATTATAGACTGACCTGTTGGTCTAGCGGTTAGTGACCCTGACTGCTAAGCCAGAGGTCGTGGGTTCGATTCCCACCCAGGACAAATAATTGTGTGATGAGCAAGATCGTTTGTTCTGTGTCTGGGTGTAATTTATCTATAATATGTATGTATTTAGAAATATGTAAGTATGTTTATCAGCAGTCTGGTTTCCATAGTACAGGCTATGCCTAGTTTGGGATCAGACGGCCGTGTGCGAAATGTGTCAAGTTATTATTATTATTTTAGAGCGAAGAGTTTATTCCTTTAAATGAAGTAATTTCAGGTTCTACGTCTCTTTCGATTTGAAATCATGTTTTTACATTAGATAGTTCATTTATTAAGAAAGATTGGAGGCTAAAGAAGGCTAGGTACGTAGATTTGCTTTCCTTAAGCGTACAAACGCTGCGCATAGTGCAATTTTAACACGATTTTATAAGCCTCAGTCAGTATTAGCCTGGACCTAGCTTACTATGTTAACGAATTTTGGAAGTCAATTATTATCGACTTCTAAGTGTTGTATCGACATGAAACTTTGTATGTATATGTAGTTTGGATGACAATACTATAATTTAGAATCTTGAAGCTAATCTAGTGATTGAGCCAGGAGGCCCAGGGGTTTAATAGTAGAACTCGCAAGTAGCTACTAGTAAACCTCTCGAGTTTGGGCTGTAGTGATTCTTTTTGACGAGTCCAACAGAATGGGCTCGGCTAACGATGGTCTGATGATGGAACCAGGAGGTTAATAGTGGAACTTTTTTACTTTTTAGTTTGCGCTTATTAAAACACCATTAAAGCGAGTGTTTTTTTAGTTTTATTAAACTAAATATTACTAAGTAAGTCGCCACAATCTATGAAATGGTTTACTAATTTAAATATTAAAGACGTTCGTCTATTATTTCAGTAAAAAGGTAACAGATCTGAACTGAATATATCCTAAGAATGTTTATTGAATTGCTTAAATTCTGTCAATATAAATATTATGAACCAAATTCGATATCTGGGAGTAATATTCGAGGTGGATTCATACACACCGGGACTGATTGCACACCAAAGCTTGACATGTCCTGGCCATCATTTTTGTGTATATCTTAAATAAGGTTTAATAGGTAAATAAACTACTATTCTTAATTTAAAACACTAAAATTAAACACAGCAAATTTTATATGAGTATTGCCTATTCCTGTTGAATATAATAGATAGATATGTCCAAATAAGTTATTAACCTTAATTTCCTGATTATTCATATATTTTCTTGTCTTATTGACCATTTAGAAAACAGTGTTAAGCTAATAAATAGTTAAAATAACAACAAATGAAAAGGTTAACAAGTTTGGTGTGATTTAGTAGATATTCATTTATTTTTGCTGTGCAATATGTTAGTGCAAGCCACTTACACCTTTAAACAGCATTATAATTCAAGGGCTCAATAGTTAATTATGGCGATATTTCATTCAGACCATTTAAAGATAGTATTGACACAACAACCATTAACATTTTTGCGTTTCATTATATAAGTTATTAATGGTGCCCCAGTGGCGTTAAACTTTATCAGTTCAGTTGGTACTAATAAAGTAAATAGTTTCACGATTATGTTTACTATACCCTTCCTACGGGTACTAGCGTGATGCTATGTTCCCTATAACCTTTCTCTTGAAAGGCTATCTACAACTCAAAACAATTTCTCAGCCGTAAAGAAGCCGTATAGAGGTAGTGGGGATATACTCAAATTAATGGAGCACATCTACACTGCCAAACAAAGAGTTTATTGAATACTACCAAATGTTAAACCTGTGTTTGTTCCCAAAGTTTGATATTTCTGCGAGATTCCAACCTGGTTCTAATAAAACCATCTCTAGAAGTAGCGTCAGTTATACTTTGTGAGGGGTCTGTTACCCGTTTAACACGCCATCAAGACATTGTGTGTATCAAGGACAGTCGCCAATGTACAAGCTGTTATCTTTTGATATAATTTGAAGGCTCCTATTAAAAATATGTCGAAGAACCGGTGGTGCTATAACCCAACACTCGAGCCACACAATAATTTTGGTGTGACCTCTAGCAGAAAAGGTATTTTTTGGTGGTTTAAATATCCTGCGTTTAGTGCTACTTTCAGCTTGTTTAGTTTTCATTATTCTTGCTCTTGCTCTTGCTTATTCTCTTGCTTGCCAGCTCTCGAATGTGATCTTTTTCATCAAACATACATAGGTTTTCTAAGTGAGTAAAAAAGTGTTCCTTTCGATAACAGATTCCACAACGGAACGGAAAATTCTTATATTTTCGGGTTAAAATCGAGAGTGTATCATCAGTTGCAAAATATGTTTGATTCCAGCGTTAAAAAACGTCTTTTACTTGATTAGGAACCAAAACGGAAGGTATGCTTTAACCACATAGTTGACCAAGTAATTGCAAATTTCTTATGAAGTAACTACAACAGCAACGTCGAAAAGCTTCTCAGATGGCTCTAAAAATACTTCAGATTGTTTTCAAAATTATTATTTCGTTTGCTTTAGGGATATCTTTTTATATGAGGTACTTTTTGAAATTGGATTCCAGTAATTACATAATGCGATTTTTAGTTACGATTGGAATCGAATCTTTGGTCGAAATATTGTTGATCTCTTCAAAAACCTAATATAGTATATAATACCTAAAACGGATAGATTCTTTCCATTTTATTCCAATTTCAGTTCGCTCTTGACAAATAAAATAAATTTTAAGAAGTGTTCTATAGTTAGTATCTGCTGATCATCAAAAATTTTATATGATCCTAAAATAGCACAAATAGTCTCACTACGCCTCGAACTTATTGTTTAAAATCACTTTTTAGCATAAATATTACTTTGGTTAAAAAAAAAAAAACACTCATGAGTTAAGTCAAGAAAGTCCTCGAAACAAGTTGAAAATTAAGGGAATTTGCAGGTTAAAATCTAATAAATTCGGAGCCAACGGTAACGTGTAATTGCATGTAAATCGAATCTTTGTGTTACATACACAGAACAAAGAGTATATTTTTTTATTATTTAGATCAGGAATCGAAATTATAGATAGCGAAATATCACGAAAATGCAAATTTTTCAAAACTTTGAAGATCGTGAGAGCCCTAAGGATATAGTAATATTTTATTTTTAAAATGATTTTGGTAATCTACGATTAATTACACAAATTTTGAGAGGTGTTAAAAAAAAACAAAAACATAATCGGGACATCGAACTCTCTCGCCGGATACCGGTAAGTAAGCATACAAATATCCGGCTAGATACCGGATATTAAATTAAGAACTACCTTAACCTTAATTTAAGGCACATAAGGCCATATTTTCATTCACAGCAAAACTGATAATGTACCCTGTACTGCACCTTAGAAATTGGTTTTCATTCACTATTATTTTCCGTTATCAAATATATTTACCAAAGGAAAAGAATGGTTAATGAACACACATTTCATTGAATTAAGGAAAAACAAACGGTTTCGCAGAAAACCGGCAGTGAAGCAATGTTTTCATTGCTTTTCGCCGAGTGAGTGAGGTTACCGACCTCTCCTCCCCATCTCCCCCTCCACCACCTTTCCTCTACTCCTACCTTAAAGGCCGGCAACGCACTTGTGACTCTTGAGTTGCAGGTGCCCATGGGCTCGTTTGCCCTATACCATAAAAAAAAATCGTGACTTATGTATGTGTGTTTAACCATTCTTGCTTAAAATCATCATCATCAAAGGAGGAGTAGGTTAGCACATTACAAAGTTAAGTAATACTAGCCAGGTCAGTCTAGGACAGGTGACCATTCTTAACACATTGAGATCCTTCCGTGCCTCGGAGAGCACGTAACGGGGTAGTTGGAGCCCTAAAAAGTCCGACAACCTGGTATAATTACAGAACTTCGATATCGCTTAGTTTGGATTGTGGAGGTCTGTTACGCTACGTAAAAGATATCGAAATTCGGCCGTTTCGTAGTTAGACTGAAAGCCGACCCCAACTTAGTTGGGAAGAGGCGCGGAGGATTATTGCAATCGTATTTAACTTAGGCCATATTTTGTGCAAAAAAAAACTTTAAATTTAGTGATAGTTGACTGTTAAAACTAAACGGAATCCTATTAGTAAATCAGTACATTTTAGTATGAAGTTATGCCTAGCTGGTGTCAAATCATTAACCTTAGAAAATCAAATAAATTAAAAACGTTAAAACTGAAACGGAGGACATTTTTTGTAGGACTTTCAGATATTACATTGCCCGAATTTAAATAATTAATTTCTCAAAATTTGAAATAATTTATTTTGAACATAGAAATCTACTCAATTGAGGGTTGAGATACTCACTATTGTAACGCAAATAAACGTGCCTGATAACAATCGCGATGTAACTGAATGCGTGAGCAGTAAGAAAAAATGTCATTTTAAACTCAATATTTTATTGCAATATGAATTAACTACCACTCATATACCAAGAGTACGTATCAGCTGATTGCCATACATACACGCATAAACACACGCACACATACACACAAATACACACATACAAGCACGCATGCACGCAAGTACGCACGCACGCATGCACGTAAGTACGCACGCACGCATTTCTCACGCTAGTTTGGGAATCAGGGCTTCCACAGTCATAGTCATATTATAATATGTACGAATCTAAAGGTTTGAAACTTAAGAATCCCGATGCATTTGAGCTGAACAAGTTGCAAGTGTTTCCTTGATGAATGAATGTGTGAATGAAGCAATGAATTGCCTAAACGATGGACATGTGAATGGCAGAATTTATTTGCTGGTCTATGATTAATAGTTATAGATATACTCGTAGTGGGATGTTAGTTGTTTACTTGATGCTGGTACTGTAACTCTAATGGCCTTCTTAGGCAAAAGTATTACATTGTACTACACACTTAATACATTTTAATGAAGACTATCCTTGCTGCATAGTTTCAACTACGTTAGGATGCCATGTAGTCTAAAATCTGCCTCAATGAACAGGATATCTATCACAAGATAATTTTTATAAGCTGTAAATATATACCTATATGTAAATTAAATTATTAAAGTAATTTTAGATTCTTTCTAAAGATAAACAAAGCTTGGTTTTTGGTTTTAATTACATTGGTTTTCACTATATCGATAATGCACACTAACGAATATACGTATAATTGTTACGATGACATGGTGTTGATCCATAATTTTTTTAGTTAAAAAAAAGTCGTTATTAAATAACTATTAAAGACTTTTATGAAATAAAGATATTTAACTTTGACTTTGATACTATAGCATATAGGCAATGTGTAAATATCATTGTTTTATCACAAATTGTAGAACAAGTACCAAGTAGAGCCAAAAAAAATCTTAAACATTTACTAAAATCTCTCCATTTTAAACCGAATTAAGTTAAGTTTTTTGTGGATTAGTGGCTTAAAGGATAGGTAAGCAATCATGACATGCAATTATTTATTTTTAATTTTTATTTCTAAGACTAAACGATCTAGTCGAAATCAAAACTGATCAACAAAGTATGTACATATATGTTGTTCATAAATATTCATAAGTAAAGAGTATATGCTACGCGAGGTAATGACTCCGACGGCGTCAAACACGTGACCTACCGCAACGATGCCGAGGTAGGTATTGAAATGTAATAAAAAATGTAATTTATCAATGGGGAAGTGAGTAAAAATCACATTGTTATAGATTATATATTTTGTGTGTCGGTAACGCCCGAATTACATCTCTGTGTTGTCAACGTCCAAGGTAACAGCTTACTATCAGGCTGTCAGTATGTCTGTAGTACACAAACTGAAGAATTATGTTTTAGTTAGTTTACGGATTATCGGAATAATCTGTAACAACTACAAATTTCCCTAAATAGTGTTAAACTATCTGTTGATTTTAAAAAGTAGTCCTGAGTTTGTTTGCCTGGTCTCTTCTCACAAGGCAACTTTTCTTTTCGAATACTTGGAAACGGGTAGTTTCGATCGACACTGGCATATAGCGATCTTACCTATTTGCAACATGGTATTATTTATTTTTGTATATTATTTTTATATATTTGTTTTTTTTGTTTTTTCGATAAAACAATCTATTGTAGCGGTGACATTGTGTTGATCTATGATTTTTATTTAAAAACAAAAGACGGCTTAAAGATTTTTTAAGATAAAAATATCTTTGACATTGATTTTGAACTATAACCTGGGTGAAACGTCAGGTAGTTCAAAGTTATATACAGACGGAAACACTGCAAAATTTTCCCGTTAATGTAATTGTATATTATGGAACGCAAAGGTTTAAAAGTTATTACAGGTACTTAAGGCAAATGTCTCCTATTAACCAAAATTTCCTCTATAACTACCTGCTAGTTTTCACAAGGGTGGTCTTTTTATAACCAGCATACTTATAACACATGGTCATTAAACATTTAGTCGAATGGAGTCTGAACAAAAATTTATTGTTTTATCGTTTAGAGGTGTTAATTAAAAGGTATTTATAGAAATTATTCTGCTAGTGTTTTTGTTTTAAATGTTTTAATGTATTCAAGATTGTCGTTGATGCATTATTATCGAGTCAATTAATCGAATCAATAACTTAATGGCTGGTGAAAAAACAGTGTTATTGTTGTGCTAGGTAAATTATGTCCAGTTTTAACATAATCTTTTTTTATAACCTGTTTTCAACCTAACTTTCAACTAGATAAAATTGATTTGATTGAATAAGAGATTTATTCAATCTCTGCGGTTGATAGTCTGTGCGCAATATGGCTACATATACATACATAATATATATATTGTCGCATTTAAAATTAATCACAGTTGATGTTGGAATGTCATATATTTTTCATTCACTAAAGAATGAAAGCCTCCACGGCTTTCATTGCGCGTTGCAGTTTTAGTTGAAAAGTTAAAAAGTGGTTTGAGTTAGTACAAAGTAGTTCAGCTTTTGTTCACCAGATGGCGTTGATCTAAATCGCAGTATGTGGAATTGTATTATACTGCCAGCTATTTGATCGCTTATATCGTGGTTTTTAACTGAGACTGTTTATGTCAACTGAAGATGTAAATAAAATTAGCAACATATCACTTCGATTAATTAATAGTGACTGTTTATGGTGATGCTTTAAATTGCTGCACATTTTAAAACCAAAAATATTAATTAACGTAACGTGAATTGGGTCGAAAGGAATTTGTCTATCCCACTAATTTTAGATCGTTGGGCCAACTTACCTGGGAGTCTAAACTGGTCCTGACGGAGGTCTCACCACACCTAGCTTGCAGACTGCTCAATCTTAACCGATTATACATCCGGAAAGTTGTATGAACCACATGTTGTAGGAAACTGCCGCCAACGTTATTTTGGAGTGTGAGTATCCTCGCGGGTGCGTGGTCACTTCTAGAAGCCTGTAAAAGGAGGAGGCTCAAGAGGCTTTTGTGCATCTGGATGGAACTAGGCTGGCTCAACTAGCCAGCCTTATTTGTACGCATAATGTATTATTGTCTATTGGTGATATGGTATGTTGGAATCGGACCGACTAAAACCTCACAGTGTTCTGTCACAGTTAGGTCTACCTAAGGAGCTCGGGTACACACCATAGAATGCCTACCTAGGAGGCCCCTACTTGCCTCCTAGGTACATCTAGGTGAAAGGTGTAATTGTTGTCGGTCCTCGACCGTCACGGTCTTATTACCGGGGTTCATGTATGTTTTTTGCCACATTCATTTTGGGGTTATAGGTTAGGGGAGTCATGTCTTCTTCAGGTATAAAGCCGGATGGTCTTAACATATGAAAGGATTAAATCAAAAGGCTATAGTCATTCGAGTGCATGAATATTTTATTTTGTACGTCTCCGTGGAATGTATTCATTACAAACATTTGTTTACGAAATAAAAAAAAAAACATTCTACCTACAGTTATATTTACAAAAAAGAAAACACGTTTGTCAACGTAGTAACGTTTGAGTATGAATGTGTTATAATTTCATTACTTTGAGTAAATGGAAAAGTTTATAGGAAATAAACATCAATAATATTGAGCAAAAACAGGAATGTTTGAGTCACAGTCGAGTATTTTCATTTGACTTTTGCAATCTCTTTTTAATATAAAAATGTAAAAAGGAAACTGAAATTGTCATCTGCACCAGCTAAGCTAAGCTAAGCTAAGCTAAGCTAAACTAAGCTAAGCTAAGCTAAGCTAAGCTAAGCTAAGCTAACACTTTCAAAAGAGATAACAAAAATTACAAAATCGTACAAAAGTATTGATAGTTGTGATTAAATAATAGAACTTAGAAATACGAAGACTTAAAGAAATATAGAAAAGTTTCACAATGCACCCGAAGTTAACAGTTTACAACCTCAAACAACACTTCGAAATTCTACTAGAAATAAATTATATTCAAAATTTTTATACAAAATATATAAGTTTTCGTCAAAATGGAATGTTGCAACACCCGGCTGTTTCCATCTTCAAAAAAAAAACATAAATCATTATCTATAGTAACCTAACTTATACACTATACAATGAATAATTTATTTATTTACAAATCATTTTGTACATAACCATAAACCGGGCTCGTTAAGTACCAATAACATTGTATTACCTAAAATTACTTATTATACGTATTTGGATAGACTCTTTCAAGCGATAACAAATCAAACAACATCCGCGCACTGTTTGAGCTTAAACAAAAATCACATTCCTCTATACTGGCCTTGATTCATTCACTGACGATAATTATACAGTCTCTAGTAACGGCACTAAGTGACGCATGCTGTGACGTCACACTTTGGTGGTAAGGTCTAGAGGGTGCAGCTTGATCCTCTTTATTTGTGAGTATGACACGTCTTCCTCCTCGCTTGCAGACCCCGCCCCGCTGCCTGAGTCCCCGTCTTCATTATCTGGTACTATAATCTCACTGTCATCAGACCTCCGCCGCGCTGAACTTGATCTACCATCAGACTTTACCGATAAGTCCATAGGATTCTCCTGCAGAGGAGATTCTGAAGTTCTTCTCTCAGCTGGGGGTGTTGGAACAAATTCTGCTTCAGAGATCACATCCTCTTGGGGAGTGGGTTGCGTAGATCGTTGCTGTTTTAAGATCTCATCAAGAAAGAAACGCTTCGATGATTCCGCGTTGTGGTCATCAATTCTGACGTCATTGTTGTTCTCAGCCGCTTGCCTTAATGCGGCGTGGTCGAGTAGATGTCTTGAGTATAATGGGTGAAAGCCAGGTGGGAACAGCAGAGGATGATTGGGGGCGAACGGGCTGAACGGCGGTGGTGGTAAGAAGGGCGAATGGGGGAAATGGGGCAAGGAAAGGTTGGCTAGTGGCAGTGGAACAAAGGCATCTCGGGGAGGTGTCAATGGTCTGTCTGGCGGTCTGGACTGTGTAAGTCTAGATTTCTCATCTAATTTTGGCGAAGATCCGCTTTTGTGAGAATCTGGAGAAGCGGAACAAGGCGGTTTGTAGTCATCTAGACCAAGTAGAGCGAGTTCTTCTTTTGATCTGGGCCTTGCAAGGCCAGGAAAAAGGTGTGGGGGAAATGGAGGTGCCATATGGTGCTGAGAAGTTGGTACCCTTGGAGGTGAGTGGGCCTGAGCAGCTTGCTGTTGTTCTTGGAGAAGGCAGTGGATCTTGAACCAGTTAGATCGGCGACCATATCTAGAGCCGGACTTGGACATGCCAACCATAAGGCACTTGCGGAGTCGACACGCCTTGCATGCTGTTCTGTTCTTTTTGTTGATGACGCACTCGCCGTTGTTCTTGCACTCTGTGATGGAGTTCAGGTTGTTGTACGACCGGCCGAAGAACGACTGAAAAGAGAGAAAATAATTCATTAATATAATTATCAGGTGCTGTTAAATTGCAGGAAGGACATAAGTATTTCTATGATAAATATTACTATTTAACCCTGTCTATTCATAATCAGTATTACATATTATTACATTATTATTGTCTACGTACATTTGTAGTACCTTATTGACGCAATGTATAAAGAAATACAAACGCAGAACTTTGGTTTTCCTTATAGTTATAGTTTTTTTACATATATCGTTCGAAAGGATTTTTTTTTGTGGGAATTTTCCATTAATATGACTCTTCTACGTTACAATCAAACTTTAACGCTGTGTGAAGGAAAACACTGAACAAGGTAATGTTCCATGGTTCCGTTTTTTTTGCAATAGGAATTATAATAAAATTAGGAAGACGAAATGTGATTTATTTGATATTACAATGATATAACTTAAAAGCTTTCTCGCAATAAGCGATTAGACGATATGCCCGACAGTTTCAAAAGCCATAATAATAACTTTCAACCGACATTCATGCTTCGCACATTAATAATTATTTGTCACAATCGCCCTATTCAAACGGCCTTAAATAACTAGCCAATTTCTATATAAGATTTAATTAAATTTAATAAGCATAACTAGTTCCTGCTCGGCCATGTCTGTGCATATGCATACTGTAATTGAATATTTATACATATGATTCGTAGACGTTATGCCATGCATCGTAGCAGGTGGCATTTACAGGTCGGCACTAGATTATGCGAATAATTAAAACTATATTGCTATCAATAAATTACTAGACGATATTGCCGTGTTAGTTTTTGTTATTAGTTCTATTAGGTTATTAATTGTAAGTTTAGTTTAGCTCTGTGACAAGAGATGGCTCTGGGAGCTGCGAGTGAGTTGGTAATTATAATTAGTATGAAGTGATAGTTCATAGATGGCGTTATTTTTAGAAAAATATTTGATATCCGTCAGGTACGAAGTATCAAACATTTTAAATATGTGAACAAAAAATATTTTGTTTTTGATGGGCCTGTGAGTCTAGTGGTTAGTGATCCTGACTGTTGAGCCAGAGGTCGTGGGTTCGATGCCCACGCAGGACAAATAATTGTGTGATGAGCAAAATCATTAGTTCTGTGTCTGGGTGTAATTAAATAATAGATAAATATCTATAATATGTATCCATTTAGTAATATACAAATATGTTTATCAGCAGTCAAGTTACCATAGTAGGTACAGGCTCTGTCTAGTTTGGGATCAGACGGCGGTGTGTGAACTTTTTCAAGGTATTATTATTATTTTAATAAATTGAGAGGTATCGCCATATTTAATTGTACCTACCGTAAATATTCAGCATTACGTTATGACGAACGAGTAGATACATTTATTTATCATTTCATTCTAGAAAATTACGTTTACATAATTTAAATTGCAAATGATGATAACATGCGCAGAATTTTAAATGTTTTACATTTATTTTCTTAAAGTGAACTGGAATTAATTTGTCAGAGTATATTCATTGTTGAGACAACAATCATTTTGACCTAAAGACTTGTTTACACGGCCCGGTAGCGTCCACCCGAGCGCGTAGCCCCGATAGTGAAAACTGCCTTATGTCATTTCCACCTCCGTAACGTCATTTCCGTTAGATATGGGCCGCAGGTTCGGTTCTGGTCTGCTACACTCGTTTAACTCGGCTTTTGTTTTCATATGACCTTGATATTTCGGTGAATTTCTTACGTAATATTGGGCTATTGTTTTAACCTTTTTGCTGGATTAGTATTAGATTGGATTGATTTGATTTTGATATCGTTTTCTGTATGTTGGTGCATCAATACTTATTTTTGACTGAGAAGGTCAATAAACATGTTTAATTCATAATCTTGGACTACATCCTCCTTGTGTCGGTTCTCTCAATTCTGAGGGTCGTGGCTTCTTTTGTGGATCTTGGCGTCTGCCTTGGGCTGTGTTTAGAACAGTATGGACCGAGGGTGAGCGGTGGAGCGGATTTCGTCGGACCAGTGCGTAACGGGTAGATATTTCTTTGAAGATTGCTTAAAGATCTTTTTTATTATTAAAAAGACCCACTTGATGATAATCGATTCAATAGAACACAGATTTCACTAATTATATATCCCACTAATATTATAAATGTGAAAGTTTGAATGGACGGATAGATGAATGAATGGATGTTTGTTACTCTTTCATGCAAAAACCACTGAACTGATTGCGTTGAAACTTCGTATGTAGATAGCTGGAGACCTGGATTAATGCATAGGCTACTTTTTATCTCGATATTCCCATGGCACCCTTTTAAGTGACTTGTATGTCCATAAAATATTAGACGCATCCACTTGTCAAAATGTAGATAGTATTCTATTCTAATGCAATCTCCATCCTATACTTACATACTTAATGCATAAATTTAATCTATTTAACATTTCATTACTACGTTACGTTATTAAAATACATAACGTTACACATACGTTACGGTACAACATTAATAGAAACATGAAATACGAGCGTCAACTAAACGTACACGCGTTAACATTACCAAAATGGTTGCAAAACGCCACATCGCGCCATGAATGCCAATCAACGGACCATTTGTAGGGTCACCATGATATTTAACCTTGAAGGGAACGTCTTTTAATATCTTGACTACTGGTAGATTTAAAGTAATTTTTTGTGCTCAGTTTCGCCATGGATGCAATAATTTTGATTTAAATATTCGCCCTAGTAGTTTAAACATTTTATATGCATATTACTACATATTATAAAACAAAGTCCGCCACCGCGTCTGTCTGTCTGTGTGTTCGCGATAAACTGAAAAACTACTGAACAGATTTTCATGCGGTTTTCATGAAGGTTTTGGTGTATAATTTGTTCCCGTGCAAAGCCGGGCGGGTTGCTAGTAATGATTAAATGGAATTTTGCTAAATTCCCTTTTGCTAAATTAGCGAAAATCTGACGTCTAGATGCAAAGGAGGTTGCCCATTTCAGTATAAAAATCAGTTTCACACTTTTTTATACTGTGTCAAATATGTATAAACATTATTAAGCCTGCACTGAGTATTATCTGAAATATAAACGTATATTGTAAGATAACTTGGGGTTATTGAGAAATTAAATGCCAATATTAGGTTAAAAAACAACATCGAGAAAATATTGTGACACTGACGTTAGAGTTTTTTTTAATTATTGTTTGTGGTATCATGTTTTTGACAGGGATACCATGTATAAATTGAGGCAAAACTAACACTGAAGTATACATTCACTACATAAACTACGTCTAACTACATACACCAAATAATAAGATTACTAAACTGTAATATATTTTAATGTGACAATACGAATTATTATCACGTATATTATTATTTAACCATTTTATTTTAAAACGATGTTTATTTGAATTCAATCATTAATGGTTTATTTAATATAATGGCAACATTTCACTTAAAATGTAAACGGTCATTGATTCAAGTTTTAGTCCATGTAAGATTTAATTTCAAATCCCAAGTTCTATAGAAGAGATTTGGATCGAAAAGTCACATTAAAATCAATATTTTTTTTTAACATTTGAAATAATGACGCGAACGTCTAAAAGTGAAACCATGAATGGGCATCCTCCTTTTAGTTTAATTTGATTGAATTTTGCTTCAATGTAAAAAAACCATTAGAATTTTAACAGTTACTTATTTAACGTAGTCTGTTGTAGACCTTGTTTATTTCTAACTTACCCTTAGGGACAATGTCAATATTTTTTGCCATCAGTATTAGTATATTTTTTTTACAAAATTTAACAGGAATATCTCATAAATCATAAAATCTTAATACTTAATTTAAAATAGTAAGTGCCTAAGATTTGTAGGAATTTCCCGAGCGTGATGTATGGTAACACTACAATTAACCGATTGCAGGATCACGTCATAGATGAAGAATTTAAACTGAAACAATGCCATCTTTGAACGTGCTGCGTGCGTGATCCGAATCCCACTGGACATCGCGGTATTATTCTAAACATCATACACGAATGCGAATTTATGTCTTTTTTCAAGGAACGTAGAAGTTATTTTATTGTGTATTGGTGATAAATGTTTTGGTGATGGCATCGCTAATTTAAAAGAAAAGATAATACAATACTTTATAAGTTTTGTTGCATTGTTATTGACCGGTGGCGCTGTGTATATAAATGTAACTTAGATATTATATTTGCCTGCATTTTTGAAAATGCAAGCTTAAACATTGCTTTTTTTTAGTTGATTTAGCCTACAACACTAGAGGTAGTATTATAGTTGTTATTGGTGGTAGAGTAATATTGGTAATAAGTAAGTGAGCGAGTGAGTAAGTCGATATGTCAACGTTTTCAAATTCTAGTAAACACGCTCTAATTATTTTGAGCCATGTAATTACTCGGAGGATCAAAATTTTTTAACAAAAGATAAACCAACTTCATTGAAATATTATGTACTAATATGTTATGTACTAAAACCCTTCTGAACATATGTAGAATACATTAGTGAAACAATCATGAAAAGTGGTCCATTACTTTTGAAGAAAATTGCGGACAAACAAACATACGGATCGAATACAGAACCTCCCTTTTTTTTAAATCGGTTATAAACCTTTATAACCGATTTGACTTAATCACGATAATATTAATAAGACAAGGTACCTACCTTATCTGATAAATATTATCGTGATTAAGTCCCGATTAAAACATGTAATATGTAAAATTATGTAATTATACGATATTTTATAATATATGTGCAAAATAAAAAAATATTTTTTGAAGTCTATTCACTATTTGCCTGGCTGTCTCTCACAGCTTTGGCATTTCTTTGAAAGTACACACATAAGAGAGGTGAGCAGAACTTCAAGGATAAAAATAGAATAGAGATTTATTTAAATCAACATTTTTTCTCTAATCAACTAATTACCGGTACTCTTCATAAATAACGTCAGCCTCCTTTTGGTGACTATTCTGATAAGATTCTATGTTTTAAATAGCAGCAATAAAACCTCCGATATCGCACGGGTTTTCTTTGCTTAGAACAGTTGAAACTAATTACTCTAATGTGTTGTCCAATGATTCAATATGATAACTAAATTAATTGAAGAGATAAAAGCTTGGCTAACAAGTTGTGGCATGTATTAATTGCATCTGAATATATTATATGAGGTACACTTAGGTGTAGAATGTGTAAGAACTGCGTACTTTTAGTTGTGTTACGTTAGCTTAATCTATATACAAATGCAAAAATAGCCGATATTCTTCTCCAAAGTCACGTTTATCATTATACTAAAATTCATAAACATTGGTTCAACGTTTTACGCGTGCGTGAAAACGTGTCAGATACACAAACAAAGTTATTTTTGCATTTCGCGGTATAAGGACCAGATGAACGTATCTACAAAAGTCAAAAATCGTTTTTTTTTCATAATACGGGTCACAAAGTGGTCCTTTATGAAATGCCAAAACGACATAATTGTAAATGCAATATTTCACAAATTCGAAAATAACAAAATAGCTAAGGAACCACAAGGAACTAGGTAAATTCTTTTTTTTTTTGAAAAGACAACTCCCGTATTAGGAATTACTCCTGTGTCGCGGGGGACTTTACAAACATACAAAGAACGGACACAAAGAACACCCAGACTCGGGTGGGAATCGAACCCACGACCTATGGCATAGCAGTCAGGGTCACTAACCACTAGGCCAACAGGCCAGTATCGAATTCTCGGAGTATTTTTGCTCTCCTGTAAAATTAAGAAAATGTAGATACGTTCAACTGGTCCTTATACCGCGATTTATAATATCAGCATAGATTAGGTATATTAGTTTTATCCTAGTACCAAATATCTACAAATGTAAAACAATTACGTATGCCAGTGCATGTGACAATACGTGTAGTTGAAAGTCAGTATGAGCATAAATCGGTGCGTGTTGCGAGCGCGGGCGGCGCCGCGCGGCGAGTTACGAGCGGCCGCGCACCTATGACCTGCGCCTGAGGCAGGTGTACACTGCACTGGTCGACCGTAAACTGAGAATTATTTAACTGTTTTAATATATAATTTTGAAATTGCTTCTATTCTCATTACTTATTTTTATATTTTTCTATTAAAACTAAAAAAAACAATAACTTGAGACACACACAGCCGTCTGATCCAAAACTAGGCAGAGCTTAGTACTAATGTAACGAGACTGCTGATAACCATTCTCATACATTACTAAATACATACATATTATTTTTTTTTTTAATATATTATAGGGGGCAAACGAGCAGACGGGTCACCTGATGGTAAGTGATTACCATCGCCCATGGACACCTGCAACTCAAGAGTCACAAGTGCAAAGGCCGGCACCTTTGAGATGGGAGTACGCTCTTTTCTTGAAGGTTTGAAGGTCGTATCGGTCCGGAAATACCGCAGGCGACAATTTGTTTCAGAGATTGGTCGTGCGAGGCAAAAAAAATCTGGAAAACCGCACAGTGGTGGAGTGCCAATTATCCAGGTGATGGGGATGAAAATTTTGTCGCACTGAATGATGGCGTTTGTTTTATTGTTTATAAATATACGTGTATATATTACAAAAATATGGTGATGATAAATTAAATACCCATGCGTTTATAGATTTTTTTTTTAAATTGACCAATTTTATGAAATTAAGATATTAAATTTGAAATGTGGGTAGTTAGAAATAAATAGTAAGTACACATGAATTGATGTGTCTTTTATTCATGTGATTTGTAAATGCTTATAATAATTTACGTTAAGTAAATGTTGAAGTAAATTATTACTCATATTAGAGACCATTAATATCAAACAAATGTTATATGTACAAAGATTATAACAGCATTCATATGTTTTTGAAGGATTACCCTGAAGAGATTTATGTCTAGTAGATTAATACTTATGATTTTCGCCACCTATTTCAAGCATTATGTATTTTAAGCAATAAATAACAACTATTTCACTGAGCTTATAAACAAATCTAACAGTGACGCAATAGCTACCACGCGGGCTTAACGATTAGTGTGGTTAAGTAATGCTATCCGAGGCCACTTAATGGATGGGTGACTCATAATAAAAAGGTACACCCTTCGTGTCTCATAGAGATACCATTAAGATTATTATTTACGGGTTATAAAGACAATGATATGTGACTAAGCCTCAAGAAAAACAAAGACCATCCCGTCGGCATAGTGTGTTAGGACCATAAAATATTTCATAACAAATCACGAATATATTCGTACCGTCAATTGTACACCGCGCTCTAGCTTGCGGTCATAAAAGCAAAGGATGCGCGGGCGCATGGCGAGGTGAATGCAAGAGAATAATAAATTATACGTTGCTAGGCAACGACGGGGCTGACGAAACTGTACTGATTGTTTTTAGTTAGAAAAGAATCAGGGACTTTAGCATATGATTTGGAATTCTACTTTTTTTAAATTCTGTATAAATTTCTGATTTTTGTACAGAGCAGTTTACAGCTGTACGAGTTAGTATTAGTTAGTAAGTAAATTATGAAATTGTATATATGTATATATACATATATACAATTTAGAAAAGGAATACATAGTAATTAAATATATACCTTACATACAAACACATACATACAATATATACATACCGATATTAAATAAAAAAATACTAGTTAATAAATCATAATTGCATCCCTTGAACTTGATATTCTGCGAACATGCTAAAAGGTTTTAGTATCAAATGAACTAAGGTAATCAATTAGGCTGCATTTAGCAATAAGGCCATTCATCTCATAAGGAAACGAAGTTACCTGGCAATCTGATTGCATATCAGTACCTCTATTAATAAATATATTTAAAGGTTAAAAATTATGTTACGTCTAAATGCAATAGTATAATTATTATTATTTTTTTATGAGATAAAAAACTGAAAGTATTTTATAAATTTTTGTCTTAGAAAATATATTGGACTAATTTGGATTCCACCTTAGTAATAGTTAAATCATTCAAATCAGTCGTAATCAAGAAAAGAGCGGACATACATCCCACTAATATTATAAATGTGAAACTTTGAATAGGTGGATGTTTGTTACTCTTTCACGCAAAAACCACTGAACCGATTGCGATGAAACTTGGTATGTGGATAGCTGGAGACCTGGATTAACGCATAGGCTACTTTTTATCCCGATTTTTCCACAGGATCGGGACTTACGCGGGTAAAACCGCGAGGCGCTACTAGTATAACATAAAAACTGTTCGCAACAATCTTTATGCCATACCTTCTTCTTTAGAAGTCGGTAATAATATTAAAACTACACATATTGTCGACAATGTTTATTGCTATTTGCAATAACTATTTATTTGTTTTAAATGAAGCAAGCTTTCTGTGTTACCGTGTTACCGTATACAATATGTATGTACGTATAATTGATGAACATGCTCCAAGTATTTCTACACACGTCAAATTATCTCATTACTTCTACATTAAATCGAAGTCCACCATTGTATTTTATTATGAAATAAATTTCAATTGGTCGTAATATCTATAACAGGATACTTAACATACAAACAGTGCACAGTGTTAAGAATAAATGTTTATTACTGTTCCGGCGAATCCCACTAATATTATAAATGTGAAAGTTGATGGATGGATGGATGGAGGGATGGATGGATGGATGGATGGATGGATGGATGGATGGAGGGATGGATGGATGGATAAATGGATGGATGTTTGTTATTCTTTCACGCAAAAACCACTGAACCGATTGTGATGAAACTTGGTATGTAGATAACTGGAGACTTGGATTAACGCATAGGCTACTTTTTGTCCCGATATTCCCACGGGATTGGGACTTACGCGGGTGAAACTGCACATAATGTACGTTGAAGTCATCATCTGCCGACCCTTGTACCAACTTTATTTGTGGTCGGTACAATATGTTTGATTATTCCGTTCTAATCTATCGTTCGTCATTTCACTGCTTTCTAATCATATCTTCTTTCACAAAGTCCATCCATCTCTTCTTTGGTCGTCCTCTTATCTTGTATCCGTCCACTTCCATACATAAAACTCTTTTCACCACATTTTGCTCATCCCTCCGCATCACATGCCCATACCAGGATAACCTCACCTTTTTTACCCACCGGCGCTACTTTCAGGTTCTTTTTAGTACTACTCTTTATTACTATTATCGATAACCTTTTCAAATAATCTATATTCTTGGGCAAGAAGTGGCTCATGTCGGTTTTATATTGGACGGAGTTCGACTCCGCAATAACTTGATCAAAGTCCGACGCGTTTTCTATTACACTACGCCATTTTAAATCGTGTTATCGCATCTAATTTTTAAGCTGCGCCTGCAATTACTGAATCTGTATTTAAAACATTATGTTGGGGTTTCGATATCGAAATGCAACCGTAATTCACATCAAATTATGCCTATTAAAAATAAACTTTCATCGCACGCAGTTTAAAAACAGTTGGTAATGTTTTTTTTAATTTTGAAACTAAAGCTCGTTAATAGCTATTAATAACTAAACTCTTTTATTTTTACTAACTTTTAAACTTTCGCGTTACATGATATAATTATATCTTTAAACGGGAATTAACGCGATCACGAAAAGGTATTACATACCTCTGAGTTGCCTGACGTTTTCGTTTCGTTCGTCTTTTATTTTTACTTACTTCAAATAGATTTTCAAACATTCGAGTAAAATAAAATGTCACTGCTATAACAAAAGTTACACATTTAAAACAAGAATAATGTCAATAGTCAATAAACTATCTCAATTAGACTAAACATTACCAAAATTTAGTTTGTCTTAGTTGGCTTTGCTTTGGTAGTATTTAATTTTGTGTATTCTAAAAACGTAAAATTACACAATTTACATCATTACTGCTTAATTAGTATGCCGCAGTGCTTTTTAAACGTATAAAAAGAGAGACGTCAAACTAATATTAGACGTCATCTCTTCATTGACACAGTATAATTTATAAATTAACATTAGCATTATTACAACCAAATATGAAGCTTTTTAATGAAGGCTGAATTGGATTCGATGCTACAACAGAATAACATATTTGAAATTTCTTAACTAAAATAAAAGAATTTTAGAACTAAGTTTAATGGACTCTATAACAGCATCGGCACCAATAAGAGAGTGATAATATTGGCACCAGGTTGGATGCGATTGTTTGTAGGTATCGGTAACCATCAACATGAGGCCACTTTGAAAACTATTGATTAAAAAAGCGTATAATGCTAAGATGAAACTAAAAAATACCTACGGGTCGCTTGATGATACACGTGTGTCGTAGCCTATTAACACTGATAACACCAAGAGTAATACTGGTACATTTTAGGCTATAAAGCAAGTTTTAAAAAAAAGTGCAAAAGGCAAAGTCACGTCCTCTCTCACCCTAAACTACCTCCTTATTAGAGTTAATGTAAGGTGTTTAAAGAATCGAGTATCTGACTAAACGAATCTCTAAAACTCTCGTATTTTACTTAAAACATCTCGAATATGCTATTCATTTGTAATATCAAGCTCAAGCTCAAGCTTCATTAAGAAAGCCTACTATAACCGGATCTCAGAGCTACAGTTTTCCATAATTTGTTACCTCAACTGCTTAAAAAGTGCAAGAAAATTAAGGTGGTGGTTGTCCCACCTCGGCCAATAGTAATACCGGGTGTTAGTGAAACGCTCCCGAAAACGAAGACAGACGATAGTGCTAATGATACCTTTGATGATAGTCAGAAAAAATAAAATCAAATAATAAAAAAATTATCGCGATTGTCCCATCATCAAAGGTACCGGTTAGTACTATCGTCTGTCTTCAATTTCGGGAGCGTTTCACTAATACCGTGTATAATCTATATATTAATACGTGAAGCGAAAACTTTGGATGCCTTTTTACAAAAATTGGGCGGACGGAGGAGTATGAAATTTCGCACACTTATAGTTTATACGGAGGAGAAGTGACGAATGCTAAAATTTTTGGACAATATTTGCTACAAAGTTAAAAAAAATGCAAAAACGGGTGCATACAGCTATGAGTGTCCAGTAAATATTTTGACCTGTCATGGTACAAAAGTCTATACAATGACAGGTCAAGTAATATTGCCAATGAAATAAACCATGGTCGAAATTCGACCACCACGCGATATCTAGTATTTATAATTACACCCAGACATAGAACAAATGATCGTGGTCATCATACAATTATTTATTCTGGATGGGAATCGAACCCAAGACCTCTGGCTCAGCAGTCAGGACCACTAACCACTAGACCAACAGGCCAGTCAGGTGCCCGTCAGTGTACTATACTTTTAATGGTTTAGTTATTATTTATAGACCATTAAATGGTGATAAGATTTAATGGTGTGGTAATAAATTTGCTTTGCGGTGTTTATTTAAAATATATGCACGTTTCATTTAAGGGTTAGACAGGAAGGCTTGTACTATACCGCTCTACCTGATTTATTGCTAGCGCAAAATTATCTAGTCCTGATTTTATCACTTATTTTTATATTGTGGCAATCTCTACAGGTCATTACCTTACTGGAGCGAACAGTGAAGTGGCATATCGGACTCGAACCGACTAAAACCACACGGTGTTCCGTCACAAGTGAGTCTATTGCAGGGGACCCGGGATACCCTAGGAAGGAAACTTCAGAGAATCCTTACAGATAATTAATATAATGGAGGAATATATACGAATATAATTAAATTGAAATAATTTAAGTTCATCAGAAAATTTGATTTAAGAAATAAAACAGTATTTTGCAAGATTTTTTGAATCTATACTAATATATAAAGAGTTTGTTTGTTTGTATGTTTGTTGAACGCGCTAATCCAAGGAACTACTGGTCCGATTTGAAAAATTATTTCAGTGTTAGATAGCCCATTTATCGAGGAAGGCTATAGGCTATATATCATCATGCTACGACCAATAGGAGCGCAGCAGAGACTGAGGGGAGAAACTGTGGGGACGGCTAGTTATCATGTAAACAAGAGATTATAAACATTTTAGTTTGAGAATGTTAGACTGAAGAAGTAATACTAACAAATAACATAAAAGCAAAATACTAAATGTTTCCTTAAGGACATTTTACTTTCACGATTGACTAATTTTTAATAGACTTCAAAAGCAGGAAGACTGAGTATTCCTTTTTTTATGTATGTTACACGATATCTTCACCATTTGTGAACAGATTTCAATAATACTTTTTTAAATTGAATTAGATGTACTCAAGGTGGGTCTCATTTTAATTTGAAGAACATGTTCCACCTCTAAGGGAGGAAAATTAAGGGATGAAGAATGCAGCTCATCAAAATTAATATCATGATTTAAATGCATTAAACTCTGTGATACTTTTATTTACAACAATGCCCGTCGAGTACTACCGGTAGAACTTTTAAGTTTTTTTAAGATGTGTCTTTTGTTTTAAGAGTTCAATATCATAAGCTATTGTTCATCTAAACCGTATCTTTGTTTGCCTCCTTATTCGTATAAATAAAGTGCGTAATGCTATATGCAAATTAATAAAGATTCTACTCGCAACAAAATATGCCGCCACAACTTTATAGAAGCGCTTTATGGGGTATTGATGGTGGCGCGTGCTTATGGTGTCTACATTGTTGTGGCACTACAGAATGCCATGGGCTATTTCCATAGTGTGATTGATTTAATGCAAAACGCTTTTCTATTATGTGGACATGACTCATGAATCGCTACGTGACGTCACTACTCAGTAATGATACGTATTTGTTTGGGTAAAAGAGTTTCTCGATTTTAATAGTAAAAAAAAAATCCCAGAAGGAGTCATTATTGTAAGTAGTTTAATAAATTAGGGATAATTTATAAATAAACCATGAAACTAAAAGTAATGGAATTTTTAAAAAAAAGACAGTTTTGTAACCACACAAAATACCCTGGTTATAAAACTGTCTATCGTTTAACAGGCCTGGCTCACTTAGCAGTGATCTTCCCGTGTAGGTTCACTAACTAAGGAACACGCGCGTCCGATGTCACGTTGCACTACTCGTTCGGAGCGGATTAAGGAAATCAATAGAAGCGTTTATGAGAACTATAGATCGAAGACAATCTCTGTGTAAAGATTATTCACACAATATAGATTGCCCTTCGCCCTTATCTAGTAGAAGCGTTTTGGAGTACGATTAATATAGTGTTTTATTCATTAATATAATGGCATCAGACCATTTGTATTTGGTCCAACTTAACTCAAGTCAAAAATTGGCCTTTAAATTGTATTAAATACCGTGAGGAAAAATGTTTCTTATAGCTACTGTTTTGTATCTAAACACAATGGTGATGATAATTTAACACATGAATCAGTTTGCGCCGATTTTAGATGCGATTTTTTATGGATTAGTGCGACCAATCGAGTGAAGACCTCGTGTGGACTTTCCAAATGAACCGTTGGGAGCATCACGCACGCGAAACAAGCGTGAGAACACACGAGATAACATTAACAACGTCAAATATTGACCTTTTTCCTACCGTGGTGACCTTACCAATGTGAATTTACCCTTTAAAAACTATGCGCAATCAATATATAACCCTATTACAACAGCGTAGCTCCTAATTTAGTATTGAAATATTTTTACGCCGGTGAATTATCTTGGTTCAAAACGCGAGCGCGTGTCATCCCGCGTTTACGTTCGGAAGCACTGACCTGCAACGCGAGCCGATGTTTTGATTGGCTCTGACATTCAAACAATCGATTATTCATTTAATCTGAATCGATGCTCGTGATTTGAAGAAGAGTAGTGATAGTCCATATTTGAAATCGGAACAGTTTTGTGGTTACATTCCTAGACATATGATATTGTAAAATGTTTTTTTGGCTCCGTTTGAATTTGTTTAGTATTTCTAGCTATAGTGAAATTCATGCCAAGATACTCGTACATATTAAGCTTGGTAAATCGAACAGCATATAATTATCTTCTTCACTATAAAAGTGACTTAACCAAATAATATTTAATTACTTGTAGTACAAAATTTGTCTCCACTAAGTAAACATTTGCTGTAGTAAATATACATACGTGACAATACATGTACTTTATAATAAAGTAATAGAAATAAAACAGGTAAAGGTTCCATTCATTTAGAACTTATTAATAAGGTTGTAAACGATTTTGTATGCTACAAATGTTGCCAGAAACAAATATAAACACGAGGTCAGCAATAATTTACTTAATTACTGACCTATCAATTCATGTTGACTATTGTACAACGTATGACGTAGACAGTAGATCCTTGAACCCGCCTCAATAGTATAAATTATGCAACACTAATAATCATATAACATGTCCGTTGGATGCCGCTGCTAATTTCGTGACAGGAATAAAAATAGCTATGCTCCAATAAATCGATCGGTGTGCCAACATTACGACTGTTGACAATTTCAACATAATGCCCCTCTAAAACAATACAAATGATTAAACTAATCCGCCAATCAATAACCAACTAGAAATTAATGATTTAAAATTCAAATTTGCGTGTCTAATTGTCGCCAATCGGTACAAATAAAACAAGACCGTACACGCAAAAGTGAGTAAGTGCAAATTCGAATCGATTGCGATCGCGTCGGAGTCGAAACGAATCGATTCAGCCCGTGAATTGTGTTGCAAAGTGAATAGGCGTTCTGTCGGTACTATGACGGTCGTTGCGACAAATGAACCGTTTTATGTTGATCTGCTTTTTAATTGATACCTTGTTACTGCAAGGTTGGAACTGTAAGCAAATATTTAAAATAGTAGTTAATATTGCTCTGAGTATATTAGAACGTACAACAGAGAAATACATGTGATTATACAATACTTAAGTCAGTACATTGGCATACATTGTACATTTATACAATCGTATATCATCACCACAGAATCGTTCACGCAAGACCTTATACTTCGGTTACCTAACGCTCACGTCACGTTAAAGCAACGCTAACGCCACGCACACGTTAAACTTATGATACCTCTCACACGCAGTTAAACACCAAGAGATCACAACAATAAACAAAAAATGGTTTGTCAAGGGGAGAGCCATGCTTCGGTACGTATGGGCCGGCTTGACTCCGCTCGTTACCACGGCCTCACAGAAAACCGGCAGTGAAGCAATGCTTGCATTGCATTGCGTCGCGTGAGTGAGGTTACCGAAGGCCCTAACCCTTCCTTCTCCCTTATTCCCATCCTTCCCCTCTCCCCTCTCCCCCCTCTTCCCCCCACCCCCTCTTCTCCTACTCCCACATTAAAGGGCGGTAAGACACTTGTGACTCTTGAGTTGCAGGCGCCCATGGGCGGTGGTAGTCATTGACCATCAGGTGACCCGTCTGCTCGTTTGCTCCATAACATAAAAAAAAAACTAAAAACTTTTCTAAAAACATAATTATATTTTGGTACAATTAAGTTTGCAGGTCTGGTGATTATAATTTGTCCATCAAAAAAAAACCACACCGTATTAGACTTGTAATCCAAGAGTGGTCTTCTCTAGTGGGGTAGCTCTAGTTGGAGTAGAAATCCACATTGTCCAACCCTTTCAAACGAAATATAAGTTTAAATCTAACTCGACCTCATAGTCCACACTTCCTAACCAAAATTACAAAGCAACTGGCTTTACCTAATTGAAAACCAATTAACTCAAAACGGGTCATTATCGTTACAAATATAATTAGACATATAGAACATGAAAGCTAATTAAAACAGCCGATTAATTAATCGACATTAGAAAAGGCTAAATGCTATTAAGGTTTTTCTTTTCGCGTGAAGGTTTCTTGTTGACAAATGACAAAGCGGCGCCTTTAATGGCGGGGTTTGTGTCGAGAGAGAGAGCAATTGTACCAACACAATACGATTACACACACAGATTATTCCAGAAAAAGCTTTAAAAGCAAATTAGACGTTATGATTTATTGCCGAACGAGTTACGAAATGTTGCTGACCATTTTGGCTTAGGGTGTGAACAGATGACAACATAAAAATATATATTTTGTAAACTAACAAGCTATAATACTGGTATTCTGTGTCTTGACAATAAATGTTCTATTAATCAGAATGAAATCCTGGCAGAATATCTTCCTTTGAAGTGAAACTTCTTTAGAATCGTGATTTGAAATTTGATGAAACGGAAGCATCACGATAAAGTTCCTATAATCTTTGTCTTTGCGCCTGCGTACTACCAATCTTTGTCTTTACGCATGCGTACTATATGTCAATGTCAACGTGGTGTAATTTTTGTGCATTTTTTCTCCATATTTCACTTATACTTAATTGATTCTTTATAAACTTACATGTAAATCCAATCTTAACCTATATTGAAAACGAAGTATTGTTTGTTTTGAAAGTTGTGTACAGTTGTAACTGGACTTCAAGTTTGCTTACTGTTTATTATTAAGGCCATTCTTTGTATATCTTGATCTGTTTTTCTGAAGTTTTACTTCTGCCGTGTGTGAATTGCACACATACACTTTTTTTTTATAAGTATTACATCTTTACTAAACTTTAGCCTTGATTTTATATAAGTTAAGTCACAAAGTGTTTTTAATTAGTTAAAGACTGAGGTTTATTTCATTGCTTGGCATTGTATAACAGCATAAATAGGATGGAACTAATGCAATAAATGAAGTGTTAGAAAAAACTGAAGAATTTTGTTCATATCCAGTTTGCGTTTTTTTTTCTTTTATCAAACTAAAAAAAATAAGTAAATGATTTTACAATAGCTAAATATGACGTCACAAAACTCAATTTCATTATTAGAAATAAGTTAATTTGACTTGCCAGTCAACTACCGTATTCATATTCGAATTATTTAAACAATCGAAATTCGAACACGTTCTAGTCCAGCCAGAACGCGTCCTAAGTTTGGATATCTTTTCCGCTTAGCGTTTCCTGATCGCGTGCGTTACCGCAATTTGAATGTGCTCCAAATTTGAAAATAATTCTCGACGCGCCGGCGCAGCCGTGCGAATGCGAACATTTATCGGAACAACATTATTTAACGATACGAACCAACAAAGATGACAACCTAATTATAAGACGTATAATGTACATTCCTTATTATCGTATTTCGAGCTTGTTTTCTGATAAAAAAAGTGACTGGTTTCATGTGACGGAAGAGAACAATCTGTTTTTGAGGTTTTTGAATACATTTAATCGTGGGAGAGCCACGCTTCGGCACGTATGGGCCGGCTCGACCGGAGTGATACCACGGCTTCACAGAAAACCCGCAGTGAAGCAATGCTTGCATTGTTTGTCGCCCAGTGAGTGAGGTTACCGGTGGCCCTAACCCTTCCCTACCGCCCTATCCCCCTCTACCACCCTTCCCCTACTCCCACATTAAAGGCCGGCAACGCATTTATGGCTCTTGAGTTGCAGGTGCCCATGGGCGGCGGTAGTCATTTACCATGAGGTAATACGTCTCCTCGTTTGCCCCCTATACCATAAAAAAATGTATATTATGCAGGGTCACCTTGAAAAAGGTAAAAGTGAATAATCTAATATTTGAAAGTTAACTTTTACCGTACTTTTAAAAAGTGGTACAAGCGCTCAAGAGTGTATGATTGATTGATTTATGACCAGAACTTCACAGGCCTACGTGTGTTATAAATGATATCATTATTTATTTGCTATTCTTGAGTACAGTTCTACCTTCCTTGGGTACAGCCGTAGACCACATAATATAACTTTATTTTAATTATATAGGTATCCATAGTGCTTATCGTGCGTGCGATTTAGCTTATAGTACGTGCGATTTAAAAAAAAATGTTAATAGTATTTTTTTCTAAGAAGATAATTTATTAGAAGTGGTTCTGGTTTATATAGAGTTTGCTTTTTGACTGGCCTGTTGGCCTAGTGGTTAGTGAACCTAACTGCTATGCCATAGGTCGTGGGTTCGATTCCCACCCGTGTCTGGGTGTTCTTTGTGTCCGTCGTTTGTATGTTTGTAAAGTTTCCCGCGATACAGGAGTAATTCCTAATGCGGGAGTTGTGTTTTATAAAAAAAAATAATTACCCGGGACCCATAATGGTATCAATTCAGTCTTAAAGTTATTGTATTGTTGTTCTGGCTGCTTTAGCGTTTGTAAGTTACCAAAACCTTTTGAAAACATATATATGCACATACTTTTTTCATGTATGTATAACGTACATAGTTATATATATCTCGTAAAAATCATGTAAATCAGATTACGGATCATTAAGCTACTATTTTGAGCGTACGTAATAACACCTTTGTAAGGGCCAAAAGACAAGTGTACATTGTCACCAGTCCTTAAACCGATGTCAGTAAAACAATCCTATTTCTGTTCAGAGCAATTCACACATTAAAGAACAAATCACGGTTGAACTAAAAAAGATATCAGCGCTATAGTTACGAGTAGCGGCGGGTACAGACGACCAGTTAATGGCAGCGGTGATTGATGTTGATCGCCGGTGTGCGGCAAAAACGTGTGAACTAGCCTTAGTGTCTGCTCCAATTATTGCGTAACTGGTGAAGGTTGTATTATTACGCTGGCTAGTTTACGAGGGCGGCAGAATTCGTAATCACGGGGGTAGAGGTTAAGTGTAAGTTAGAAAGGTAAAGTATATAGCGTGTTTGTTTGTATTTATGCCGGTTGTTTATTTTCCGCTCTCTCTCGCAAAGCAGGCTAGTAATACTAATACTGGATGTACAGGAGTTAAAGTGCAGCAAATTTTAGCTTGATTTGGAGCCACACTACTGTGGATGGACTTTTATTCTACAGAAGTTAAAGTAAGAGAGGATTGGTTGACGGTTAGATGGGATTATAACCGCGTGAATGACGTCACGAAATAGAAAAACTATTTTGGAATGTATTACAAGGCGGTACCTGGATCTAAACTAAGCATAGCTTGAATTATGGGTTGTGAATAAATTTTGTTGAAAATTGTATATAAATGGTATTAAATATTTGAACTGAATAGATATCCAATCCCAGGATTTGAAGTTACAGTTGAATAATCGTCATGAAACGAAACAGACATGGTCAAAGTAACTATTTAAAATTACGCGAACGAATTTAGTAGTATCAAATTTAAAGAAAATCTTGTCTATGCCTGTGGCATTGAAGACATGAAAATCTTTTTTATTTGCTTTCGTAACTGAATTCCATCGAAATTAAAACTGTACGTACAAAAATTCATTCGAAGGTACTATTAGCAGATTCGAGTCATTACATTTTAACGCTTTTGGAATAGTTATAATCATTACAAGAGTATAAATAGTACGACGTATGATCACTGTAGTTGGTGATGACAGTGTTTAAAGCCAGTCAGACGTCAATATAACGCGTCATGTAATTAAACGCGCTGCGTTTGCGCTGTCGCGTCGTCTATATGAAACAACTCGCTTTGAGATTTCTTGTATTTTAAAAAGATTTTATAAAGCAATTTGAAAAGTTAGATTAATTTGGCAAATAAAATTGGTACGTAGAGGAAATAAGTTTTTTTTTGTGGTGGATTACTTGTAGTAGTGCCCCGCGGTTTCATCTGCGTAAGCCCCGATATCGTAGGAATATCGGGATGAAAAGTTGCCTGTGCGTTAATCCAGGTCTCCAGCTACCTACATACAAAGTTTCATCGCAATCGGTTAAGTGGTTTTTGCGTGAAAGAGTATTCATCCATCCAAAATTTCATGTTTATAATATTAGTGGGATGTATGTGTGTACTTAAACTTACGATTGGGAAACCTATGACGTCTAAGTAAAGGTAGCTTTTGTTTCATAAAACAATTCAGTATTGATAGGACGAAAAACTTAATGTCGCCTGTTTCGGGAATCAAACCGAAATACGTAAATACGCAGTCCTGTACCCCTATCTTAGTTAAACTTTAAACTTAGTTAGTAAAAGATATCCGGGGTTACTCACGTGTGTATTTCGGGGATGCCCAACTAGTTTCAGGCCCTATGGGTGCCCATGGTTTATTAAGGGGTAAAGCGACCTGGCGCATCGTTGTCACGCGATACACTGATTTGACTTTGTATTGTCATTATTTAGATGTGTTCAAAATGGTTTTTGTTACTACATGTTAACTGTTAACATGCGTGTGATCATGACGTGTTGTACTATTTGTTGTATATATATATATATATGTATGTATATATCCATAATTACATGTTTAATACTATTTCAATTTGATAGTAATGACGTTTCGCTTATACGCTGCAACAATGGGTGTGCAAGTGCCATTGGAATATTGATTGACTCATTTGTAAACGAATGAGTGACAAGTTGATTATTGGGGCAACTTTTGCATAATTATTATTATGAGCAGTTCACGCTTTTGTATTGTAATATCTTCCGTGAACGTTTCATATGAATACAAGCTTGTTCATACGTGAGAAACAATCTCTTTTTTGACTGGATTGGTAAACTGATTCTTTTTTCTAAAAGTGTACTTTTGAAAGTATAAATTCAAGGGGGTTAAGCCGTTTTTGTGTTGAATCTCCTAAGCGAAGGTGACCAACTCGTCCACTTAAGCGTGTTTCGGGAAGGCCTGACTAGCTTGGGACCCGACAGGGGTTAAGCCACCTGCCACCGCATCTCTTCATTCCTGGATTAAGGGCTCCCGTTGGCCACTACAGTATAGCTACCCTAACTAATGTCGTTCACTGAAGTTATTATTCTAATTCATACAATTTGTTGATTTCAGTATCAAAGGGACATTAAATTGCAACTTAGCTAATTTCATGGGTACATTATCTTATTTAGGCTAGATCGCAATTGCGAAGTATTTTCAAAATAATTCGTAAATCGTTTCGATTTCGCCGACCATTTTCCGGCTTGTGAACTGGTTGCTCAAGCGTGGTTACTGAGGCACACCATCATGGCACGAGCCTTTGGTTGCTGGATGTTTATCGTGGGGTTAATGGGCCGTAACCAAGATGTAGGTCACTATTGATGTGTTCAATTAGAGGGTTTTAGAACGATTTGGATGTTTTGGGTACTTTTGTATGAAGTCACAGGAATATATTCGCTTTCTGTTGCAAGAATTTAGTTGTAATTATTATTAGACTGAAAAAAAAAATTACACAATAATTTGGAGTACATGTGTGACACAAAATAAATAGGTATTTAGTTAACTTTGAGATAATAAGAGTACCCTTACATAAGTAAAATAGAAAAAAATAATTTATAAAAATAATAAAGAAAATACTTCGTTTAAAAACACATGGTGTCAATCAAATGTTTGAAGGTGTAAGTTTGACTTGTCAATCTAAGCTTGCCTTCCCGTCCTCATCTATGCCGTCTATTTAAACTGTGAAGGTTACATAAACGTGTAAAATTGGACCAGTATTGAGACAAGGTGACCGCCGGAGACATCCTGTGGCACTTCCACCCTTGCACAACCCATTGTGGCAGTTCCACTTGCGTACACAAATTACGCTGATGCAAGAGGAAATCAACGATTGTATGGACTAGAGGGCATATGGGTTTATGGTAACAATTTAGTAGACAAAACGAAATTAGATTAGGCATCTATATAAATAAAAGTGAATTGCTGGTAAATAGAGTAAGAATTGCAGGTAATCGCATCATTTCACAGCATTCCATCTTGTTTTTGCACAAATGACAGCAGTAGTGTTGGAAGTATTCATTAGATGTATAAATATCGAATTAATCGCTTTAATATTTATAACGTTCGATTGTGGTCACGGGTGGACAGTTCAACGGTGACATCGATTGAAAAAGTCAGGTTAACAAAAAGGTATCGTATCTCATAAATATTACCGTGATTTAATCTAGAATTATACATCTGATATGCATTTAAGATTTTAAAACAATTGTTGTGTTTTTAGGTGCCGTCAACGGGCGGGCCGTGTGCTTGTTTGCTAATTTTATAAAGATTGTAATACCTACAAATAATAAGCGAAATCAGTAAGTGTAATTTATTATGCACCAACAAAAAAAAGTGTAACGGATGATCATGCGTATTGATCGACTTATTGATGTGCATCTCCCGGACATAGTCGATATCTACAAATGAAAATTAACGCATTTAAAGCCTTTATTTTATGACTAATAAGGTTTCATATCGATTGTGAAGTACAAAGTTTGCTTAGTAGTACAGAGGATAAATCGAGTTAGAATCGGAAATAAACTAATTATCGATCGCGGTACCAGTTATTTTGCGTTTGCGTTTTTATACATTAGCGGTTTGAAGGCTCAAACGAATATCTATAGTATTTTTATTTTTAAATACATATAGAGCGTTTACCTCACTTAATATTATGTTTTTCTGCAGGCGATCTTACTTACCAGCAGAAAAACAGAGCGAGAATAGTTGTGATAGTGTACGGTTGACGTATGAAGGTGGTACGTCTCTATACCGGTGGCTCTAATACCAATAGGAGTGTGCTGTAACCCACTTGATGATGATTCAATAAAATAATATATTTTAACTTGTCAACGTTTTTAACAACATAGAAATACTTTTTTAAAATTGGAATAGCATTTTCAAATTGAGAACTGAAAAAGAAAACAAGTTTGTATCAGGGAATGTTTCACGAAAATAAGGTAGTTACCTTTTTCTTTTTGTAGAAAGTTTTATGTAAACCTGCGTCACACTTTTTTATAGCTAACAATTTACGTACAATGTTAATGAATAAGACATTTCATATCGCTTCGAATCGTACTAATTATATCCGAATAAGTGTCAGTTGATTTATAGACTATTTTAATCGAGTCACGCGAAGTTTATAAATCGCCTTTAATGGCGGACAAGGGGTTTCAATTATGTCATCATGTTTAATAAAGATGAAAGGATGTAGAACTTTGCTATTGTATTATTTAGTATCGTCATGTTTGTCCGAAACAAGGTCCCACCGCCAAGGTTCTGAATATTCGGATTCTAAAAGAGTACCTAATATTGTTTTTTACACATATTATTACAATTTATATGTTACTGAGAAACTAAGTAGGAATACAAATTCAATTCGTGAGTACTAAAGAAGTAATTTAAAAAGTGTTGTAACGCGTTATTGAGACGCAATTTATAAAATAATCTTTTTATAAACGTATGGGTTAAGATCTGAAACATAAGCTATTAAAATACTGCTTGTTTACTTCTAAGTAGCATAATCTTATTATTTAGTGGATAGGTACTCTTTGGTTGTAGTGTTGCTTACATACGGCCTGTTCAGTAGTGCCTTGCTTTTTACACGCTTTATATTAGCTTCACTTGTATGTTTGTAACCGACCCCTTTGGGCGCGATTTTGACCCACTTTAAACGGCCAGATTTCATTCAAATTTTGCACACGTGTCAAAGACCGATGACAATGCAATAATTCGATTAAATTTTTTATTTTTTTAGTTGAATTTTCTATAAAAGCGTGTTTTTTAGTTTTTTAAACTATAATTATTGTTTTATTGTTCTAATATTGAATTATAAATTATCGATTAAAACGCTAATCTGAAACAATCGAACATCCTTGATACTAATTATATATAATTAGAACGTGGCATTTCCTCTTGTTTCAGTAACTTTTTTCTTCATTTTGTTTTGATTTATCCTATAAACAGGGTTAAAACTACAATGACTTTGAAATAATTTTCGCTTGCGAGAAAACACTTTGTAAAATAGAGTATTAATTAAAAAAAAACACTCATTACGTATTAATATTCTATTATGTATTCGTACTGTAAAGGAATTGTGATGATTGCGATCCAGGGTACTTAAAATCTGACTTTTATGTGCATAGGTATATCCGGCTACTCAAATTGTTTACCCGTAATTCTAAGTAAATAAAAAAGGAAGGTCCGTAGCTTAGCTACTAAGTGGGCCGGAGCTGACAAGGATCCGGTCAAAATCCTTTTCATCAGATATGTTAAAGCGTAAGCAATCATACAAAAACTTAATGTTAAATATGTATAATATAACTTTGGCATAAATAGGATTAGATATGTAGTTAGTGTCATCATTTGTGTCTTTATTAGTAATATAGTTTTTAAAAAGACGTTCTTTGAGTGATCTGCGTGGGCTTCCTAATGAGCGTTTTAACTAAGTTATGTAAAAGATGTTTTATGTTACCTTGCATCCTTCACAAGTGAATGCGCCAAAGTGGAATCCGGCCGCCGGCTCCCCGCATACTTTGCACTTTTGGTTCATCTGTAAAAAAAAAAAATAGGTTTAAACATTGAGAGATAATAAACTTGTTTGTTGTATAGTGTTTATAGATATGTATTTATCTTAGGCTGTGACGTGTCAATCTTTTTTTGTTGTATTGAGGAAATAAAATAAGTAAGATATAATTACATAATTATAAGAGGATGCTTAGGATTAAATGTCCTTAGATAATACTTAGATAATATAAGAAGATCTAATAAAGATTAAAGACTATAAATAAAAAGAGAAAATAAAAAGTAAAAAAAAATATCCACGCACGCGCAAAACTAACCAATATTGTTGCTCTTATCGCTCGACATAAACGAATATGCAACTGAAAATCCGCCACAGAAACCCAATTCACTGTTAATATGCCGTGACCGAGAGCGGCCATTTTCCAATCAGTCATTTAGTTGTTAATTTCGAAGAGCATGGGGCATGTTATTGGTTGCGTATGCGATAAAATCGTTTTGTATGTATCGATTAAACGATATTAATTGTTACTATATTATTTCTAACGCGTTGCGTGTTGCGGCTCTACGCGTTCTATATTTGATCAATATTTGTTTTTTTTTGGCAAAGGTAAAGAGTAACGAATTAAAATTTATTTTCTGTGTCATGTGTATCTTTGCTATGACGAGATGTTTTGTAATCTGTGTTTAAGAGGTGAACATATTATGAAGAAGTTTCTACCAGAAAGTGCAAAGACATTCGGTTTAACAATTAAATAAATTAAAACACAATACGTAGTCCGTGAAATATTAAATCGTTTTATTCGAAATACAACTCACAAGTTATTTCATTAAAAAACAAAAACATAGTGAGTGAGTGGTACCTTTTCTGTCCTTGTAAATTAAGACGTACTGCCATATTTTTAATGGTTATTTCAACAGATTTTAATGCTCATAAGCTCGTAATATAAGATAATGTGCATTGTAAATCTACAAGGATGTCGGTTATTACCAGAATTATGTGATTAACACTTAACATACACAAGAATTAAAGTAAAAAGCAAAGTTATGGGACATATAACGATGACCAAATGGTCGGATCGTTGACAAAATCTTGTTTTAATCTGTGTTTCTTTTAAAACCTACCGCATTGAAATTAAAGAACGCATTTTATTATAATTCAATAAAATTTATACTAACAAGGATTATAGTAAACGGTTATTTTAATTCGGTTAACCGGTTATATACTGTTTTACTAGTACATTTATTGAACCCTGGCTTTGAATTAGGACAGCAGAATAGTAATACTAGTTCTAGTTTTTTTAACTCAGTGACGGGCAAAAAGTAATTTGATTAATAATTTGCAAATTACATTGTAATTAGTTATTGAAATACTTTGAATTTATACTAATACATTGTAATTCATTTCATTGCACATCCAAAGTGATTCTCATTACAATGTAAATTAATACTGTGTAATAACGATAATATAATAATATATCTAATAAGTACATTTTAATAAAATTGTTTTGTAATTCAATTATTAATTTGATTACATAAGTAACTAGTTACGCACTGTTTAAACTAAATTAAATCGCATCTCTCATTGATCTTCTTCTTATCATCATCTCTATCTCAAATTTAATCTTGTATCTCTGTCTTTCCAGTTAAAACACGGTGTGCATTTGGTCTAAAAATAATGTAACCTCTTGTCTTTAGCCTGTTGAACTGGTTTTATTTAACAAGTAGATAACTTTCAGGTGCTTCAAGGGCACATTGTGGTGGTCGTAATAGAGCAGGAAGGTAGTAAGTTTTTTTTTTAAAGTATTTGTACAAGTTATTTCAGTACTCACATGTTCATTTTCAAGCCAGTCAGACATGTCATCGTGATAGTAATCAGATATGATATCGCGATACAAAATATGAAGAAAGGATTTTGGGTCAACTTATTTTTAATTAAATTCAGTGTGATTTTGGCTCTTAACTGTATTTACAAACGTGTATGTAAAGGTTATGAAAATCTCTATGACATTACACTGAGTAATTATTCATTATTCTTAGCCTTTCGTGATTTTGCTGCATATTACATGTGTAATTCGGGACTTAATCGCGATAATATTTATAAGGTCGAATTCCACCGACCGTGGTCACGAGTGGACTCATATATTATAAATATTATCGCGATTAAATCCCAAGTTACACATCTAATGCTTATTCATTATTGTATAGTAGCGCAAGCGCGTTTGACTACACACTTTTCTAGTAACTCTACTACTCATTTCAGTTAGAGTTTAGAGTACTAGCCCTTCTTGTGCTTTAGAAACGTTACCACATATGATCCATAGGCGTCTGGATATTGAATGTTACCTTGAGGGTTGACGTTCAATGATCCGTTTACGTTAAACTTCGTGAATCCAGCGATACTACTACCCCAATAAGGTATCACCCGACGGGTATAAAATGGATGAGATGGATAAAATTAATAAATGGGTAAATAACTACAAAATTTGTGGTAAAAAATAATCACTGTGGCGAAGAAATCACTTAATCATTTTAATTAATGTATTTGTACAATCTAGGCAGCATAGGAGCTCACGGCACAGCGGAGTTAGACTAATTGACAAGGCGTCGATCTTGCTATGGAGTAGTTCCGGGTTAGAACCCCACACAATATATTATATTTAGACGTGAACCCAAAACCAATCGTTCAGTTGTAGGACTTATCAATTACAATACAAGATACTATTGGTGTGGCAGCCACGTTGCTGGTAAACTTTTTTAACAACATATAGGCTACGATTTCTGAGACCCACCTATTCTAAGTGATATAATTTACTTTAGATAGATTAACATGAATAATGGTGTGACAAAGGTCATTAACAATCTTAGAAGGAAAAGAGAAATTAAAATCAATTACTGATTAATTATTAGACATGATGAAGTACTACTTTTCAAAGGTGCCGCTACTGGGTACGAGTCTCTTCTAAGAATGAAATAGACATTCGTGGCCATATCTAAGAGTTTATGATCGCAGTAACGCATAAAAGAGACAAAAGAGTTAGTATATCCATTATTTTACAAATACATCGTAATATGGAAGTACATTTTACGAAATGAAGATTGATTTTCTTATAAATTACTCATAGAAAATAATAGCTTTGGAAATCTTAAACCTTTAACGCGGATTTCAGCTTTGAGTTTTTAATGAAGTATTACACTAAATCGGAGATCGTAAAGACATACTGTGTTGCTTATTTTTTAATTGAAATATTGCCTATTTAGAGAGATTGCGGATACGAATGCCGCTGAGTACACCATCAAGCATTACTGAAGAGATGAGAGACGGTTCCACAATACCATCTAACTTAGTAAAATTAGTCTAATAAATATAGAAACAGATGATGAGCTACAGTTTTTAACTTATCATATCATAAGAATTTTAAGATTGTATTTTAGGTCACAAAGGTAGCTGAACTACAACGAACTTTTTTAATTTTTTGTCAACGAATATTTCAATATAGTCCATTCCTTTGAGTAAAGGCGGTAAACATTGTAGGCCTTAGGTTAGGAATAAACTTGAGAAAATTCTCAAGATTGGATCGTACGACACGAACAAAGACGAGACTATATGCGTGTAGCTAGCTAATCTAAGGAGATCAGCAGGGTTTCAAGCATGCCTTACAATGTTTAGACAGGTATAAGCTAAATACTTTTTGATTTAGCTTTAGTATAGTATATTATTCACTATTCATTGGCATTAATTATAATTTAGAAAACCAATTCATAAACAACACAAACCCAATTTTTTAAAAACTACATGCAAAACAATATATTTCTTCGCAACAAATTTCCACCATTTTTATCTTCATAATTATCTTTTCAAAAAAGTTTCACCGACTTCAATGAGCTTTATATATCCAAATCGCTTCAAGTGTGCCTATAAAATTTGAAGAGTTGAATCGATTTCTCTAGGATCCCATCATCAGATCCTGGCCTGGTGAACGTGGGACCACCTGGGAAGTATACTCTTTCAAACAAATTAAGAATTTTGAAGATAATCCAGGCGTTTTTGAGTAATCGGTGGAACATAGAACCTCCTCCTTTTTTGAAGTCGGTTAAAAACAAAAGAGTGTGAATGTAATTTGTTTTCTTTGGTTATTTTTTGTTTCACGTCTTGACTAGTCAACCGGTCATCATGAATTAATTAATCAATACACGTTGCCAGGGGTATACAGAAGAGCCATAGGGCCATGAGGTATCATATAGCAAAGGGTCAGAGTCATATAGCAAATGTATTGTTCATGTGGTACATTAACGCAAGCAAAGCCGCGGCAGGAGGTTGTTGTTTATAATTTTCAAAGTTATTCCGACAAATATTTGTTATCTAGTCTATCTTTATAGTTGGATATACATAATATACAGGTTGAACACCTTTTCTTTAGAGGTAGCCGCAGCATCGTAACTATAACATTCATTACCCTAGTAAATTATTTGCCTCGTTAAAATAATAAGCAGCGTTATTTGTTTACAATAATATAAACATTTAGGAAAACTAAAAAAAACATGCTTAATCATCAGACCATTATTACCAAGCCCAATCTGTTGGAATCGTCGAAACGAATCATATGAGCCCAAACTCGAGGGGTTTACAACCACTGAATAGTTCTACTATCCACTTCCTGCCTCTATTGATAGATTAACTCCAAGATGCCAAATTCTAGTATTGTCATTCCAACTACAAATACATAAAAACTTTCATTTTGGTACGGCAATTATAAGAAGAAAAAAATTGACCTTCAAAATTTGTTAACATAGTTACTTACAGGTTAAGTTAATAAAAGGTTGAAATAAAACTATTTTTCACGGATTCTATCGCGATTTATTTGGTGTTATTATACTCTAGCCTTGTTGTGTTTTGTTGGCTTCAAGACACTTTGAGCTCATTCTGCGTAAATAGTAACACCAACAATCAACAAACTTCGGGTACTTTGAGATAACTTTGCGCTTCGATACATGAGACGACCACCATCTTAGTCTACCCGTGACCATGGCTGCTGAAAAGCAACTGAAACGTCGGGATCAGTATAGATAGTAAAATAACACCAAATAAATCGCGATAGAATCCGTGAAAAATAGTTTTATTTCAATGTGTAACATTCGCGTAAAGTTTCGATAATAAAAGCGTGTTCAAAAAAACAACACAATTACCACAGAAATCTTTTAAACAAATACCTTAAGGAGAATAACACTAAACTTTTATTTCTTACCATTAAAATTATAATTACCACCAAACAAATAATTATACTCTAGTGAACTATAGTGAAAAGAAACTTTATACGTGTCTGTGGTCAGCGTGCCATAGATCACACAGCGTGATCTCTCGTCTATCGCTCTCATCGCACACCTTGCTCTAAATTAGACCATACAAGCGTAGCCTTTGAGAACCATTACGGTAAAATAATTATGTAACATTGTATTAACTATCAACTCGGATTTGTAGTGACTCGATTTATACTCACTTGAAACAGTCGTCGAAATTTGATACAAATTAATATGTAATTCAAAATAACTGGCCGAGAGATTTAGAATTAAATCGTTTAGATGTGATGGGAGATTGTTTTCTATTTGATGAATCAATTAAAGGTTTAGATTTTATTTTTATTTCAGGGCAAAGATATCCGATATGTTAGATAGGATACTTGTCTTGAAAACCTACGGGGGTGCATTTTGGGGCAAGGTACCGACAACGCCATTTTTCTTTTCCTTAGGGAGACGTTACTTTCAGCTAATGCTCTCTTTAGTGGTCCACTTTGTGTTGAGAAGTTTTCCATTAAAACCGGAAAAATGGTCTGCACTACTCATTGGCCCCCTTCCTTCGCAGGTTAGTAATTGAGAGCTCGTCAGGAACTTCTGTGGCTCTTAAAACCACGCCTTTGCTAATACACCTGTATCGCAAACTAGACTAGGTTTAAGCTGTATGTACCATATATTATATACATATTTTACACGTGTACTGCGAAAATAAATGGTGATGTCATATAATGGTAAGGAACGTTTCATCGCGATCAGTAATCATCACTAATTGCCCAATCAATGTTCATAAAGGTTGGATCACTTTTAAGTAATTAAACCTTTTTTTTATTTTAATACAAAAGGAACGAGAGGCTTATTAATTTCGATCTGTTGCCTAAAAAAAGTTAATTTCATTTTTAAATAGCGTTCCAAATTGTAAAACGGATACAGGATAATAAAAAAAAGTAAAACTAAAACGAATGTCATTGGATCATACTTGTGTATATTTATTTAAGAAAAGAGAATATTTATTTTTTTAAGATCAACGACCTAATATATGCAAAAATTCGTTGAGTCAAAGCGCCGGCGCACACGGGTCGAATAATCTCGATATCAGTCCGTGTAACTCGACGCAACACATCGATTTTCTTCCTACATGACTTAATTAATTTCTCGCTCGTGTTCATCTTTTTAGGACACTCCTTCAAAAGAGTATACACATTTAAAAACCGGCTCTATAGTTTACATATAAAGTTGTTTTTAAATTGATACATTTTCCTGCTTATCCAGCCATATAAATCCAATGCTCATGACAGATTCCGAGTCGCGAATGCTTTGAGCCGAAATGGCTGTCACCGTTGTCAGTCCGTCTCAAATCATATATCTCGTTTATAATCTGGATATGCAATTAGCATATTAATCGCTTTATATTGAGATCATTAAAACCATCATTTTATTCAAATCGATTTCAGTTTGATTTATAATCGAATAGGATGCCAAGTTTCTATCCAAACATGTGATTAGTTGCAAGAAATCATTTTAATGCAATAAAAATATCAATTTAGAAAATTAATTTGTTGACATGTTTTATAATCTGATAACTTTTAATATTTTAATGGCGTTTCTCGGTCATCTTTCTATTAAAGCAATCTATGACAGAGTGCATCTCGGAACGAATACCGATCGTATAATAACATTAGTTGTTCAACAAATTGTATCGTAAATCGATCCGTAAACTTAGGATATTGCAGTCTTTACACACGCTTCCAGAAATCATCAGTAATAACACGAACTATCTATTAAATTGTGAATATGCTCCAGGCTAAGTCAGTTCAACAGTTACCGCGCACTAATATAAATACTGGTTTAATAGTTCTCTTCAATCGTAATACACATTTCTTTGTACGGATAGAGATTTATACATTTACAGTTAGGTATGTGGCGACTGGGCCTTTTATGTCAAGATGAGTTTATTGACAAATGTGAGATATAAATTCAAGTGCAACCATAAAATGATATTGTCTAGAAGATACATTAAGGTACGTCTTGCATTGAAATGATATTGATATACTATTTCGAATGTTGAATAGAGTTTAGATGTTTTATGGTATCTAAATGGCATATATTTTAGATGAGTTTTAAAGATGTGTAACAGTATACGGTCTTATAATGATAAGATAAAACAGTCGTGTGAACGAAATCACTACGACAGAATTTTCCACCATCTTGTATACGACTATTTTAAGCATAATTTTATAGACATTCTAGCAAATGATGCTTAAAATAACAATATTGCTGACAAGTAAAGGAGTCCTTTAGATAGTTTAGACAGGGATACATGTTGTTCACGTGGGTTGATGCAGTCTAACAATGGCAGTGGATAAAGAGAATTTGAGGCTCCACGTTGGCTATTATACAATATTCATATTCGCTATTGCTCAACTATCCATATCATAGTTGTTTAAGATTTTGTAAAATCGATAACCTTTAAATTACACTAAGACTTAATCAACTCTTCACCGGTCGCGAGATTTGATCGCGCGATCCATCGAACCATAAAAATGTCTTAATTCGAATGTTCGAATTAATTATTTAAAAATCGAACTACAATGCCTCATTATTCGATTAGTCAAAGCACAGAGCCTAGACAAATCCAACAAATTTTGAGCCGACCTCAAATACACCATAACATAGCCTATATTTTGGATCCAAAACGCCTGTATTACGGAACATATGACACGTTATTTGTATCGTGTGAACGGCGGCCGCCCTGTCATTTGCCGTGACCACCATTATCGATACGATGGCTCCGCTTCGACCCCGTGGGAATCTCTTATAGTTTATGGGATTCTGAAGCAAGGTTAACAGGTACATTTGTTGAACACTGATGGGAGGATAACGGTGTTTTGACGAGTATATGCAATGTTTTTGCATTGTGTTATGTCAGAGTCAAAAGGAATTATTTAGTGCTTCAGTGAGTTGGCTACATCTGATTGTTGACTTTTGTTGATTTTTTGTGGAAATAATAAATATATTTAATTTTAGTAAATTTTTGTAAATACTAGTGAGTTCTAATATTTACTCGTATATCCTACAAATACAACGTTCGTCTTTATGTGATCCTTGTGCCGTGTCCTTTAAGATTTTTTTTTTTCGGCTTTTATTCGTTCTAGCCAAGCCTATTCAGACTCGCTCGACGATCCCCCAAATAAAGATTGAGTTTATGTTAGCGTGCGATCGTCAAGTCTTCGGTTCGACTCCGTTCGTCACCTGATGGTAAATGACTACCGCCGCCCAAGGGCACCTGCAACTCAAGAGTCACAAGTGCGTTGCCGGCCTTTAAGGTGGGAATAGGGGAAAGGGGGAAGAAGAGGGCGAAAAGCAATGCAACTTGCAAGTTGCTTCACTGCCGGTTTTCTGTGAGACCGTAAGCAAAAAATGCTATTATCGCTTAAATTTTCTATTTACATAGTATTACAAAGGTGTATTTACATAGCAAGTATCAAGACCAATGCGTGTACCACTCGCACAGACAGACAATATAACCATTACTTACATAATTTATTTAGACACGCAAGTTTCTTTCTCTACATTGCAAATGAAAACCTCGTTAGCCAACAAAGGAGTACTTCGATTCAGCATAGTTTTCAAGATGACAGGGGAGAGACAAACTGACAGGCTTCATAATAATAGTGTTACGGTTAACGCGTTTAACGTGCACAAACCAAAGCGTGGCAAATTAGCGCCTATCAAAATGAAATCAAGAGTAGAGCCGGCTCTACGTAGAGACAGCAACTCTATGTAGAGATGGGGTACGCATTGAAGTATTATTTTTTGTGGGAAGTGGGAATTAAACATACATTTTTTTTAATTACTGTAAGAGATCGACTGGTGGTCTAATTTCAACCAGAATTAATTAAGTTTTAAACTTATTTGTAACATAAAATCGAGTTCTGAATGTCCAGTATAAGTTGAACTGTCATTGTATAGATTTTTCGTACCATGACAGGTCAACATATATAGTGTACATGTTTAGCTTGATGTAGCCGTTATTTTTAAATTTATTTATTTATACACGTATAACAATGTTGTTTAAAACTGTTAGCTTTCTACATTTATTATTCAAATAAACATTTAAAAAAAGTATTCCAAATTCCTCCGTGTGCGAAATTTGCAGAAAAAGGGGTACAAAGAATTCTCTTCACGTATATGAAAGAAGATAAGAAAATAGAAAAAAATAAGTTTGTGAGTACGACTTATTATCAACCACCATAACATCAAATTTAATACAAACACTGTGCTATATGCTAATTGCGTAAGCAATTTAAATTATGGTAAATTTTATACAATACAGTGTTGTAGAGATGATGGTTAATGAACTCTTGTACAACAGGATCCACTTCAAACCTTAGCAGAGAAATAAGGTCCTAAGTAAGGACACAAAAGTCACAATCCCCCGGTTTTGCATAAGGTTTGTGTGTAAGGGAAGTCGCATAAAATGCTGTAACTATTTTTAAAATAACAAAATAATCTTTATTAAAGTTAACTATAAATAAAAAAACATTTTTGTTTTAAATAAACACATATGTATGTGAAAAAAGAATTTTGAAAATTGGCCCATTGATTTCAGAAATATCGGTAAACATACATAAAAAAATATATACAACCGAAGATAGAACCTCGTCCTTTTTGAGGTCGGTTAAAAATAACTATATCTTCCAACTATACTCTACTACTACGAACAAATTAAACACCCTATGTTTTGTCGTCGGTAGACGTGGGCACCGGTTCGATTCCCGCGCTATTACACATTCGCTCCGCTCACTTAGAGCTGCACTCGCGGAGCTTTGTGAGAACTCCGACTTTGAACCGTCACAAGGTCCCTTACCATGGCTATGAGAACTACAAACTATAGCCTTTAAGGTGCCTATTCATTGAGCTCTAATCGAAATAATGTTAGTTAACTAATTTTCAACTGATATTCCATTATAGTTCATTGAACTAAATCCCACTAATATTATAAATCTCACTAATATTATAAATGTGAAAGGATGGATGGATGGATGGATGGATGGATGTTTGTTACTCTTTCACGTAAAAACCACTGAACCGATTGCGATGAAACTTGGTATGTAGATAGCTAGAAACCTGGATTAACGCATAGGCTACTTTTTATCCCGATATTCCCATGGAATCGGGCTTGCGCGGGTGAAACCGCGTGGCGCTGCTAGTTTCATCTATATAAAAATGGAAGACAAGTCAGTACAGTACCTTTTTCTGTTTAATTTTAGGGGTCGTTCGTCATCCCGTCTCAAAACAAACTCGGCTAATTTGGACGAGTCGACGAATATCAAAATTTATAATTTTTTCTTTTGTCATCTCATCGCTTTGCCGCCTAATGCCGTTAACCGGGCACTATGGGATTTACGGCCCAAAACTCGTCAAGCTTCCATGAAACACACACGTAATTACAACCTTATATCTTTTATAACCTGTGGCGTCCCCGTTAACCCTATGCAATAGCAAAAAAGGACTAGGTTACAAATTATGAATTTATCATAACGTTGCTAATCGAATAAACTTTTCATAGAAGTACATGAAAAGGCTTTAAAGGTAATATAAGTGGTACAAACGCGTACAAATATCCGATTAAATTGATTCATCGCTACACACACATTCAATTAGTGTAATGACATATGTGAATAGTTCAATTAATATGGCTGTTTAATTGGTTTAAGACGCTGGGTGCAGTCCCACGTACCTAAGGTAATATATGTTGCATTTCAGTAAGGTGATTACAGTCTTAGTATTTAGTCAATTAAGATTGTATTTCTAGATTAAATGGTAGTTTTAGAGCTTTTTTTGTTTTTAAGGACCAGTACAGCGTTTTATCGAAGTATCAAATATCCAGAAGGCTTTTAGTGCTGTAAATTTTCCAGGTACATGCCGAAGTCTATAACTTTTTTTTAACTCCCACGGGTCATCAGCCCGGGGCTAAACGGTGGCATGTCGGACTCGAACCGACTAAAACCATACGGTAGTTCTGTCTGTCCTTATTGTCAAGGCCTCAGGTGTACCTTCGAAAAAAGTCTAAATAAATGTTTTTCTTCATACCTTTTCCTTTTACAAATTTTAAATTATTTTAATGTTTGTGTCTAATTTTAATTATTTTTAATGTAGTGTTCTTAATTACTGATATGAATGTAATTAATGATATTTATTGATATTATAATATTTTTTGGTTTTTATATATAGGAATGAAGTAGTAGCTACAACGCAGGTGACACTGCTGTGCACAGCTGGTGTAGAAATACAATTAAATAAGTAATTACCACTATTAAGACGATATTACGACATAATTGACTAAATATTAAGTTTAGTAGCTAAAATCGTAATCAAGATATCCGGCGATGAATATTTTTGAAACTTTTAACAACTGTCTTTATAGAGTTGTTGTTGTACCAAGTCGCCACATAGGTCTCCGATGTACATATAGTGAGACTTGTTAACGTTAGTTATCCTGGCTGCAGCTTTTTTTTAATTGTGTGATGATCAAGTAACTTTTTTTTTTCTTTTTTAATCGTATAGGGGGCAAACGAGCAGACGAATCATCTGATGGTAAATGACTACCGCCGCCCATGGGCACCTGCATCTCAAGAGTCACAAGTGCGTTGCCAGCCTTTAAGGTTGGAGTAGGGGAAGGGTGGAAAAGGGGGAGGGGAGGGGGGGGAAGGGTTAGGGCCTCTGGTAACCTCACTCACTCGGTGAAAAGCAATGCAAGAATTGCTTCAATGCCGGTTTTCTGTGAGGCTATCACTCCGGTCGAGCCGGCCCATATGTGCCGAAGCATGGCTCTCCCACGATTGTTCTGTGTGTGTATTTAAACATATGTAAGTATGTTTATCAGCAGTCTGGTTACCATACGATAGTACAGGTTCTGTCTAGTTTGGATTCAGATGGCCGTGTGTGAGGTATCTCAAGTTATTATTATCATTATTATTTAAAAGGCTTACAGAGGTATAGTAAAAAGAATGTCGGGTAGATAACTAAGACATAATTATATACTCAGGCTTACTCCGAGGTACATGAGGACTTGGAAATCAGAATAAATACTCGTTGACACGTGTAAATTGTTATTAGAAATTTACTATTTCACTTTCTCTTTGCTGAATGAATTAACGTAGTTTAGACCGTACATATATCTATATCTCTATATATAAAAATCTCGTGCCACGTTGTTTGTCCGTGATGAATTCTTAAACTAATGTACCGATTTTGATAAACTTTTGCACATTGTGTGCAGTTTGGTCCAACTTGAGAGGTAGGATAGTTTTTATCTCAATTTATGGTCACAATATTTTTTATTGCAAATTATTTACAGCTACAGCAACGCGTGGCCGGCTTATAAAGTTTCTAATATTGTCTTAAAATTAAATGTGAATTATTCAATTATTAAATGAAAATAAATAAAAACACTTGTAATAACATACAGTTAATTATAACAATCAGTGTCTGGCACGTTCACTCTTGCGCGCAACGCTCTCTGTAAAGACATAATTAATTGTAATTTAATGTAACGTAATTAATACTTGTAATGTGTGTTGTTTTTCCGCTTCGTTTCTTGTTCTAACGTGTTGTGGTATGTTATAGTGATAACATTTTTAAACTTAAAACTTAATTGGATTGTAAACTGCATTAAGTTTTAATTAAGTAGTTGAAGGTAATTGTAATGCAGCGATGAATCTGCTTAAAGCGACTAATGTTATTAACCTAAATCATATATAACTCGGATTTCAATATCTTGTATTCTCGTAATGATATAAGAATAATTACTTGATATAAAACCTGATTATTGTGTCATATAATTTTTTTCTCACGTTGACATAAAATGTCACTGCGCAATTTGGATAGTCATCTCGCAAATATTACCGTAACCTATGATATAATTAATGACAAATCATCGTAGAGATTCAAAAAGATATGCACAAAAAGGTTATCAATAAAAAATGGGTTTGTTACAAAATCAACGATTTTTCATTCAATATTTGTAATATCAAACGAGGCTCACCTTCGATCTGAAACGATTCCGTGAGGCAATCGTTTATCGATAAAAACGAATGATTAATCGTTCCTAATTGATATAATTCAGCCCTTTTATCGTTTGTCACGAGTCACGTCACCGTGACACGCGATTTTTTGACAGCCCGTGACAAATTGTTGTGACAAAATATTTCAACAGTTGCTTCGAACGATTTGGGACTACCCTTATTATATGCAATCCCACGTATTTAAAGCGTTCAGCGTTCATCGCTAATACACTGTATTACAGTTTGAAATAGAATATTTATTGTGTTTGAGATTTGACAGTAATAAAATTGTAATATACAAAATGAACAAATGACGTTGTGCAATCAATTCAATTTTTTTTTTGAATTCGAATGAATGAATTTGCGTTCGGAAACAGAAATATTTCAAGATATTCATTCGTGCGATGACTAGAATTTTCTTGATATGCAGATGGCAATACCACGCATATTGAAAGCAACCAATTTGTCAAAAGATAAATGTTTCGTAGACATCTGCTCGGCTGTGTGGAATGTTAATAATTTATAGTAAAAGTCATTTGGTGTGTGGGCCATATAATTTTGAGTGACAAAACGATGAAGTCCATTAAATATTTAGATAAATTTTTCAACATTCTGTGATTTTATCGTTACTAATATGGGTTAAACATTTTATATGGTATTATGTTTGCAGCTTTTTATAACAACACCTGTTGGTATCCTTTTTTTTTTGTGTGGACCGACGGGTCACCAGATCATCAAGGGAATGGGTAAGAAGTGGTATATCAGAATCAGCCTCAAAACATAAGGTGTTGCGGCACAGGTAAGGCCAATACTGGGTATTGCCTAGGAAAAAAGTTAATGAAAACCCTGGTGTAACTTAACCGCTTCTCGAACAGTAGGATTCCATATCGAGAGCATGAGGGCCATGCCTGCTCCAGTCGTGCCAGTTTCTCAGATCTGCTAAGGTAACGAGCCCGATAGATGGCAAAAGCTGGAATCTAAATCATCCAAATTGCCAGATTCATCCAATAGATGAGACTGTTTTTTACTGCGTGTGCCAAACTTGGGTCTACATGCCGCTGGTCTATGATTTTTTATTATTCTGGCTGGGCTTGACCGAAGTTTAACAAATACGCTTGTTGTAATATGACTAATGCGACAATAAATATATTGTTCTTTTAATGTGATAATAAATTTACAAATAGTTTTAATCACAGTTCAATACAATATACATTACAAAGATAACCATAGACATGTCAAATGTCTTATCTTTCCATCAAGAATTACCAATGTAAAAAATACTTTAAATAATTATTCATTAACCACTATAGAACCGTCATATGTCTCTTAAAAATGTCAATAATATCTCCCATTGTATTAGGTACGGTTTTAAATAATAGGGAAGATTAGACCTTTCTATTTCCATTATGTGACTGTTAAGAATCGAACTCTGACCCGTCGATGAGTGGTCCGGCATAATAGTGTATGATACCGCGGTTTCACTTGACTCATTTTTGTATAATACGTCTATTGTTTGTGGTCATGCTGTACACTTTGGATTTTAAAGGGGAGTTTGATGGCTGCGTTAGATAGATTTAACTTTTGTTGGGTATTTTATATCTATATACGTATATTTAAGTTTGAAAAACAAGCTCATGGCAAACATTTGCCTTTAGTTTCAAACACACATACCGTGCCAGTGGTTAATTTTCTCTTTCCGAATCTGATCTTAAGAAACTGTGGTTATCTACTTATAAACCCAAGGTCAATGCATTAATAGTGCTGTGTAACCGTTGTCTTCTGTACAATATAGAAGGTACTTCCCCAGTCGGTACCCTATGTTAATATTTTTTTCGTGAGTAATCCTTTGGAATAATTTGTATGTGTATGTTTGTATATGTAATGTTCTCATATGATTCCAAGCAGCACAGCTGTAATCAGTTTTTCCAGTGTAAAAACCGTGGTGGACAGTAATTACTTCTGGAAATTAAGAATATGGTAATTGTAAGTTTTTACTTACTTAAAATATAGATCCGTAATTAAGAAAATAAATAGTTTATACCTGTTTAAAGGTACGAATTCTACTTGCGACAAATCGCGTTCTCCGAACAGTACCTTAATACAAACTTTAGATCGTAATGCTTAGTCACCCGGGCACTTCCCATGGCAAGTGACCTGTATCTCTCCGTGGCTTCATCTTTGTGGAGCATCACGCAGATAGCGATACCAACGCTTTGTTTCTTTACGGAGCAATTGACACTTAGTTATAATGGTGGGAGTTGACGCATTGAAATGGGCCTTTTGTAGTTCAGAGATTGTCTTTTAGGTTATGTGCTGTTACTGACTCAATTATTGTTTTTCATTTTTCCAATTTTAAAAATTTACAAAACAAAATACAACCCAACTTGAAACTTTCATTAGCTGTTTTGACCACGTTATTAGATATTCTTTGAATTAAGTAGGTACATGAACAATAAACATGAGTTTTTTTTATGGTATAGGGGCAAATGAGTAGACGGGTCACCTGATGGTAAATGACTACCGCCGCCCATGGGCACTTGCAACTCAAGAGTCACAAGTGCGTTGCCGGCCTTTAATGTGAGAGTAGGGGAAGGATGGAAGAGGGGGAGAGGGGGGGGGGCGAAGGATTAGGGCCTCTGGTAACCTCACTCACTCGGCGAAAAGCAATGCAAGCATGCTTCACTGCCGGTTTTCTGTGTGGCCGTGGTACATCTCTGGTCGAGTGCCAAAGGATGGCTCTCCCACGATTACGATTACTAGGTAATAATCTATACTAATATTAAAATACTCAAGGATTTTTAAGTTTGCAGGTCTCCATTAGTTACCTGAGAAGTAGCTTAGTTATTTTCATGTAGAGATTGTTTACAAATATAGATATAGTGGGAGGCGGAATCTGGGTTAGAACTAAAGTTCGAGGAATTGCAAGTGAAAGATGACAGAAACCTCTAGTTTGCAATTCCAACCCCATAGACGCTACAACACTTTTATACATAACAAATATAATTACATTCAAAACTAGCTGACCCGACAGACGTTGTCTTGTCCTAACTATGAATATTGAATTCGAATTGGTATAATTAAAAAAAAAAATATCTAAAAACATAGTTCCGACCGATGTATCTGTTTTAAACGATATTTGCAGCGCACATTCTGTCAATCGCGTCATCTGTCAAACGACTGACAGTTATGTATGTCAAAAGCACTATGGTAAACGTTGTCCTGCCGTAACGTAAAAAATATTATTCCTGGAACCCTATCGCAGCGCCATCTACCGGGTCCAATTGTAAATCTAAACTATTCTCAAATACACCTGAAGACACACAAAAAAATTTAGGAGGAGTTCAGTGACATACACACGCACAGAAGAAATATTGTATATATAACTAGCTGCGCCCCGCGGTTTCACCCGCGTAAGTCCCTCGTTAATTTTTCTTTTTTGTGCAAACTTCACATAAACCATCTACTAAATAGTCCGAACAAAGCCTAAACATTTGGTTTGGATAGGTGAGCCCGTTCTTGAGTTATAAAATTACCACGAAAAGTGGCATCGATTTTTACATATATGGAAGAGATCACAATCCATTGCAAACCCTCATTCCAAAGACAAAATATTAATACCGGACCTAATACAGAACGAGTACACCCGGAAAAAGAACGACAATGACATCATCAAGTGTACAACAAGCCTAATTTAAAAAACATGAATACAAACGCTATTAAGCGATCAAACTAGGTGTTGTCATTGTCACCTCACAATGACTCCCGTTGCGCCATATCGATACAATTCGATACCGATTCGAATACAATGATACTGATGCCCACGCAATCGAGAACTCGCTTGTTTTCGCTCATTTAACATTCAGTGTTGCATTTTAATTGTTTCGACGGCAGTATTAGTCTTTCTAAAGCTTTTTAATGTTTCTTTACAAAATGTTTTTGAGAATTTGTAGATAAACATGAACATGGTTTCTTAGTAATAATATTTTTATAATTTGTGTAATAACACATCGCTTTCAATACTTTTTTTCTTTTAAAAGACAACTCCCGCATTAGGAATATACCTGTGTCGCGGGGGGCTTCACAAACAGTTATACAACGGACACGAAGAACACCCAGACTCGGGACAACTATTTGTGAATCACACAAATTCCCGTGTGGGATATGAACCCACAACACTTGGCGCGGTGTAGTGGTGAGGTGAGCACTTAAACAATTGAGCCATCCATTTCGCAATATATATATCCGCGTGAAAAAAAAACCTCAAACTTAATTATAGCCAATGTCAATAAAAAAATTTATAAAGCTAATGATTTTTGTTACATAAGTCAGTCAGTACATGGAAACCCCCACGGTTTCCACACGAAATATAAAGGATATATATATGGATTATGTAACGAAATAATTAGCTTTATAATTTTTTTCCTCCTCACCTCACTTAACTGAACTTAATTCAGAGAAAAAAAAAAAAATATTAATAACTAAAACTAAAAATATTTATTGTTGTGTGATGATGAACCCGGAGTATACAGTTTGTCAGTAGTGATAGTCGAGTGATGTTACAATGGCGCCTAATGCCACACCTCTGACTTTTCCAACTTTATGATCATACATCAAATTAATTAGCGTTTGCTTAAACGGCGGAAAATATTGTGACGAAACCTGCACAGTAGGTACCTATGCGTTCTCTGAGATCATCTAAGTATTTAGTTTTTTCTTATCTAATAGACTACACCAATAAATCGGCAATATTCAAAGACGAAACAAAAAAACTAATATTATTTAAACAAAACAAACGCACAATCTACATTAATAACATAAAAATTCGGTACTTCAAAAGCCTTATCACGAGCCTTAACAAAACTGAGCTAAAAATTCGCCAATAGTAAAACAATTTGCACTAAAAAGCTCAACAATGAGTAATTGCTTAACAAAGCTCAGCATTGAGTAAAAAAGCGAGTGGCGCAAGCTCAAAGGTGCCGAAACAAAGGTTGGTCGTAAAGTGGATCTATTCTGAGAAAAGAAATTTTGCACAAGCAACGTTTCGACCATTGTTAAGTAGTCTATGGAGAGTTGCCGCGAGCATGTTGTTTTATTGCTACCAGTTTTGCGAGTCCTACTTAGTGTTTGAAGTTTAGACAATACAGTGAAGTTAGCTACACAACAAATCTGCCTATATTTTAGAAATACATAATATAGGTAGGTATACATGTGTACGTTTGTACGTACACATGTATACCTACTCTCCTATTTCTATAGGATATACATATATGAATATGAAATGTATAAACAGAAAATGAAATATAAAGTAGTTGTTACATTGGTTTTATTTATTTATTTCTTAGGGTCTCTAACACAAGAATACACATTAAATGTTCATTTACATAGAGGGTTTTTAAAATCTTCTACTTCTACAATTATCAATATAAAATAAAAGTAGTCGAACATACTAACTAAAATAATAGAAAATATAAAATACTAGTTGACCCCACAGATGTTGGTCCATAATAATTTCAATAAACATGTACATTGGGAGGAAAAATAACTCTTTAGTTTTCTCAAACCTATAGGCTTTCTGGGCAACTATACCAATGTTTATTTAACAGCTAGATGACCGGTGAACTTCGTATCTCCTACATTTTTTTAAATTCCGAGCATTTTCATATTTATTCACCTTTTAAACCTTCTCTGGACTTCCACAAATAATTCAAGACCAAAATTAGTCAAATCGGTCTAGCCGTTCTCGAGTTTTAGCGAGACTAACAAACAGCAATTCATTTTCATATATATAGATTGCTTTCAAGATACACAGAAGGAAATGGCATTTAATTTTATTAATCGACTCTAAATAAGGAGAGGTTGCCTATTTTTCTTTCATCATTCTTTTTCATATTTTATCGAAATCCGTTACAAAATAGTCTAATTTAAAATATTATTTTTTATTAGTAGATGCGTAAGGAGTGCACCAATTTAAATTATTAATTGAATGTACGTTTTACCAATCTGTAATATCTCTAAACAGATATGCAGAGGATACCTATTACCCACCCATATTTTATCCAACTAGAATTTCTGTATGTTTAAAGCTAAAACGTTAAACTATCTAATAGATATATCTATCTGTAATGGATTGATGATATCTATATTTTGCGTATCTGTCAATGGTCAAAACCTTCTTTATTTATTAGAAACAAATGTTTCAACCTAAAATATTAGTAATTATAATTTAATTTTATTATATACCTAATAATAGTAAGTTCACGGTTAATTTGGATCTTCTAAAAGATACTCCAGAAATATTATTAAATTTTTTTCGAATAAGTATGACCACAATCTAAGTATTAGGATAACTATGTATATAACGCACTCTAAGCTCTAAAAGATTGTAAGTATATCAACACATGATAGGATGACGTCAGAGCCAAAAAGCCAGATCAGTGGCGTGCGGCGCGCATGCGTGTAACGCTCACAAATGATTGGTCGCTGTCGCCCCGCCTTATTGCGCAAACGCCGCTCTCGACTTCAACAATTAGTTGTTATATTGCTAACATAGCCTCAGTACTGCATATAAATATGCATTTGTTATGTGTTGATATAGTTGTATGATAATTATATATCGAATGCGTGATCATGAAATATATCACTACATATTATAAAACAAAGTACCCCGCCGCGTCTGTCTGTCTGTCTGTCTGTTCGCGATAAACTGAAAAACTACTGAACGGATTTTCATGCGGTTTTCACTAATAGACAGAGTGATTCATGAGAAAGGTTTTGGTATATAATTTGTACCCGTGCGAAGCCGCGGCGGGTTGCTAGTTTATAATAAAATCAAATGTTTTTTTATCAAGTTGGCAAACTGTTAGCAGTAGCAGCAATAACAACACCAGTCATGTCATCTGTGTGTCGCCTGCTTTATTCTCTTTCTAATAGAACAGAAGACAACAGGAGTTCCAAACGCACCCGTGCAAACGAATCAGTAGTTAAAGAAAAGGAGGTATTCTGATGGCTTAGATGTTAGTCTTGCCTTCGAGAGTATGCGGGTTTGAATACTACGCAAACTGACAAACTATTTCAAGAATATTCTCATTTTAATTTCTATATTGAGAACTATTATAATTGTTTCTGGGTTCTCAAGTTAATAACTCTTTCAAAAAAAAACCAACTTCAAAAAATAAACTATTCAGTTTTCTATCTATTCATTGTCAGAACTAGACCAAATTGAAATGGGAACAAAGCACCAGCTTTCAAATAAAAAAAGAATCATCAAAATCGGTTCACTCAGTCGAAAGTTCTGAGGTAACAAACATAAAAAAAAATACAGTCGAATTGAGAACCTCCTCCTTTTCTGAAGTCGGTTAAAAAGTTTTACGATTCGATGGCTAAATTACATAAACCATATAGGTCCAGTCCAATTCCCACGTGTGGACAAATCTTAAAACATAAGATACAACATTTTGCAGTGGAATATATCGCGATCTAGATCACACAATGCCGACGCAATAACTCATAGATGGACGGATCGATCGATGGATCAATATGGATGAGGGGCGCCGCGCGGTGCGTGTGCGCATTCAACTGTCACAGCCCGTGCGGCAACGCTGATGATACGAATTGATAAAATCGGTTTTATATTTTGTATTTGTGAAAATATATCTGCTTTGTAGGAAAAGGAAAGGTCTTTGGTATATATAGGATTGAATGAAACTTGTTAGAAAGTACGATAGGAATATGAATATATTTATAATTAGATTTTAGATTTTAAAAATATATTAGATAGGTATAAAATAAACACAGCAGATGTAGTAGTCTATTTAGGTAGACTGACTATCTACTCTATGGTATACTACCGGCGCCCATGGGCACCTGCAACTCAAGAGCCACAAGTACGTTGCCGGCCTTTAAGGTGGGTGTATCAGGAAGGGTGGAAGAGGGGGAGAAGGAGGGGGGAAGGGTTAGGGCCTCCGGTAACCTCACTCATTCGGTGAAAAGCAATGCAAGTAGGTATTGTTTCACTGACGGTTTTCTGTGAGGCCGTGGTATCACTCCGGTCGAGCCGGCCCATACGTGCCGAAGGATGGCTCTCTCACGATTACGATTACTAGGTAATAATCTATATGAATATTAAAATACTCAAGGGTTTGTAAGTTTGCAGATGTCCATTAATTATAATACCAACCAATATTGAATTCGAATTCGTAAAATTAAAAAAAAAAAATCCAACCGATGCATCTGTTTTAAACGATATTTGCAGCGCGCATTCTGTCAATCGCGTCATCTGTCAAACGACTGACAGTTATGTATGTCAAAAGCACTATGGTAAACGTTGTCCTGCCGTAACGTAAAAAATATTTCTTTCTATAAATCCTTTTCTGAGAAAATACCAAAAAACAAAATCTGTAACAATAGTAAATAATAATACCTTCATATTATTATCAAAAGTGATTAAAGTTTGTCGTTTCTTGCCTTTCGTGTGACAGCCGACATGTAAATAATGGTTTTTTACGTTACTTCGAAAGAAACTTAAAATGTTACTCTGCAAGTTAGTTCCACAGTTCTGACATGTAGCGTAATGGAATAGCATAGGGCCTGCGATGGTTGTGGGTGCGGACCTCACCTAGAAGACGTGAATCTACTCTTAATACAAGCCTTTAGATTAGTGCTAGTAACGTGTAACCTAAGTAACAAGTATTCCTTAAAACAAAAGAGTTGTTTGTCGTAAGTACCTAAATAGGTAGTATTTAAGTAAACAAATATCATTACACTGTGTAATATAATAAACAGTACAAAAAATCATTACAAGACGTTCTGTGCTGATATTTTTAATCGCATTTATTCCATAATTTTAAAGACGACATATTTTCCTTTGAGTTACGTAGTACATTCGAGAAGTCACGTAAACTGAAACCTTTATTGAAAGGTTTCTGTTGCAAACTCGGTATAATCCATTGAGATTACACCGAGTTTACACTTCCATACAAATAAAATATCATTCGTCCATAATTGGTTAGAGTTTTTATATATTATTATTGACGTCATTTTTAGATGACGTAATTATGACGCAAGTATAGGTCATGCCAAACGTATGTATACCATATTAGCGGATACCCGTAGTTTCACCCACTATTATGGCCACTGTTCCACTCCTAAGAGTCTTAGCGTGATGTTAAATAGCCTGTCATGTTCCTCAAAAAGTATTTCTCAAATCAAACTCGACAAACTTCAGAGATTTACCCGTTCAACAAAAACCAAACTATTCAGCTTTATTATTAATACAGAATATGATTGAATTCTGATTAGTTCCTATTACTTAATAATGTTTGAAAATTAACATAATATAATAATATTTTAGGTTTGACCATTTAATACATTATAAAGGTAATTGAATTAAGCATCTCATTAACTTCTAGATGAATATGTTATAAACTTATAATGCAATCGAATGTTATCTTATTTTAGATTTTTAAAACTATTTTTATTCATTCAGTGAATGTTTTAATTAAGTTACGGAACTTAACACATATTCATGTAGGTAATTAATGTTAGGGATTTCCTTTCTAGGGTACACCTGAGGCCCCGGCAAGAAGACCAATGACGGAACACTGTGTGGTTTTAGTCGGTTCGAGTCCGACATACCACCCTACCGTTGCCCCGGTGAGGTGAATACCCGTGGGGGTTTCCACAAAAAAAAAAAAAAAGAAGGTAATTAATGTTGAAAATTTTATGAAGCTTATCTGTTCGGAAATATAAATAGCAGCACGAAGCAATTTATATAATAAATCTTGCAATTGATAAAATCCACACTATTTTTTTTGGAAATAAAAAAATAATAAGACAATATTTAGTCAAACAGTAACACGACAGCTACTCAAGAAGCATTCAACAGTGATTGCACTGTCGATTTCTATAAAACAAAGGCCACAAATGCAGATTATGAAATATCTCATGAGGTCAGAAAACGCCGGTGTACTTAGCCAACCTTGTGTCACATTGAACCATTTGCCGTCTGCGACCTTCGCTTCTAATAACGTCTCATCAAATTCTTATTACGACATAAAATAATATCAATGTTGTACCTCGAAGTTTGAACACAAGTGTAATGTAGTAAGGACTTGATAAACATTATGGGACTACATTGTATTGAAGGTTGAGATCTTCGCGATTGACGCAAAAATTACTATAAAGTATTAAATATCTAAGAAGTAATCAATGTAATGTACTATGCACGCGTATTATTTACTGTGTAAATCTGAGTAATTTTTTGTTGTTCAAATAATCCATACTTCCTGGAGATCAGCTGGTGGTCGAATTTCGACCATAACGAATGATCTTTGAATGTTTTGTTTTGAATCTTGACCAGTATAAATTGAACTGTCATTGTATTTCCGTAGCGTATCAGGTCAACTTAATACTGGACTCTCGACAGTTTTCTGTAACCATTATTTTTAAACTTTCGCGACTTTGATACATATTAGATGTCCAACTCGGGACTTAAGCGTGAAAATATTCATAAGGTACAATACTTTTTTTGGTTACTCGATGTTTAGATTGAACTGCACCGACTGTGGTCACAGGTGAACTGGAGCAATAGGCTAGCCCCAATAACGTAAGTGTGTTTGGTACACCTTTGCTTACACCTTCGAGGATGTTTTTAAGGACTTTTGTAGCTTACCATCATGTGAGTTATCTCTCTACATATTTGTGGTTTCCTCTTCTTATCAAAAGCTTTAGGGTATATAAAGACTAATGTTTGACGAGCATTTTTTTTCGTGCGGAAACCCCCACGTGTCATCACCTCACCGGGGTCAACGGCAAGGTGGTATGTCGGACTCGAACCGACTAAAACCACACGGTGTTCCGTCACGGGGTCCTAATGCCAGGGACTCAGGTGTACCCTAAAAATTAAATCCCTGTGAACCCCGTTGTTCTAGTGGTTAGTGATCCTGACAGCTGTGCCAGAAGTCCTGGCTGCCCACCCAGGACACATGTTAGCGTGATGAGTACGATCATTTGTTCTGTATATGGGTGTAATTTGTCTATAATATGTACATATGGATTTAGTCATATATAAGTAAGTTTACCTGCAGTCTGGTTACCATAGTACAGGCACTGCCTAGTTTGGAATCAGACAGCTGTGTGTGAGGTGTAAGTATCAAGTTATAAAAAAGAATTCTATAAAGTTATTTGACGTTTCAAATAAGATGCATCTGTACTAACAACTATACATCGTCGTGTCGAATCAATTAATACATTTAACAGATTATTACCTACTCACATTGTCAATCTAGAATTACACCTACTATAGATTTACGATTAGCTTTATAATTTAAGTCACCTCTATCTGAGACAAGTCGTGGCTAGCTCCTTGTAAGCTTTAATTTGTGATAATTTTATGCTCAATCGACTTTGAAAATAGTGACGTAATTACTAGTTACAATGCTTGACCAATGAGATGGGCTGTAGTTGGAAGGTAAGGGCCTTTATTAGTCAAGCTTTTAAGTCACTCTATTTATAAATTGAATTAATATTATTGTAATGTTTTTACTCACCTTCTACAATTTATTAGTGTTAAAAAACGTTGGTGATATATAAATGTAATTAAGGAAATCCAACAGTGATAGCTGAGTTGTCTAATTATTGACCTCAAATGTCATTCGTTCGAGTTCGTTCCGCGGTCACGTATCTCAGACTTTATGAAGTTCACGTGCGCATTAGAAATAAATTATTAATTCTTTCAATAATAAAGGAAAACATTTTGCAGAAACCTAAAAGTTTTCATTTCATTTTTACAGGACTGTGAATCCTCAATATCCTGGTAACTGGGAATTCAGTCTACATTTAACTCATAGACTAAGTAAGACTGCGATTGAATGGCTGTGGATTGAATCTACAACCAGTGTTTATAGGCACAAAACAATCGCTTATTTTAAAAAGTATTTTTTTGTAACTTATTTGCCACTCAATTTGTGTAAGCATATCATACAATAGTCATAATAGTAATTTATTGGTAAGGGCCACTTACAGGTCAAAATATATATGAATACAAATGCATTATTTAACAAATGAAAATAAACGTTTAATACATACTACCAATTTCACAATTACTCATAATATTAATAATTTATTTAAAATAAGTTGAGAAGAAAACTACATTAAATTATATTAATGAGGAACTATGTTCGAAAAGTATAGAAAATTACAACAAGAGAGAGAGAGAGAGAGAGAGAGAGAGAGAGAGAGAGAGAAATAGACAAGTAGATATCAGATCAGTTGAAATTAATAGTTAAAATAATAGAAAAATTCCAACATTATAAAAATCTAATTGAATAAGTTTCATTGTATGTGAATAAAAATGATAAAAGTCAATTAAAATTATTATTGTTATTCAATAATTCGTCAAAAGAGTAAAACGTTTGCTCGACAAGCCAGCGTTTTAGTAGCCTACTTTTAGCAGAAAATATTAATACTACCTACTAGCATTGATGACATGCATAGGTAACTTATTATACACTACCGGGCCCGTGAAATGAGTCGTCTTATGTCGGGAAATATAAGGAAAATAAAACCGACTGCACTTCTGCGTAAAATGAAACGGTCGTATATCAATTACATAGATGTTGTGAAACTACACCTTATTTCCGATTTATGTATTTAAGTGGAAGCGCACCGCCGGGATGTGGTGATGCAAATCTAAGTCCTAGACCACACCGTAAACTGTCATATTAATGCACAGGATGTTTCTTGTTTCAGGTACTGTTATGATAGCAGCGACTTTAAGATGTAGGTTCTCGCTTTAAAAGGAAAAAAAAGGTGTAGTTAGTAGTAGTAAGTTAGTATTTGGTTAGATGTCACTACTTGCGTAAAGTTTTTTATGCATTCAAAGGTTCTTAGCGTTCTATGACAAATGGAGATAAGGTTGAAACGCAACACCGTAATACAACTTTTTTTTTAACCCCCGATGCAAAAATGAGAGGGTCTGTGTGTCTGTCTGTGTCATCATAGGTCCTAAAAGCATGGACCGATTTTGTTTTAGTGTTATTGTTTGAAAGGTAGGTTGATCGAGAGTCTTCTTATCTATAATTCAAGAAAATCTGTTCAACCGTTCGAAGATCATTCAATATTTTTTAATCGTTCAAGGGATTTTTAAGTTCAGGGTATTTAATTATTTTTATTTATGCTTGTTACCAATACCTTTTGTTCTTGCAAAACTGCTTTACCCACCGGAAATAAAAATCACGACAATACTATTAGCCTCATGAGCGGTATGTCATCCAATTAATATTTCTGGCAATCGAACCGAAAGTAGTTAACAAAGCAATCATTTAACCACCATATTGACACAGTCCTTTAATATTTACCAAATCGGATTCTTAAAACAGGGTAACCATGTTTTTAACTAAGTTTATTTAAAAATAAACTTGTTTGTTTGTGCATCATCCCGTATGAACGTCTATCGTCATGCTGGGTGCGTTAGGATGTGTGGCAAGTGTGTCCGAGGACGGTCGCCGAAACTGTGCCAATAACACGTGTTGTCGCCCTACCGTGACAACCGACGACTTTGATTACATGCAGATTGATACTTGATTGTATATTGTGTGATTTATACCGTTGAGGGTGACCATTTTTTAAGTCAGGTAACGTGGACTCCTGCTAAATCGTTAAAAGTTACTCATCATATTTAAAGAGTACATTTTTATAAAAGTTTTACACTAAGAGGTTTATCAATTTTGGATGATATTATTAGCCAGTAAAGTTAACCTTTAACAAGTCCAAATGAGTTAGTACTATATCTGTTTTTTTTAAGACAACTCCCGCATTAGGAATGACTCCTGTGTCGCGGGAACTTTACAAACATACAAACAACGGACCCAAAGAACACCCAGACTCGGATGGGAATCAAACCCACGACCTATGCCGTAGTCAGGGTCATTAACCACTAGGCCAACAGGCCAGTCATATCTAAAATATTGCGAGTAGTACAACGTATTTAAGTGTGACGTTAAACACTATTTATTTTACATATTTGACATGTTTCTATAGAACAAGAAATAAACAGGCCAGAAAGGGCAATATAATATTATTTAACAATACTGCCTATCAGTTGACCACACTAGGGGAAGTGGCAGTGTGGTCTATTCATCCTCGGACCACACAAATCTATGACCACGTCCAGTCAAAGGAGCCTGACGGTCAATATTAGCATACAATCAGCAACAGTTTCAATAAATGTAGCTAACACCAGATCAAGAGAAATGTATTGAATGTCGGCTGTGAAGTGTTCTATAATGACTTCAGTTTTATTTAGATTTTAGTATAGGGCCATTTTTTTGGCCCGACAATATTTTTTCACATTAATAAGCTCCGTACTAAATGGACAAAATGTACTGAAAAATAAGCTAAAACTATACATAAGCTAAAAAGCGGTTGTAATGTAATGGCGAAGGTAGTGCACTTGCGTCGTCAACTTCTAGCACAAGCACTTATCTGGAGGGGTGAACAAGAATACTGGTAATGTATGACCAACGTTACTAGTATTCTTTATTTAAAAAAATTTATGGAAATACAAACTATTGTATTTCACGCCATTCGTAATTCAGAGCATTTATTAGAATAAAAACTCTCGTGTGTGGTGTGCATAATTATGCACCCCGCGGTTTCACCCGCGTAAGTCCCGATCCCGCGGGAATATCGGGATAAAAAGTAGCCTATGCGTTAATCTAGGTCCCCAGCTATCTACTTACCAAATTTCATTTCAATCGGTTCAGTGGTTTTTGCTTGAAAAAGTAACAAACATCCATCCATCCATCCATCCATTTATCCATCCAAGCTTTCACATTTATAATATTAGTGTGATAGTGGGATTTAGTTGCACAGTGCAGCACCTGACACCAACCGAGTACGAAACTAGTTGGGCATTCCTAAAATACACACGTGGGTAAAACCGTATGTCCTTAATAAACAGAGCATTTATGTAAGGTGAATCAGCAGCATAAGCCTTCCATTAGGTAAGACATTAAGTCCATCCTACAGGAGAATGTTGTCAACTAGTACTACCACGGCATTGGTAGGATTGACAGATTTCCAGGGGTTAGATTTGGTAACGGTAATCCATCATCATAAGATGCTACCAACTTATCAAAATAGCAATGCTGAAAAGATAGATGTTGCCAAATTTTCTAATTATATTTCCAGGTAAGCACAGTAGGTATTCACAAGAGTCAAACGCATTGATAAAGAGCAAAACGACAACATCCTAGATTATCAGACAAATAGCTTTCCTAAGAATAATTATTTACCTATTGACATTTAAACACTCAGGTCATCTACGTGATAGACCATACGATGGCCTACTACTGTTCAACAATGGCCCAACACTAAACAATTCAACACTATCCAACTATACTTTATAAAACCGTGCCCATTATGGAACAAACCACGCGTGAAAGGTTGGTATCATCCCGCGACCCTCAGAAAGTGCTAAGCCACCTTTTAGTACCTTCGGCCCATGAAAAACACCTGCACACAAACTAAATTCAATCTTGAAACAACGCGTCTTAGTTACAATTTTCTTTAACAATTACTTCAAGTTGTAAAATACTATGTCGAAGAAATTTTAACTTTATTGCTTAGAGGAATGGGTTGGAAATGGAATAGTGTGGATGTATTGCACTAGAAAGTCTGACACTAGTAACCCCAGAGCGGGTTTAGTTGAATAAGTAATAGTAAAACTGATTTGGGATTAAACGAAGTTCATTAGAATTATGTTCGGCTTGTTAAGTGTCGTTGGAAATTGGTTTTCCAGACTCCAAGTCGTTATGTGTATATGACTGGCAGTTCGTTCGTTCATCGTTCGACTGACAATTTGTACAAAGACAATATATATTGTATAATAATAATAATAACCTGTGATACCTGTCTGATCCCAAAGTAGGTAGAACCTGTTCTATGGTAACGAGACTGCTGATAAACATACTTAAATATTACTAAATACACATCTATACAAATAAAAATAAATGGCCAAATGTGTTACTAAGCGCAAAACTCCAGAATGGCTCGACCAATTCGGCTATTTTTTATTTTCAAATTTTCGTTAAGGCACAAGGAAGGTTCTTATAGAGAGAAATTTTTTAAAAATTGTGAAGAAAATAGTGAAAACAACACTTCTTTTCCTATACAAACCACAGAACAAATAATAATTATTAAAACACATGTCTCCAGCTGTCAAACATTTGACGTCAATTAATAACTTTTGACAGAACGAAGTCTGTCGGGGCAGCTAGTCTTAGATAAATTACACCCAGACAGAACAAATTTAATGATCATGCTCATCACACAATTATTTGTCCTGGGATGGAATTGATTCCACGACTTCTGGTTTAGCAGTCGGGATCGCTAACCACTAGACCAACAGGCCAGTCAAAGAAGTATGAAGGTTCATATGAATGTATGTATGAACAAAGTAGGGTATAGTTGCCCGAGCTTAAATTGGGGCGCCCAATTGAGATAACATGGAGGCCGTGAAAAAAAAATAAACATAGTACTTTTGCAGCTGATAAGTAGACTCACCATAGCACCATAGGTGGGGGGGGGAACAAGTAATACTACCACTGAAAGTATTTAAAGGTAGATGAATAGACGTGTGCTGGTTTGCCAACTTCATTGTATTATATTCCTAACTAATATTTTTTTTTAAGACAACTACCGCATTAGGTATTACTTCTGTGTCGCGGGGGACTTTACAAACATACAAACAACGGACACAAAGAACACCCAGACTCGGGTGGGAATCGAACCCACGACCTATGGCGTAGCAGTCAGGGTCACTAACCATTAGGCCAACAGGCCAGTCATTTGTATTGTATTTCATATATATCAATGAGAATATGAGTTTGTGTGTTACGATTTTACGCCTTTACTAGTCAACCGATATGAAATCTTGCATGCACGTATACGCTCGTTACAGAACAAAGTGATCCTATGAGGGTTCCTTTTTTCCTTTTGAGGAAGTGAACCCTAAAAAGACGAAGAGGGAAATTTTCATCCAGAAAAAGATAGAAAAAATAGTTTTACACGAGAGAAGCTTGCACAAGCTACTAAAATACATTTTTGAAAAGTGGAACCTATTGATGACGACAATATATTGTATGGCTATAGGTCACGGACATTGTACAAGTATAAAATGATAGCCTTTTAACTTGTACAGTGTAACTTTGTAAACATATTGAAGATGCTCTTGATTTATTGTTCAACCTTGGAACATAGAATATACTTTACTATAAATATTATTATATGTAAATATTGCATACGTGACAAGATTTATACTCCGTAGTAAGTACTTAGTAACAGCTTAATAGGTAATTCATAAAATACAAAGTTATGAAAATGGACCAAAACAATACTTCTTTTTTAAATCGGTCAAATAAACTTTGTTTTAATGACTGAAACAAACAGATGTATTTAGTGGCATTAGTAACATTAGTTCCTGTTGTGCTAAATTATGACTAAACGGAATGGGATCATTTTTTTTAATTCGTTTTTTTTTTATGTTATAGGAGGCAAACGAGCAGACGGGTCACCTGATGGTAAATGACTACCGCCGCCCATGGGCACCTGCAACTCAAGAGCCACAAGTCCGTTGCCGCCCTTTAATGTGGGAGTAGGGGAAGAGGGGGGAGAGGGAGGGAGGGAGGGAGTGGAATAGGGAAATGGAGGAGAGGAAAGGGTTAGGGCTTCCGGTAACCTCACTCACGCGGCGAAAAGCAATACAAGCATTACTTCACTGTCGATTTACTGTGAGGCCGTGGTATCACTCCGGTCGAGCCGCCCCATACGTGCCAAAGCATGACTCTTCCACAAAAAAAGTGGTTTAAAAAATGTCTTTAAATACTATTCTCCAAGTATTTAATTAAATTGTCCTAACTTAGCAGTTTTTGTGGCATAAAAAAATGGCGTTTAATAGTATTCTCCAAATATCTGATTAAATTGCCCTAATTTAGCCATCGCCTTTTACTAATTTTTAAACTTTCGCGTTCCATCATATCATTATGTATATGTATGAATTGCCTGACGTCGCGACCAGATTGCACTGGCCGTGGTCACAGGCTGACTGGTTCAATAGTGCACGCCCGCCGTCGCGTCGCCGTCGTCGAGTCCGTGAGGTATTACGTGATCGCGTTAATTCCCGTACATATACATAATTACATCACCTTTTAGGTTTCTAGTGTTAATCAATTAATCTTTAACATTATTGAAATACGCCGGTCCCTTTTAAAGTATTTCTCTAGAATAAGTTTCTTGGTGACAGGTTTTTTATTAATATAATTGCACTGCAGGTTAAATAGACATTCCCTTTTTAAACTGTGCGAATTTCGATATCAGGTCTGTTGTAATTTGACCCACTGCTGCGCATAAAATTACCGTCTCCTTGTGAGATAATAAACCTGTTTTAACAGAGCACTGTTTTTCGTCCTGTCATGAGTACACAAATTTAAAAATAAAAGAGCTTACTTAATCTAGTAAACAGACCCTAAATTTAAATTGAATTTGTTAAAGCCGCCTTACACGAGTCAAGGGACTTCCTAACACCGTCGGCGGCTTTGTGAGTGCGGACGCAGTAATCCTGTAATACGCGAAAGTTTATAGCCTAGGTACGGTGTGATTGAGGAGCAGAGGGCGGGAGTTTATTGTATAGAGTTACGGTCTTTCGATTTGTTGATACGCTTAGATTTGATGGCGTGATCTTTGACCGTAAGATAAAAAGGTATGAGATTGACATTTTTGCGTTAGATGAAAGGTTTCTTTGAGGCTTGAGAAAATGTGCACGAGGCTATCTATGGAGTTTGTGAATCAGACGTTGGTTAAACAGTTTAACTTCTGTGAATGAAGAAATTCCTTGCATGGACATTACACCTGTAATTTGAAGGTACACTGGTAATTTTCAGTCGTAATTCGCGAATGGAGTGAGCTGAATGGTTGACATCAACGGTAAATTGAAAAGTTGTATAATTCTTTCCTACATAGCAACATGGCCGAGCGGTGTGACCATTGCCTTATAGCGCCGGCTCTTTTAGTTTGAACTTCAGGGGCGAATCTCTGTGTCTTGAAAGTTAAGGCGCGTATTAGAAATTAATTCTCAATTACTTTAATTTAAAATTACTTTAAAGATTCTATACATATGATTAGTGATTCAAGAGTGCTGACTTCAAGTGTATTAATTACGTAGGTAGGTACTGTCATAATCTAGACTTCGTTATCTGCTGAGTGGTTTAAAGGCGATGACATAACAGCACTAGGGCTGTCGCAAGCTTCCGAAAAAGAGACACCCGGCGCGCAGAATGATCTCCGGCTTCCATGAGTGCTGGCCTGGAGGTAAAGGGTGAGGCTGCCCGTTACCCTAGCAGAAGCAGGCCTGAGACGGTGGCGCGACGTGTTCCGCGTACGCCTCTCTAAACCGGAAGGAGGGCAAGGCCCTCCGCTGGCAATGGTATGGCTGCCTTCTGTTTGAGGGCGGCCAAAAGTCTGCCAGGGTTCTCGGGGCCTTCCTTCCTAGGGTATACCTGAATCCCTTGCGATAGACTCACTTGTGACGGAACACGGTGTGGTTTTAGTCGGTTCGATTCCGACATACCACTTCACCAAAAGCCATGGTGAGGTGATGACCCGTAGGGGTTTCCACACGAAAAAAAAGGGCTGTCGCAAGCTGATGGACACAAAAATAAATTGTTTGGATGAAATACTCTGTTTTTTTTTCTTTAAATGTTTAATTGCATTATATGTATTAACTTAGTATCTGTGCAAGACCAATTGTTAATTTTATATAATATATGTTTCGCATAAGATCTAATCTAATCTAAGATCTTTATAATAAAATGGAATTTATATGATTAACTAGCCGTCCCGCAATTTCACCTGTGTTTATGGTCACTGCTCCGCTCCTATTGGTTATAGCGTGATGTTATATAGCCTATAGGCTATTTAGGGCCAATCGGCTATCCAACGCTAAAAGAATTTTTCAATTCGAACCAGTAGTTCATGAGATTAGCGTGTTCAACAAAAAAAAGAATCAAACTAAACTCTCTAATATTAGTATAGAAAAGTCAAGACTGCCGGAGTCTATCTTACTAATATTATATGGAAATGGACAGAATATTTTTTTTTAGGTTATACTAGTAACGTGGGTCACACATTACTAGTATTCTTGTTAACCCCTCTAGCTAAGTTTACCACTTGTGTTAGGAGTGGGTTCACGTCAGTAGCATACTGGGTGGGGTTCAAACCCGCAACCACTTGATCGCAAGTCCAACGCCTTTAGCCATTACGCTACCGCTTCTTAATTAGGTCTGGAATAGCACATAGCTTTCTTTTTATCCCAGAACGGTTCCCGTGGTTAAGATTTGAAATTCCACGCAAACCAAGTCGCGGACAACAGCTAGTTTATAATATACGTATAGACAAAGGTGTAGCAAACCAATATCTGAAAATCGAATTTCAGTATTAAACGTAAAACCATAACGCTATAAACATTGTACTATCACAGGGCTCCATTACAAATAGCGTTAAAGTTACTTTCACTATTAGTAATTAACTTAATGTCGTAAAGGGAGAAAATGATAAAACATATCATTAAATGTTATTTAATCGCTTTCGCTTATGATTTGTACCGCGCAATAAAATAGCCGATCTAGTGTTCAAATTTAACATTTCGCCGGCCAATTGCGTCGCGTCGATAGATTGTAATCGTAATTGGAACTACAAGTTGTCGCAGCTACCTCTGCGCCTGCGCAACTGTTACCTTAAATCACTCGTAATGAGACTGTGAAAATGGTTTTTTTTTGGTAGAACTAAAAGGTCGTACATTGCCATGATTACCTATGCATATATGACACTTATATAATATTAGATATATATATTATCATTTCTAGTCTTAATATCTCAAGTGCTTTCGCAAAAACTCGATTATCGTATAATTTATTAATTCGTTCGTATAATTTTATACATATGTATAATCAAACTCTTTTTCTTGTTCTACATAAGTTGTATATCCCAAAAAATTTAAACCCTATAAAATAATACCACATTGTACACTAATTCTTAACGACACCACCCATCAATTGTTTATTTTTATTTATTTTAAATTTCATCGCGATATTATTAACTTTATTGCGATTACGATCTTGAGAATTCATTTCTGACGTTTTTATTCGAATTTATGCGATTCCTTAAACAGTTACCAAGTTACTTTGTAATATTCATAATGTCTTTTACAACCTTATTACAAACACATAAGGTGAAAATTTAAATGGTATTAAGTTTGCCAACGTACTAATAAATTTTGGTCGCTATGACTTCGTGTGACTGCTCTAAGATTTTATTATTTAAAAAATTGATATTTTATTTTTCGAATTGGACTGCTGACGCGCGCAGCGGGTGTTAGTGACACGTTTGTGTAACTTGCTACTTTATCTGATTAGTTTTAAGGTTTATTTTAGGTCAGATAACATTCTGCCCTTTGAAGGATTCAAGGAATCGAGGCAAGAATCTGCTTTTGCGTTTATGGTTTCCAGCTCTGTTGGATGTTTTGATGTAATCTCTAAAATTGTATAATAGTTAGTTATACCTATCTTATAAACGGTTTGGCACGACTTCTAGATAGTTTTATGATTTTTAGTCCTTCAGTTATGTGACGACTTGGATGACTTGCGTAATTACTTTAGACGGAGATGAATAAATATTTTTCTTTTTTAAATATCGTAAATATTTTACTAAATTTTAAACTTCACTATCATGATTATGACATGCCACTTTAAAAACATATTTTTTAAATCAAGTGACCCTTGAAAGTTAAATGCGATGCAAGAACGGTCTTTAAGAAGTTTTTTTAGAGAAGGCCAGATATATCTAGCAGCACTTCATGGGCAGTATTTTAAAAACTCTTCGTTGCGTAAATAACATGGTAGTTATTTTTAGTTGACGTAATCCCACTAATATTATAAATGTGAAAGTTTGGATAGATGGATGGATGGATGTTTATTACTCTTTCACGCCAAAACTACTGAACCGATTGCGCTGAAACTTGGTATGTAGATGGCTGGAGACCTGGATTAACATGGGCTCCTTTTAACCCGATATTCCTACGGGATCAGGACTTACGCGGGTTAAACCGCGGGGCGCTGCTAGTGGATAATAAATAGTCCCCAAAACTGTTTGAACTCCGGCCCATGGAACCAACTGCGTGATAAAACTATCAAAGATATTATTATTTCTAAATTTAAAAAGTAAATTTTATAGTTTCTTCTGTAATTGTAGTAGATTTTTGTTGTCAGAAATAGTAATTTTAAGTCTACAAATTTAAATAGATTTACATTTTGTATAACAAGTTTGCTTGTAGACTTTTGACCTCCTAACTTTATTATACAGCGCACAAATAACTCATTATTAATCCGCATATTATTACCAATCGATTTTACTACAGAAGTGTCAATTTATTTATTGCGGATGAAAAATGGCGAATGGACAATTTGTATAAAAATATCAAAGATCGTAAGGTTGCGACATCATTTATATAAATAAGATTAAATAAAGCATGTGTTTAATTTAATAATTTGTTGAAATATTGTTATTATATATTTGTGATTTATAAATTAATAAAAGTTATTTATATTTAAAATAATATCTGCTATACGGTGTTCTTTTCTATCAATATTTATAGAATGTTGTTGTAGCTAGGTTTATAGAGGAGGGCTTGCTCCCTAAAACTAGGTAGGGCCAGCAAAAATTAATAATAAAAATTATTAAAAAAAAAAATTGGTACATGTGCGTGAATCCCTGTCATGACAAACTTAAACCGTATTGATATTAAACTTTCAGGTTTTTTTTAATGCTATATGCTAACGAGCAGACGGGTCACCTGATAGTAAATGACTACCGCCGCCCATCAAGAGTCACAAGTGCGTTCCCGGCCATTAAGGTGGGAGTAGGTGAAGGGTGGAAGAGGAGGAGGGGGAGGGCCTAACCTCACTCACTCGGCGAAAAGCAATGCAAGGAATGCTGGTTTTCTGTGAGGCCGTGGTATCACTCCGGTTGACCCGGCCTATACGTGCCGAAGCATGGCTCTCCCATGATTAATATTATTTTTACTTTCAAAATTTTTTTTTATTTATTTAAAACTTTGTGCACATAAAGTACAGGGGCAGACTTAAATCGTTCTGTCAGTCAACCTTCAGGTGACGCTGAGAAAACAGGAAGTAGGTGCTTTAAAAACATTATAGTTTTAAATTGTATACTAGCAACCCGAACCGGCTTCGCACGGGTAGCAGAGACATTTTCAACAATCATGAACATATTTCAATCAATTTAAACAAAATCTTAACAAATTATACACATAAACCTTCCTCATGAATCACTGTGTCTCTTAGTGAAAATCGCAAGAAAATCCGTTCTGTAGTTTTTGTAGTGACAGACGCGGGGGACTTTGTTTTATAATATATACTTAGTGATTATAGCTACATACGAAATCGTATTTTTATTTCAAACCCTAAATAAATCCCAGCAATAAATACGCAACTTGTTTACGTTTCTACTAATGTTTTACATCTTTTTAGATAATAAAATAAATGAATCACAATGAAACGAGTTATAATTTATGATATTTTTTATTCGTGCGGACATCGTCGCGTGCCAATCGCAAGTTTAACTTGAAAATAACGTATTAATATTTATGTTAATATCGGTAACTGTACCTCGAGGATGACGTCAATTTCTGTAACATACATATACATATATATATATATATATATGAAGCATAATATATTCAAAATTGAATACTTCACGATATTACATTGAACTGGTTCTAACCTTGGTTGTGATAAAAATTTATTTGATTTAAAGTATTTTTACGTGACCATATTAAATGCCTTGATTTTTTTCTAAAAACCTATAGTGCAAACAAAAATTAAGACCAAGCGCATGTAGTTGCCGCCACTCGTAACTTACAGAGGCGTCATTGAGCTCTCATAATGTGTGATCGTGATGGGTTCGTTTCGATCGAAACATCTGGGAAACAAAAGGTATGGTATCATTGCATAAAAGAGAGATTGATTACGATCCTATTAACTATTAACAATGACTAGACGTTAAAGAAAAACAAGATATTATAATCTTAAAAAATTGGTACGTAGGTATATCCATTCATACGCTCACGCCTGTATCCCCGAAGGGGTATGCAGAGACGTAATATTTTTTTTCAAATTCAAATTTCAAATTCAATATCTTTATTTCATAAAATTGATCATAATTATTCGAAATCGTCGATTTAATAAATAATTATTATAATAAAAAATTATAGATCAACACACACAGAGTCACCGAAGCAATAATTTGCTTTGTCAAATGTAAAATTATTAACGAAAAAAAAATGGATAACATAATATTTTATCTGCCTGTATCGATCTATAACCGTCAGTTTCCAAATGGTTGAGCCTCGTGAGAAGACATAACCACGTTTTGCCAACAATAATATTTGAGCCCACTCACGTAATTAATAGGCAAGCCTATTGCCACAACCGGGTACTTTTGGAGTACAGATAAGAAAATTTAAAGTATATTGGAAAGGAAATATAGGTAAGCAGGTAAGGCAATGTAAGGAAAAGTAATTGGCTTATACGGATGAATTGGTAAGTGTGAGCCATGAGCCAGCTCGAGCAGGGTCACACACCTGTAACTCAAACTTTCATTGAGTCCGAGCCCTTTAATGTATTCACTACATATTATAAAACAACGTCGCCCGCCGCATCTGTCTGTCTGTTCACGATAAACTAAAAAACTAATGAACGAATTTTCCTGCGGTTTCTACCAATAGACAGAGTGATTCATGAGGAAGGTTTACGTATTATAATTTGTTGAGATTTTGTGTAAAATGGCAGAAATATGACGATGATTGTTGAAGATGTCTAAAAAAATAAATATATGCTCTTCTACCCGTGTAAAGCCGGGGCTAGCCATCCTAGTTATATTATAAATATGTATATCAATCAATCAATCAATTAGCCTATTCTAGTCCACTGCTGGACATAGGCCTCTGTCAATGTGCGCCCTATTACCCGGTAATATGTATATCATTATAGTTAAATACATACATGAGTTGAGAAAAAATACGAGGTGACTTTCTTATACAATTAAGTTTGGTAAACCTGGCTGTATAATTGACATGTACAGGTGTCTTGATGTGTTGAAAACCTTCTCGTTTCTTCCACGGAACGTTGGCGATCCTACTAATCAGCAGATAAAAACAATGCCAGAAGTGTTATCTAATTAGTGTTTAGTAGGGGTCAGAGTTTTAGAGGGAGTAGAAAGGCTTGTCTTCGATGCAGAATTCCTACCCAAAAGCAGTGTGATTTTTGCAAAACGAATGCGGACCTTTTTAATTTGTATGTAACAAAATACACCACAATTACCCACAACAGAGAAAACGGTGTCAGCAAATTAGTATTGATTAATCAGTCTACTAGAAGAGTTCGTAAAATATTCTAGAGCGGGATAGCAATATTGGCTTGTGTCCAAAGCGTGCGGCCACTGAGTCAATATTCTTGGACTTGGTAATGTATGTTAACTGTACGAGTTGGACGCATGCGGATGGTATGGTAAACGACCGTCAGAGTACCATGCATTTTAATTACTGGTGTATCCTGAATCCATAGAATTTCACTTAATCTGTTAAAGTAGACTTGAATATTCCCAATATGACACTAATATTCGGAATCATGCGTGCATGCATTATCAATATGAGAGGAAAACTACGAAGGTACTTGCCCCCTTGTACCTTCGTAGTTTTCGTCTCCAAATCTAAGGCTACAATTAGAAGTACTTAGATTGTAGTATATGTTCTGTCGTTACAAAACGACGAAAGGTGCATTAGAGTGTTAACAAATATGAGTCTAAATTACAAAGGTGTGTGGAGTATTTTTGAATTTGATGTTGTATTTTGAAAATAGGGGTGGGAATAATTTTAAGTATGAGACTTAAACTACGAAGCTTCATGTACTTGTAAAACTTTTAGCAGAAGTATTGCTTTCAATTATGGTTCTAAGATATTGGACTTATTCTAAATATACATAGAAATACTTCTTTTGATTTTTTTATGTAAGAAGTGTGAGAAGAAGATGTGTGTGAAGGTGAACTTCTTCAGGTTCACGTAACAATTCAATAAACCTTATGTCATAGTTTTCATTTGGTTCATTACTGTTTAAATGGTGATAGTTTAAAAGTGATAAAATTTCTCTTGAAAATGTAATTTAATAAATAATTCTTATGTACCTTAAATGTGTAAAATTGATAATGTTAGTTTGTAATATCATGACTTAAAACGTCTTAAAATACAAAGTATTAAATTTTGCTACTCATACTAGACTGCCATAATCTTCCACAGCTTAGCTTAGCATAGATTTAACATGAAACCCTCACAACAGATAATATCTAAGGATACCAGCAGTCATTATATTCACAGCCAACTACTCATAAAATTAAAAACATCACGATAAACATCGACTGACATCGGCGGCGTTCGGCTATCTTCGTGCAAGATCGGTGACCACCGGCTATCTTCGTGCGGGATCGGACCGCGATACAATAATACCATATGTTTATGACATGATTTGATCTCTATAACATATTCTAGAATACTTTTCATGGTTACCGTTAAGGTATTAACAGACGATCGGATAGGTGCGGCCGAACCGCGTCCGGTGAGCGTTGCGGTCTTCACACTAGAACACTGCACGCCATTACAGACCGTCCAGCTATTTCTGTTATAGCGTGAACATGTCAAAATAATTTAGATGCGTGTAGATCAGTTACTACTGCAAAAAAAAGAATAAAATATCAAAACTTAATCTTAAAAACAGACAAGATGTAAGATCCTACAAGTAGCCTAAGTCATTCCTTGTAACATCAGTTATCTGTATGTGAAAGTCTCTTGAAAATCGGGCAAACCATTCAGCAGATAGACAAATATTAAACATCCACATACATTTACTAAAAAGCTGATATTTAGTTTTTTTTTTATGGTGTAGGAGGGTTTTATGGTGTAAACGAGCAGACGGGTCACCTGATGGTAAATGGCTACCGCCGCCCATGAGCACCTGTAACTCAAGAGTCACAAGTCTTCTCAAGTTTAAGGTGGTGGGAGGGTGGAGAGGGGGGAGAGAGGGGAATAGGGAAAAGGAGGATAGGAAAGGGTTAGGGCCTCCGGTAACCTCACTCACGCGGCGAAAAGCAATGCAACCATTACTTCACTGCCGGTTTACTGTGAGGCCGTGGTATTACTCCGGTCGAGCCGGCCCATACGTGCCGAAGCATGGCTTCCCCCCAGTTATATTTATTTGTATAAATAATGTTCAGAATACCATGTGGCATACTTTCAAAAATAGTGCAAAAGCGAGCTGTGTTCGTGGTTCAGCCGCACTGTGTTCGATCGTCTATGCTATGTCTATGGGCTTTTACTAGTGAGGTGACCGATCGATTATTAATTCAAGATTAAAGATAGATATCTATCCGAGGTAGGGCTAAATGAGCACTGAACATGCGTTTAATGGAGCTTGGGTACTTAATGATAAGTGAGGCGACTTGTTTTTGTTAAACAGGTAAATGTAACTTTTTATACCAGTAAGGTGGTAAAAGATAAACGTGTTGACCTATTGACATTGGAAACAAAAGTGGCGTTGTCATAACTAATAATTAACTTTTTTTTTTAATTATCACCGACTTCAATGCCCCTAAATGATGATAAATTGTAATAAACTGTATTCTTAATCCCTTTATTTTCCAACCTTAGAGGTGGAATATTTTCTGAATGAGTCCAACCTGAGTAACTGAGAACTGGACCAAATTGAAATGGGACCACACAGGAACACCAGCTTTGAAATAAAAAGATAAAGATTCATCAAAATCGGTTCATCCAATTGAAAGTTCTGAGGAAAAAAAAAATACAGTCGAATTAAGAACCTCCTCCTTTTTTGAAGTCGGTTAAAAATAAACATTCGCAACCATTACACAAATAACGGTTGTGGGGCGAACACCATGGGCCATGGGTTTGGTGCCAGAAGTCTCAATTACGCCACATTCCCATAAGAAATGGTCGTGTGTTGGGATCGTGGCTTATTACACCATGCCACCACGAATAGCTCCAAGCTACCATAGGATATGTTTCCCATATATTAAGGGCTTGCCTAGAATTGTGTACAACCTTCCAGTTTACCAGCTAATGTTATTAGAATAATGTATGTATGTTTGTTTGTTTCGAGGTCAACGTTATTGGTACATTTATTGATAAGTTTTTTTTTTTTTTTTATAAAATATTACTAGTGACGTAGGTCACACATTACTAGTAATCTCGTTAACCCCTCCAACTAAGCTTAACGCTTGTGTTAGGAGTATGGTTGTGTGTTTGAGTGTAACGTAAATAGTATAACGATATTTTTTTCCTATTCAAACAACGTACAGAAAAACACCCAGACTCAGTAGAAGTATTTGTGGATTACACAAGTTTTTGACTCGTGTGGGAATCGAACACACGAAATTAGAGTGCGGCGTAGTGGCAAGGCGACTACTTTATTTTTTTATTTTTTTTATAAAGATTACTAGTAATGTGGGTCACACATTACTAGTATTCTTGTTAACCCCTCCAGCTTAGCTAAGTGCTTGTGTTAGGAGTGGGTTCACGTCGGTAGTGCATTGGGTGGGGTTCAAACTCGCAACCACTGGATCGCAAGTCCGACTTAGCCATTACGCTACCACTGCTTCTTCATTCATTTATGCATTGCACTATCCGTGCTGTAAATTCTGATTTTAAAAGAAGATTATTATTATAAGAAAACATGATTTAAAGAAACCCATGCTAACAAGTAGACTGCTCATCTGGAGGTAAGAGGTTACCGGCATCTTCTAACTCTGATGGTGTATCTTGTGTGTTGCTGTCAGGAAGGTCTGGTGACCTTGATATTCAATAAAGAAGGACAGCATTAAGCTAGTACCCAGTACTGCCAAATCTTCTTTATCCTATAAGTAATTCCTATTAAGGAAATACTAGTTAGCTCTAATTGGAGAAGAAAGCTTCTCATTCCTGTTATCTTAATACATAATAATAATAATAACTCCACACATCTCACACACGGCCGTCGGATCCCAAAACTAGGCAGAGCCTGTACTATGGTAACCAGACTGCTGATAAATTACACCCAAACACAGAACAAATGATCGTGCTCATCACACAATGATTTGTCCCGGGTGGGAATCGAACCCACGACCTCTGGCTTAGCAGTCAGGGTCACTAACCACTAGACCAACAGGCCAGTCAAGGGTATTATTACTAAGTACACCTACAATTAAAAAGGTATTTTACTTTGCAGGAAACTTGAAGAAACTTAACTTACGAGTTGATTCATATATCTATAACTTTATATAACTCAACAAAAGGTTGAAACATTAACACCAAAGTTCACTGAACTTTACTACTGAAAAGTTCAAACAGCGCGCGTTTATGTCTTTTACATGAAGATGTTTGTAACACAACATAAAGTATTAAAGTAGCCTCCGGATGTTAAAGGTTCAATCACAAATATAGAATTAATTCCTTCTACTAACTAGCACTGGATGAACAGACAGACTGATTATATATCAAGATAAAACATATAAAGATATTAAGAGCATAGATATGATACCTGTTCCTCCGTGTGGAATATACGGGCGCAAAATGCAGGCGGTCACGTTGTTAAATTTTATTTAGTTATTAAACTCGTTTATGAGATTTTTATTACCTTTTACTGATCAATTTCAATATGATTATATTAATATATTTTATAGTAATTAATTTTACGATAGTTTCTTAGGGTGTTTGAATGTTTCATGTTCATTTGAGTCTCTGTTATTGCCTTAAGGTATAATTGAATATAGATTAATAAAATGCAGTTATAAGAGTTTAATTTATTATATTTTATATTGTCGACTAATTGATTAATATAGTTAAAAAAAAAATACTGTACTCTGTTTAAGGTCTGTTTATTTTTATTTGATATTCCGTTTTATGATACGTGATTATCAGTGCTTATAAAAACTCTTTACATTAACATTTCACGGAGATCTAGCACCAATAGACTTTACAAATACAAAACTATGCCATTACTTTACTTTAGATTTACTCTTCTCTCTGTAGCAAAGAAGTACTTCTCCACTCTCAATCTTACTTGCTGTAGACTCGGTCATTAATCAGACGGTCTTAAACACTGATCCGCCTGGTTCCGCACGGATTCTCATCCCTCCGCTAACACAAAAGAGCCATTGTTATCCTGCTTCGATGATTTATGACTGAGTTAATAATTTTACCATAGTAGAAATATGCTGTGCCCCATCGCCTCCAAATTATTTACACAACATTTTCATGCAAAACTTTACAAGTTTACGTTTGAAACCCAGTGCATACATATGTGTACATTTAAAAGCAGTGCGTGTCGGTTCAACATCCATACCCGTATGTTTAAAAAACGCAAAATATTTGAACTGCGTTAGTTGTAGAAGATAGTTAAACTCTGATATTTCGATGTTAATTAATATGTATTAGAAATTAAAAATCACTTATTTTGAGGAAAATATTTCAAGGAAACCTGTATATTGCGTACCTAAGGCTTCTCGATAATGTTCTTGAAGGTTTGTGTGCATAGTGAATGAAGGCCTGTGACCTTCATCTTGTGCAAATAGGGTTAGCATCAAACTATCGATATCGATGTTATTAACCGACTTCAAAAAAGGAGGTTATCTATTGTTTCTTAATAAATTATGCGATATTATTGGCAATTCTGAAAAAAAATTAGGTTTTTTTATAATTTAAATTTCTCCTCAAGAATGGTATGATACAATTTTGAAATTTTTTAACCCTAATCTACAAAATAGAAGTGAGTTGTATTTTTTTAAAGATGTTATTTTTGAACCATACATTTTTGTGATGATTTAAGTTTACACCATTCGGTTATTACTGCTATTTTTTTAAACACCTAAGCGAGCAAACAAACACACCATCTCACCTGATTGGTACACAGTTAGACGGACCTATATATTCTTCTTCTCAAAGATAAGATGGAAGTTCTTACTTAGTGAGGTGGATCCAACTCGGGCAAAAATCTAACTGTACCGAAAATATTTTTTGGAATATTCTCTAATTTGAACTAAAGAATACAAGTTATGTTAATAATTTCGTTTAAAATATTACTAGGAAAATATAAGTTTCTGGGCATACAGTTTTAATGAAGGAGTTCCCACGGCACCCGCCCACGCGTACCCGCCCGCCCGATATCTCTTATTTATAACTAAAGCCTTCTACATACCTATTACCTAATTTATTTCTTAATAAGCTTGTATTAACTCCTTTAAGCTCATTAAAATATATAGTAGGTAGGTAGTACGAGTTTCTTTTTTGTATGTTCACCGAATCCTCGGTAGCAGATTAGTCGATATTAATCGATTTAACAATATTCGATTGTTTATAGATCGCGACGAAGTGTATCCGATTTTGCGAGAACTTGAGGGAGTATTTTTCTATAATGTAGTACGTAATATTTTAAAGAAAATAAAGGAAAATAATGATTTGACAAATAAATCGAGAAATAAATTTCGTCATGTGAAATGCCGTTGTCATAGTAACACTATTGCGCACAGAGTTCAAGTACAAGTGGTTTAATCTTTGCTCTGAGATATTTTATCAATGAGGTGGAGTCGCCATAACTATCAAATAACTGTTTAATGACTTTTAACGTCTATTTTATATGTATAGGTTTCAGTCCGGATTCTTTTTTAAAAACAAAATTATTTCGCACATATTCAGTTCGCAGTTCCAGTTAATCAGGCCACATAGTCCGGAGAAATGACAAACAATAGGAAGGACGGATTGGGGATAACTCTTAAGGAGTAAGGCAAAGGCAAGATCACTGATAGCGGAAGTCTTTGGGAGAAGAATTTGGGTAGGTCACACATTACTAGTATTATTGTTAATCTCTCCAGCTAAAATATTGCTTGTGTTAGCAGTGGTTTTGGACGAACTTACACCATCCCTTCCACTTTCCTTTTTATCCTAAAACCCATATTCTTATTTCAAACATCCCGCCGCTATGAGTTCTATATTTTCTGTGGCATAAATGACACGCGCGAGTGAAGTAATAACTACCGCCCGGTACGTTCTTATACACTCACGCTGTGAGAAACATGTTTTCAAAAAATATATAAAAATTCTATTCGGTAGAAGACAGCTGACCGTTGGTGCTCCTAACTACTGCCTGACTGGGTGAATCAAGAAGTAACCAACACCTGAAGATCTGAAAGTGTTGATAGTGTGTGTTATTGGCCGGCCCCCTGCCCGTCGAATAGACCTACCTATCTCTCAAATCCTAACTTTTCCAGGTCAGTGTTTACTTCTTTTCAACCCATAAGAGTCACAGGATTTCCAAGGGGTACTGCAATGGAGAATGCAGCAACTTCTCCAGCGAGTACCATACAGGGTTCACGTCGGTAGTGCACTGGGTGGGGTTCGAACCCGCAACCACTCGATCGCAAGTCCGACGCTACCGCCGCTTCGCCGATGATTATGTTCAGAATTAATTTATTAACTAATAAATAACAACGTATTATTTACCATGTTCGACGTAAATATACTTTGAAAGTTAACCTCGACCAGATGTTGATTATGAAAACGCAACATATAACATATTGCTTTCGATTGATAATCTGTACTGATAGGCATCACTGCGAGGGTAAACAATGGGATACGACTGTATGTGGGCTTGAGCGTGGGCAACGGGTGTCTCAAGATATCTCTCACTCTGTCTTACACTTGTTGATAAAATTTAGATGAAGGCGTAGCTTGCGTTTTATTAAGTAATTAAAATGCTATTATACATGTACGTATTTACTGATTTAGAGGTTGCAAGGCTGGCGCAATCGTTAAAAGTATCATGCTACAAGTGATTGCGCGTTCGATCTCTAAAATGATTTGGTTCACAGATGGTTCTTCTCACTTAAATAGTTATCTGTAGTCTGGGTGTTCTTTATGACCGTTGTTTGAATGTGTAAAGTCCCCCGCGACACAGGAATCACTCCCGAGTGCCGGAGCTATCTTTAAAAAAAATACAAAAAAAATATATGCCATTTGGCTATACACATAATATGCTGGCGAGGTGTATTAGATTACCCACAATGTATATTCTCAGTACTTTCTAATATAGCCGCCGACTGCTTAATATGTTTAAAAACTGATAAATTGATTCATTTGCCCGACCTAAGTATTGAACTCATAATCGGCTCTAATACACGCAGACGTATTTCACGAGACCAATGCATATACTTTACACCATCAGCTAATTATAAATCATTTAATTGTCAGTACTATTTTAGCTATAAAATAATGGTGATTGCTATCATCACTATTAGAAATTTATCAAAGGAGAAGATCTCGATAAAGCAAAGCGTCCGCCATTTCATTTAAATGGTTCATAAGATACTTCTATTTCATTTGCGAAATAATATCTATGTTTCAGGATCATAGGTCAATTTACAAAAATGACAATGCTAGATCCCCGTGTGATACAGAAAGACATACAATCTGATGTAAGTTAGAAGAAGATAGCGAGACAGTCGTGCCAAACGCTCGAGGCGCCGCACTATCTAGCAAAGACGATATTACCGGTCATATGCAGTTTAGGTTTCATCAAAAATTTAAATTCTTACAATGTGAACTTTATTCTTTGTTGCATAAAGTTGTCAATATACACAAAAATCTCGTGGTTGTAAAAGAAAAGTTGGCAAATTGCATGAAGTGTTCAGACGCATGGCTTTATTATGTGTTGAACAAAATGAGGTTATTAAGGCCCATTGCGATGGGTTGAAAGTAAGGCTTTTAGAGATTGATGGAAACTGTCCGCATGTTGACTGAATGGAGATATAAGAACAAGTTCATGGCAATACTTATATCGAAGGGAAAGACGTCTATCTTTTCCTCTTACTGTATCATACGCGGGAAACAATATGATCCGTAATTCTGTATGGATGCTTTTTTGGTTTATGTCATAAATTTTAAAGTTAAAGTCGAAGAAATACGTTAGACGAAGAAAAAAAGCATAGGCATGGAGGCTATGCTCTATTTATTCGTCTAATGTAACTATGCTTACTGTTATTTAAAGATGTCGGTACCGGTGTCGGTTAAAATGTTGTCCTTGCATCCACTGGGTATTTAAAAAAAATATTTTAAAAATTTAATAAAAATATATAAAATTAAAAAGCTTTGATATACGCAATGGGCGTTTATCGAAGCACACTTGACATGGTCTAATGAAAGCTTAAGGTAAATATAAAATTAATAAATAGAATAATAATAATAGATTAAGATTGTTTTGAACAAACTTCAGATTATATTAAGAGCGGCTGGTGCCACAATTGTGTTAACCTGTAATTAAAAGTCAGTTTGTAATGGACGGTCAAACAGAGACATTAATACCTGCTTAATGTTAACATAGATATGATCAAACTAGAATAGACAACTGTAACTTTAATATAGATATTAATAATATTTTTATTGCTTTACATTATATTAAATAAATGCTGTTAAATACACACCGCTCGCCTGATGAAATCTTAGAAATGCTATTTATATGTCAACTGTTGACAGAAAACTGCGATGACAGACTTACTATTTTTTTTAACGCCACCTAAGGGTCCTTTGTGATTGATGTAGGTAATGGTCAAACAATACTACTGTCTACAGGCACTGGTGGCCGCTGGTTTGGCAACGTTGTTATTCATAAAAAAAATTAAAATTAAACCATAATATAAATAATAATAATAAGTACCATCTAATTAATTTTCAATGTTGCAGATGACACGTACCAACTTGACGCTCGTTTTGCAAATTAACTTTAATTAATCATAGTTTAACATATATTAGTCAGTACAAGGGCGGGTATAAATAACACACAGTTATAAATATTTAATAAAAAGTTATTTTTTATGCGTACACGTATGTTCCCCAATATCAATTGTACTGTCAACATTTTGACAACTCCAATGATCTCTTCATTGTTGCTTTGAAGTGTGTCACGAATGACAATTACTACATGACACCATAAAAGTCAACATGACACCGGCCACTTCCAACAATAAAGTTTCCACTAAACATACATACGTACAATATCTGTTTACAGCCTTAATGCAGTTTGTTTATAATGTTTCAAAGATATTAAATTACAAACCGCCGCAGGTCAAAAGTGATTGTATACAATTACATCTTGATTACAGTTTAACCTTTTGTTAATTACGGGAGCGGTGTAACCGGATGATTTTGTTACAACAATTTTTATTTTTAATAAGCGTGCGAATGTGTTTTTAGATTCTATGTAATTATAAGTGGGACGGGGGTTAACGAATCACATGAATCATAAATCGAATAAGAGATCGGATGACGCAACAGGAATCGATTATTGATGTTCGGAACGTGTCGACATCGCTTCACACCTTGTTGTACAGCAATAAAACCATATCGATTCCCAACCGTTAAGCACCAGACAATCGATAAAAAACAACTTGCTACAAATTCCCTGATGCGTCGCTCAATATTTCATTTTTAAAAAAAGAACACTGGCCGAGCACGGCGCGAACGTAAAACAATTGAAGCATAATTCTATCGGCGTCTATGGCGACCCGAGTGACCCCGAGCCGGGCCGAGCTCGCCCGAGAATAGCCGAGTGAATCCCGCCCACCCCTATTAGGAATTGCTCTGCTAATAACTGTTTTAAGAAAGACTTTAGTTGTATGGCTATTAAGAGAGAGAAAGGGATAAAAACTAAAATTCATGTAAAATTTTACATGTCTTTGTTTTTATAATAGTTTAACCAAAGAAAATTGTTATTAAAAATAGTTATACAATAATTTCTTACCACATCGTGCTAATACCAAGCCAGCAACATACCTGTAACAGTATAAATCATTATTGTCTGAAATTATGAAAAAAATATTCAATACCTAAATCATATTACTTAACGTGTTGTTTTACAAAAAATAACTAACACACTTACTAAAGGAACTGGAAAAGATAAACAGTATCATGTAAAAGAACACGTTCCAAAAAGTTTTTGTTCTCCCGAAATCATGCTAATCCTATTCAACCCTCAAATAAAAGGTGCGGTTTACTTAAACAATGGCAAATATTTTGTCCTATTATCGACTATAGTCAAACCTCATTGATTTACAACTCACCATTTTGTTTTTTTTTTTTTGAGGTAGCAATGACAGGGATTACAACGGGACGACTTACTTTTTTTGTTGTAATTTTTTCCCTGTATAGAATCAGGGGGTTTCATTCACAAAACTTTGTGAAATGATTGAAACGTATTGTTTTCTAATCTAATACGAAAAATGCGTTTTGTTTAAATTCCTGGAAAATTTTAAATTAAAATAAGGGCTCATAATATACCATCAGTGATTCACAGAAACGTTAAAAATGACTTTAAATGAATTCTAACTAAAGCTTAAACTGTCATGTAACTGACTGTTTAGTGTTCGTCTAATAAAATGGAAAGCGTATTATTTTGAAAAGAGCAAATCAAAGCGCCTTTCTTGAAAAGCACAAACTAATCCAACAATATGCGAGTACAAACCTCAACAACAGCGAGATCGCTTTGGACACCCACACTACGCTATTACTAAGGCTCTAACATCTTAAGTGCTGTGTTAATACACACTCACAATGCGCGAGCGCATTCAAATACGGTTAGCACAAAAATCATAGTACAAAAGATGTTTCCGAGTTATGGGCCTGTTAATAGACCAGACGTGTGGTGGCATGTCCTCACTCTAATGGGTGGTATTGAAAGTAACGAAATATGTGTGGTATATTTTGATTTCAGGGTTGGCTCATATACATGAATCAGTTCGAAGTTAATGTGTGTGTCGGTTGGACATCTTCTTTTATGTTTTTGTAAAACTTATAGTATTTCCTAGCTTATTAAATAATATAATTAAAATGTATGATATCAAAACCAGGTTTACCATATTCGTAGTTACTGGAAAAGCGATCTATCAATGTGGCAGAAAAAAAATCGCTAACTACAAAACTAAACAATTTATGATGTACTTATTCAAGTAGTATACTCGATGCTGGTCTGGGGACGATAATGATCTCACAAACAGAGTGTAGCGAAAGTCGTCGAGTTTCCAAATTAGCACGTTCAAATGACGAACGGATTGATAGGGGACGAATTAGCGGCTTTTGTTGTACGCACGCACTGGCGGGTTAATAGGAATACCATGTTTAAGGAAAGGTGAATAATGGTTAACATTTGAGGTTTTATATAATTTTTTAATTTGAATTTTCAAGTGTGTTTTTTTTTTAATTAAAATGCCTTTACATAACATAAATATGAAGGAACTTTAAAATCCAAATGGTATATAATAATAAATATATAAGCGATTTCAATGAACTTCCATTGATAATTCAATCCATTATTCATGTCTTGGTATTATAACTCAAAGTTTTACATTTATTGCATATATTTGACCCGTTCGTCTGCATGAATAATAACAATAAGAATAATTTTTAATGACAAGATGTTTTTTTTTAATACTTTCAAGGTGACGCTAAAGGATTTAAATATATCGGTCAAAAATAACAGAGAGTAATCAAAAGCACCGAGGAGTAATAATTATGCAAATGTAACAAATTGGTGTAATTACTAGTTTTAGTTTCTTAGTCGATTTTTTAGTAACCGACTAAGAATGGTTAAGAAAAAGGTTACGTGTTTTTTTTACTGCAAAATCTTGCTTTTTTTTAAATAGGATGTTAAGCTTTTGCTGTAATAGTTGTGTTGGTTGTTACGTAATATCATCATGTATTGTATTAGTAACCTACATAGTTAAATTTATGCACTTACACAATTGTATCAGTCCATAGGTTTTCTGTGAAATGCCAACCCTATTTCGTCTTTAGAGCCCTGACAGGCTGGGCTATTTAACCGTTTTCTTCCTTATATTAGAAGTTTTTTCTTCCTTTCTACTTAGTAAAATCTTTCACTGCTGCTTCTTAAACTTTTTACTAATATTATAAACGTTAAAGTATGTATGTATGGATGTTTGTTACTCTTTCACGCTAAAACTACTGAACCGACTGCGGTGAAACTTGGTATGTAGATAGCTGGAGACCTGGATTAACATATAGACTATTTTTTATCTAGATATTCCCACGAGATCGGGACTTACGCGGGTGAAACCGCGGGGCGCTGCTAGTTCTTTATAAAATCTAAAGTCGTTTTTACATTTCAGCCACTTATATATATGTATTTATTAAATAACTTGATAAGTAATCGGTCCATTTAAATTTGTGATTATGGTATTTTTTTTAAATCCTTTTTTATGTTATAGGGCAAACGTGCAGACGGGTCACCTGATGGTAAATAACTACCCCCGCCCATGGGCACCTGCAACTCAAGAGTAGAGAAGAGAAGAGGGGGATAGGGGGTAGGAGGGAAGGGTTAGCGCCTAATCTCTCTCACGCGGTGAAAAGCAATGCAGGCATTGCTGTACTGCCAGTTTTCTGTGAGGTGTTTTTATCGCTTATTGTATTATTGTAAGTGGGATGCCCCTCTTGATACAACAAATCATGTTAGCTTCGATTGCTGACAAAAGAGATTAAAAGAGGCTATCGCTAGCTTGAGCAATAAAAGCGGTGGTTGGCCCAAGTCCTAGAGTATTTATTTTTTTGTACAAGATCTCTAAAATTCGTTAACATGGAGGTAGGGAGAAAGGGATAGAGTGAGTATCTCTGTCGTAAAAGTGTCAATCAGAAATGGTCTGTGGTCGACCAGTGTACCAATTATCTCTTCACACCTAAATACACATTCCGACACTTATATCAGCAGAAATGTAACAATACAGTATTGTTGGGTATATGCTTTAGTGGAGGTTCTTCCCCATTTGGGTTTTTAGACCTCGAGGCAAAAAAGGGAGTGATATAAATTTAACGTGTGTATCTGTTTGTGACATCATAGCTCCTAAACAGATGGACCGATTTGGATTGAGTTTTTTTTTGTTAAATGTGACTTGAACGAAAGCGTTAAATAATAATTATTTACAATTGCAATAATAAATAATTCTAGGCAATTTGTTCAGCTGTTCGAAGATCACCTGCTTTTTTTCTAATCATTAAAGGGATTGTGAGTCGGATCAGTATTTAATCTTTTTATTTATAATTCTTGCAATTGGTTCTTGGTCAATACTCTTAAGAGTAGTGACTCATCTTTGTAAACAATCTTTTAGTTAATATTATTGTAAAATATTTTGTCCGTATATCTAAGAAATCATGGTTAACCTACACAGCATTTAGCGGTCTATATTACAAGGTGTTCCGACATTCAGTTAGCACTTATACGCACTCATGAAAGTAAACTGAGTTGCTTCCGTGTTTGTGGAGTAATTCGGGTTAGGCTTTATTTAAATAAACATTAAACATATGAGAACTTCACTTTTTTCATTGGCATTTATTGCTGAATGAGAATATATTATAAATAGATAAGGCATGCAGGAATTTTTTTTAATCATAATAAGATGACAATGCAGACGAATACTTAGATCTTGAAATTAATTTATTGGTTATTATTATGGTCAATCCCTTTCGATCGAATTTCACCGATAATCGTGGTTACAGTCTACCCATTATATTAGTCATAGGACCTTCATTTTTGACCATAGGCCTCTCTTAAATATTTTGACAAAGTGCGGTTTCATCAATTACCATATAATTTTTTCATTTTACTTAGTATTAGATATACGTTAAGAGAATTTTATGTATGGAACTAAGAGGAAAGCAAAACGAATCGTTTCTTGATTATAGGTACCGGACATAAGTAGTACACAGTACACATACACATTTATAATATTAGTTCGGATTGTACTGTAAAAAAGACTTCGCGAACTTTCGCATTTTATAACACACGGATACTGTTTATGTAACAATGTTACTTTTATCACGGAACATTAATCTTGAGTGACCTTTAGTGTGAAGTATTCGATTAGTGGACGATATGTAATGATTGGATATCGTAACAATCGAGTGTATGTTTGTTTAACAGATTGTGGGCGGAGTACGAAAGTGTTGTTGTAAACAATATTGTATCTGATGAGTTCGTGTTTTAAATGTAGCACACCCATGTAGATATACTATCTCTTTAATATATCTTACGTTAAAATATTGCGGTGGTATAAAGAGGTAGGGTATCGGAGCTAGACAGTTCTAATAACATAGTTTTGTATTTTTGTACTGGTAAGCTGAGTCTCCACAGCGCCATGAGAAAGAAGACCTTGGTTTGGCAACACAAGTGATATCTTTGTTTTGAGAGAAATGTTTAGTGTTTAAAGTCATTGGTAACTGATAATTATCATCAGGCGGGCGGATAAACCCGCTTTCGTTTTCTGCTTTAATTTCATCAATATATTTGTAGTTTTCATGAAAAATCGATATTTGTGAATAAATAAATACATGCCAAAATATGTCTGTTTTCTTTATAAATATCAAAATTACGCTCAAACTGCAGACATAATAGACACGACACGATCAACTTAAGATACATGTTAATTAAGAAAACTACAGTGAATATAGTTCGTAATTAGTTACCTATATTGTAGTTTTTTGGAGTTATTGAGGATGGTTCGCATAGATAGTCAAATAAAAAAATGCTCTTAATATTATGAAAACTTTTTAGGTCAAAAAGTCTACATATATTATATTAGCAAAAATATCCCATAAAATCCCCGAAGAACCCCGGTGCAGGCTTCATGGTCTATGTCGTGGGAATCTCATAAAGCGATTGACGCGCTTCGTTATGTAGAACGATTCGTAATTGCACTGTATCGACAGCAAAACAGGTAGCTTTACAACACTTTTTAGATTGAAGGTATGAATGATGTGAAAAGATGGGAATGAAAATTATAATTAAGTAAACATTAAAATTTAACACTATATTAGTCTGTAGAACTAATTGTAGTATAACTTAAAATTTATTATATACAAATCTCATTTTTATTTATTTGAGATTAGACGTTTATGAATTAACACGGCATTAACACTATCAATAATACTTAAAGTGACATATTTATTTCGTTTTTATCTGTTAAGTGTAACTTACCATAAAGAAAAAACATGGCAAATATCCCGTTTTAATACTAGCGCTAGTGATTTGTTGTTACTTAAAGATTTTGAAGTGATGTTTCTGATATAACGGCAAACAAAAATATATATTTTTATGCAAAGTTACATAACCTTATACTGACGAGGCTAAATAAAATAGATCTATCATATAACAAATTTTATAGATCAATTACTAGACAATAAAGCGTAAAATCCATGACATTTATAAACATAGGATCGATTTTGTAATCGATTACGAATCCAAACATTGATAAATTGATTCGGGTCGAATTCACGCGGCAATCAACTAAACCCACAGAAATTATGGAACTAAGACAATTATTGGACATAAATTAATTATTTCATGGTGGTCGTTTATGCTGTCGGTACACGCGATCGTTTTGATATGGAATCATCACGCCATGTGTTGTGAAGGGTTAAATCGTTCAGATAAATGTTTTTGCTAAGATTATTATAAATCGATTTTTTGTTACCACTTTGGTTTGTATGTTATTTGTAATAGTAACATTAGGTCAGAAACTTAGTAAAAAAAATATGTTACTAACATGTTTATGTCACTAAAAGTTTGTCCAGCAAATTTCGAAATTGATGTTTTTTTTTGGCACCGTACAATTTTTTTAAATTTTTTTTTTTAAATATTTTCTGATATGGATATAATATATTCATTCAAGTTATACTTTTAGGTGTACATATATCGATAATCACAACCTTTTGCTAAACAACATCATTTTCCAAATAACTCTAATGAGTCTAATAACTAAAGGCAGTTGCACACTAAACACACATTACAGATGTTAATACAAACAGGTGCTCATGTGTACCAATTATGTGTATGCTCAGTTAGAGGCTACTTAGCGTGTGTTTGTGGAGGATTAGTGAGAATAGGGGTGGTAATGGATATATCATAACAAGTAGGATACAACGGACCATATACTCGTTGATAGATAGATTGGTAGATAGATCGATAGATAGATCGATCGATAGATAGATCGATCGATAGATAGATCGATCAATAGATAGATTGACAGATAGACCGATAGATAAACGAGTATATTATTATATAACACTTTGTTTATACATTATTAGCTTTCAACCGGGGCTCCGCTAACGTAAAAGTAATTTTTGATTTGGGAACCTTTTTTATTTCTGGATGAAACCTTAATTGGCGTGGCAAAGTGTATACAAAATTTCAGGATGATCGCATGATCAGAATGATTTTAATAAATAAGATCGTTACAATTGATGTACGTACCATACATAGATGTGTTGGACAGATAATTTACAAGTGGTTGGCTTTATTGCTAAATGTAATCTTTTCCAGGTAACCTAACGATGGATTAGAACGAGAATAGTGAGTGAGATAGTTCTTATAACATGAAATTTCATTTACACTAACGCCGTATCGTAACGCCGTAAGGTTGATAAAAGATATAATAATGGTATAAGTATTAAACTCTTAATCCTTGTATTATAACGATCAAATAACAAATCAACTATTTTCATGACCATTGATTTTTTATTATGTACTTATATTTGCTTAATACGAGCTTAATCAAACATATAAGTGAAAAAAGTGTTTCTTTTCTATTGAGCTATTTTATAAGCACCTAAAAATCTAAATCCTCACTAATCATTACGACCAATCACGTTTCCCGCACTGTTCATTAGACCTCATTACCACTTGTGGGCACCAATGAATCAATACACCAATACACCATCTTAATTTACTACTAATATTTCAATTTCCAAGCAATTTTAGACCTTAACATCTCCTAATAAAATTTATAAGTATTGAGACTAAATGTAAAATCAAAATTGTTTTTACTAGTTAACCGTTGAAATGTCGAAATATGTTCGTACTTAATTTCTAAAGCTTGGCCCGTAGCCAATTTAAATATATTTTGGACTTTATTTGCTTGAGTATAGAGATAACTTTTGAATAATTTTCACAGGATAAATATGAGTTAACGTGTAAAGTGATGTTTGCTTTACCAACAGTTAAATCCGTGATTAAGTTTGTCCATTGGAATGAATATGGTGTGATATTGTTTCGAGGTTAAAGGATTGTTTTGAAATGTTTTGGTTTTAAATTAGTACCATAAGCTTTGTTTATGGTGATAAGTATGTGGTTATATAGTATGTATCAATGAACTGATCACGTTCTTTAAGAAAAGTTATCGATGTTTTAAACTTAGGAAAATGTGTCCCAGATTCTGGTTGCTTACAATAATTTCTGAAATAACAGTGAGAATATCGAATAGATAAGAGGTTTAAGGCTTTTTATATATAGAAAAAACGTTAGATAACATAACCATTTCTATTTAAAAAAATGTTTTTTTTAAATAATGTGGTCATATTACTCAATCTTTATTGATATTTTTTTTATAATGTTACACAATTTTTTTTAATGCATTAGTCATTGTACTGTGGGTTTAAAAAAGACTAAGGTTTTTTGTTGCTTTTGATCATAATCAAAAATAGCATAAGTAATTAATAATCGAGTGTGAATTTGCGACCTTTTGGTTTTAGATAGTCATCGTATCAAACCTGTGCTCTATTGGTTTAAATTGATAGAGCATTTAATGAATAGAAAATAAGTTCATTTTGTTCCAAAGCATTCCTACACTAACATAATAATTCAGTAATCACAAATGTTCCATCGCACGGTCGCGCCACATGTCTCGAGTTATTTATGCGCGGTAAAGTTCAATTTTAATACTAGTGTAGTTTTCGTTTGAGCTGTTTTCATTGAACTACGGTTAATGCAGATATATTCAGAAAATACAGCTAAAGGACTTTTATTGTAATTTATGTCCAGACTTGATTCTAATTATAGTTAGATTAGAATAAAATACGAAGTAAACTTTATTGTAAAGCAATTAAAATATTGCTAATGTTAAAAATACATATGTACTTACTTACTGCAATAAGTGTCCATAATTGTTGGTAAGCCAATAAAATGAAAGTAAAATGACATAAATATGGATATGTATTATGTATAATCTTATCGCTAAACCCAATTCTAACAGGCTAACTTCAGATGGATAAAAACGACAATAGATAAAGCGACATTAATGGGTATTTTATTTTGGTAATCGCACCAGAGAACGTATACGAAATACGTTAAAGAGGTAGACGTGTCCCATCTTCGTCCTCATCATCAGGTAAGATGGAAGACAAATGCCTATTCCAATAAAAATAATAATTGTTGCAACTGCACTGACAGGCTAGAACCACTTCTGACCAATTCTATTTAATACAATTACATCAAATATCATATGCATTCAAGACTGGTTTTATACCAGTATAGTGTATGTTCAACTAGTAAAAGTTGAAAATCAATTAATCAACCTCATACTATACGTATTTATCACTACAAACCATACATTAAGCTAAACATTCACATATTAATATCGTGACGTATTGTCAAATGGGTCTGCGCCGACGACCCGACACGGGTGATATTATTTAATTTCGCAACAACAGTGCGAGGTGAAGACGTCCGTTATTACTGGGAATTACTACATATTACTGTTTACAAGTAAATAATTAGATCACGCGAATTGTTATAAGATTGCTGTGATATACTTTGCTTAAAGGTCGGGTTATACATAATCATTGCGGGTTAAGTTGACTGCGGTAAGAATACACTTAACAAACTTTCTCAACAAAGATCACGAATTGTGACCAGAAGGCTTTTTCTTGCTCAGAGAATTAGCGTTGCCATTCAACGTGGCAAAGTTTTCCGCCTTCTGGCAACGTCACCAATTACAGATGATGAAGAGGAATTTTATGACTATAAATATCCCGTTATTTTTATTTATTTATTTTTAATTTAGGTGTGACGTGTGGTGTCGTTTTAATGTAGTTGTGTAAATAGCTGATAGAATATTTATGATTCTAGTTTGTATAAAATATTGGTAGTTTTAAATTTCAGTTTTGTAAATATCTTCGTTTATGTTTTTATTACTACCTATAAATTTTATAATTATCGTCTAGGAATTAGTTGTTTGAAAGAGGATATGACTGGAAAGTAACCAAGCAGCAAAATGACGAAAAGTAGAATGGAAGAAGACATAAAACTGATCGCCCAGAAATTGGTTTGTATTTTAAGGTCTTTGCACCTGAACTACTGAGCCGATGTTAACGTAGATACGATCTTATTGTTAAATAAGAAGATTAAGAACTTCAGAAGAAAGTTCTAGGCTACATCTTTGTTGAACGCGTTCGGTTTAAAGATATAAAAAAAGTAAATAATTCTTACAGTGAAAGAAGTTGATGTAGTTGTGACAAGTACGATAAAAGTGAAAAAAATAATACCGCTCCAGTTCTCACGGGGGCAGCCGAACGATGCGCAGGCGCAAGTTAAGAGATACTGTTATCAGTCTTGTAACTTGCGCCTTGCATAAAATTGATTGATAGGAAGGGTGGAGGATTTTGAAAATGTCACAAACAAAAATGTGAAAAGCGTAAGTTTTTTCTTTTTAGTATGAAACTATTTGAAGTTTAGGTTAATAAAGTTAGATTAAACATTATATCTTGTACTTAAAAAAATCATTAGATTATTAGACCTTTTTGTTAGCAAGACGATTCGATTGCATTGCATCGATCGTTGTGGTCAGTCCACTGGAGACTGAATCACGATTAAGTCTAAATCCATACAATTCACGAAATCTTTATATAACTTAAATTAAAAATAATAATGATGTTCAAGATTTTCTTGAGTCATAGCTCAGAAAACTTTCAATAAAGACACTTTTCAAATAAAAAAATCAAAATTGTTTCAGGTGTTTTGGGAGTTACGATGCTGCATTCAGACACACAGATACACACATGAAACTTATAACACCAAATTATCCTAATAATAAATTGTCATTCTTCTACATCATATATTAAGATCACGTCAGTTTTCACACGTCATTGACTGATAAAATTGAACAATAGACAATATTATTGCTACATATAGATGTATTAACTACACATATTTGAAACTCCATCATTAATCACATATCATAATAGTGTAAGACATTAGGTAAATTTAGTTTTAATTTGTAAATCAATGTTGTATAGAGCCATGGCGCCGACAAGTAAAACATGTAGTTGCTAATGCTAATTATCTAATGTGGTTTTAAATACTTATTACACATATGTCGAATAAAGAAATTAGAACTGGATATCGTTATGAAAACTTCAAATTTATTTGGTCTAATTGTTTTACTATACATAACTCGACACATCTCACACACTAGGCACTTGACACTTGATCCCAAACTAGGCAGAGCCTGTATTATGATAACCAGACTGCTGATAAACATACTTATATATTTCTAAATACATACATATTATAGATAAATTACACCCAGACATGATCCAGAATGATTACACGCACTATTATTTGTGCTGGGTGGGAATCGAACCCACGACCTCTGGCTCAGCAGTCAGGCTCACTAACCACTAAACGAACAGGCCCGTCATTGATTTGAACGAAGTAAGACCTTCAGTATTTTCACAATTACATTACGAACAGATGTTTGTTGTGAAAAAAATTACACTACATTTTTACAGTGGGAGAGCCATGCTTCGGCACGAATGGGCCGGCTCGACCGGAGTGATACCACACCCTCATAAAAAACCGACAGTGAAAAAACGATTGAATTGCTTTTTCGCCGAGTGAGTGAGGTTACCGGAGGCCCTAACCCTTCCCTTTACCTCTCTCCCTTCCTCACCCCTTATTCCCCCCCTTCCCCTACTCCCGCCTTAGAGGCCGGCAACGCACTTGAGACTTTTGAATTGCAGGTGCTCATGGGCGGCGGTAGTCATTTACCATCAGGTGACCCGTCTGCTCGTTTGCCCACTATGCCAAAAAAAAAACTAACAATACCAAATGTAAATAAATCCAACCAAGATTACTCTGGATAAGATTTGACAGAGATATTACAGAAGAGTTTTATTTTGGTGTTGTATTGTCTACTGTTTAGTCAGACGACCAGAGCTCGGTATTTGTGTGAGTATGTAACGTTACCGATAATCGCTTTCCAGTCCAAATTTCTTGATATTGTTTTTGTATATTTTAAAGTATCATAAGAATTCTTAGATGCAGTTTCTTCTAGAGTTGTCAAAACCCGCAACATTATGAGCTCCGGCGACAACACAAAGCAGAAGGTTTGGTTTCCCTGTTTGAGAACTTTATCATATAGTTTTTTTCAGTCTCTTTGTAAGCATTCACTTAATAAAATGTGGAACTGTACAGTCAATTATATTTTAATTTTATCCAGAATATAATTTACATACGCGTCTACGGGATCTCCGCTTCAGTTTATCTCTCAAAGCTTCATCGTCAGCCTTGATCTTGCTACCGCAGCGTAATTAAGTGCGCCAGTTTACGCGCGGCGGCGCGTGCGCAGATGACGTCACGCTATTGTTCACGTTTAATTAGTTCAATGTTGTGAATGAGAGCCGGAAAAAGTTTAGTGATAATATATTGTGCTGTTTTCTTGTGTAGACTTATATAATAAGTGACATAAACTATGTTTTGTTTAAAAGATTAAATGCTTTATACTTATATCTCTTATACTACACCATACTAATGGTTGGTAGTTGGGCACCTATTATTTAGAAGCATACTCCTTTTTTGTTGTGTGGTAACCCCATGGATTATCACCTCACCGGGGCTATTATATTAAGGTGGTAATTCGGACTCAAACTGACTAAAACCTCACGGTGTTCCGTCCCGGAGTCGTAATTCCAAATTATGATTGCCTCAGATATATCTGAGAACCCCGACAGACTTGGCCTCCTGTTGAACAACAGGCGATCTCGCTATGGCGGAAAGAAACATACCCCTAATAAAAAAATATCATTCCTTAACAGTCTTGATCAGCCCGATAACAGTATCAGTTCATCATAAAACATTAAATTTGTATACACCTAGCAGTTGGAAAACTCGTCTTAACATCTACCTATTGACTTTCGCACTTTTCTACCCATTCACTGTAGGCTATCACCCGCGTTAACTTCTCTGCTAATGAATTGTCCATAGCCCCATAAGGAATAAAGCGCAACTGAACAAAAATCGACATTGCGTAGAACGAAATAGGATTCACAAGATTGACAGCAAAATGCGAAGTACGAACAATGCTTGGTAAAATCAATCATAGGCAGGATGACACTTAGACTTACTTGTGGTGATAAAATTGATATTCTATAGTAAAGTGTTGTGTATTCAAAGTTCTTGCTACTTAGTATATGGCACTGTTCACTGGGCAAGACATGATTACCGTCTGTGGTTGGATGCAGCTTATTAGAATAAATCTTTTTGTATGTGTTATAAATTTGGTAAAATGATTTTCACATATGCCTCCTTGGGCAATAATAGACATGTATGTGTGTATTTTGCAATACTCGGTTAAAACGTTCAGATTGAAATGCAGACTTCATCTTTTAGTTAGTCGGTTTTAAATCGTATAGATGTTTCTGGTATAGAGATGTTATTCATTAAATTACTTCAAGTCACTAATTAAAATTAAATCTGAACGATTCTAAAGAATAATTAGGATGTAGTTGTTAACCATTTGAGTTAGTCATATGTGTATTAATTATTTTATGAGTCAGTTTCCGTATATGTGTAATATTTTGTTTTGCAGTTGAGTCTTGATTTTAATATTTTGATAAATTTTGAAGTTTTTAGGCAGGGTTTTTCGAAAGGGGCTTTAATAATTTTATTTGTTTTAATGAGTATGGATTTATGAGTGCCGTGGAGGAGGACGTAATAAAAAAATATCTTGTAGGTAAATGACGTATGAATGGTTGGTAACTTGAATTTTGCCTATAGATTAAGAAAAGTCAAAGGAGATTAGTTTTATTTAAGAAATAAATAAAATTGCATTAATTCGTACCTGCCGTTAAAGAAATGTTATCCTTAATCAGTTTTGTTCCTAGTTTTAATTTTTTTTATTTCAGCCGTAAAATTAAAAGTACAAACCTCAAATTAAGATATATTTTAGATTTTAATAATGAAGACTTACTTGAGTTGAAGGAGATATTTGAGCATGATAAATGTAAATACTCAAAACTTTAATTACAGTCTAGACCATTACATCAAGAGAAATTTAAAAAATAAACTGTTCCACTCGAATATTAATTACTCCGAATTCATATTAGTCAATTAGCATTTCGATCGTAACGAAAACAATAATTATATCTTAGTTATTAATAACCATTAAAAAAAATCAAGACCATCTTTCACCACTCCAATTCTTGAAACACTTTCGACAAATAGAAGGAACAAAAATAATGAGGCTGTCATTGATAACATTGACAAATTAAATATCAACACCCAATACCAAGTTAACATAATCTTGAGCCAAGCTAAAATCAACCTTATGACCACCAAAACAAGAGTAGTGATGCTAGTAAGAACAATATTATAATACACATGAGGAGTGAAGATAGGTAATGTCAGCATTTTTGCCACAGTGTAATTAGAGAGAGCTTTTGACGCAAGAGGTCATGCGAACGGAATGGTAGAAATCGTTATTTGGAATCGTCTTGAAGAGCGTATGGTACAATATGAAGAAGGCGAGGACGACACCTTTCTCCTCGATTATTTATCTTGTACATTCTACTTTTAGGATAACATATACCGAACATAAACAGTGTTGATCAATAAAATTAGCGATTCTGTAAAACGGGTCCCAATCATATATACATACATAAATATCGTTCCAGTTTAAAGAAGGTTCAAGAAATACATTGTCTACGACACTCCATTCGTCTTTCATTCATTCACTTGGTATTATAACTTAACGTATGTATCTATCGCTAACAACTCATCGTTGAACAAGTTTTTAATATCTGTAAATTTCTGTTTCAAAAGTATACCGATTTCAATCAAGATATTTTTGTTTAATTTATCGTAACTTTAACTAAACTAAAAATTTAACTGTGGGAGAGCCATGTTTCGGCATGTATGGGCCGGCTTGATCGGAGTAATACCACGGCCTCACAGAAAACCAGCAGTGAAGCAGTGAAGCAATGTTGCATTGCTTTTCGCCGAGTGAGTGAGGTTACCGGAGGCCCTTACTCTTCCCTCTCCCCCTCTACTTCCCCTACCCGCACTCTCCCGCTTTCCCCCTTCCCCTACTCCCACCTTAAAGGCCGGCAACGCACTTGTGACTCTTGAGTTGCAGGTTCCCATGGGCGGCGGTAGTCGCTTACCATCAGGTGACCCGTCTGCTCGTTTGCCCCCTATATCATAGAAACAAAAAACATACATGTTCTATGAAAAAACAATTTTATTTATTTTATTGGAAACTAGCTTTTGCCCGCAGATTAACTCATGTAAAAGTATTATTTCCAGTACTTATTCTCTGAATGAAATGTCCTACGCTGTATCCCTGCATACGTGATGATCGGATAAACGATGCGGCAGCGCATAAAATACGAATAAACAAATATTGACTTTTTAAGATTATAACTTTGTCACAACTGTTCGTGTGGCTTATTCTGCTTACTCATGGACATAGATTTTAAAGTACTTCTTTATATGTACTTATCTAAATTCCTATTAAACGTATGAAAATACTCAATTAATCAAACGTATGCCGCTTCCGCTAGCTCTTAACACTCACACCACCACCTTCTAAGATTCGTTCACAGTTAATTAAAATTAATAATCGTTAACTGACCAGCGTATTGTAAATTAATGATTTATAAATTTCCATTGCGGGCTACTTGAGGGCATAAGCCCGCTAATGGTGTGAGGACGCAGCTACACAGAAGCGAGCGCGATGCGGGAACGAAAGATAGACACGATTTTTTTTTTGTTTTTGAAATATTTCATAGTATAATCAAGAACAAAAAAAATTAAAGGCCTCCTAACGTCTATCAGCGCTTGTGATTAATGAAATAAAAAAAATGGAACACTAATTTATACGTTTGATTACGTGATGTGAGATATTTTTTTAAAATAGGAACATACATAATTAAAAATACATAAACAGCTCATCATTAACAAGACTCCACAGTAACAACATATCCACTGTTACAAATAAGTTACTTTATAAAATGGCCTTATCTAATCTATTCGACACTATTTAAGGTGACGTCTTAAGGTCATCACACACGGCGCCGCCGGAAATTGAGGCTACCGCTGGCCGCCAGCGTGCTTTACCACGCGTCGCCCGCGAGATGCAAGCTCGCAGTCCGCGCGTCGCCCGCGAGGTACAAGCTAATTTCATCGTCTTCATATGCAACACGACGCGAAGTTTTTTCGCTCGCAGCTCGCAGTCGGCGCGCTGTAAGCACGCGGACCTCGCGCTGTGAGCGGGCTGACCGCGAGCTTACAGCGCGCCGACTGCGAGTCGAGTTATATGGTTCGCCCGCAGTTCGCTTTTTCATATTGACATTATGAAATATATTATACGACCACGATTTAATGCTCAGATTTGAATGACAACTTAATTGCTGGGTTGGAGCCGTGCCGTTACCGTGACGGTAGAGTGTGTGATGACCTTTACACTTCGCTTTATATATCCTAACCGCTCGCTGGTTAAATCGTCTTTAACCAGCGAGCGGTACCTAATATCACAGAATTATTTTTTTAAGGAATACTAATAACGTGGTCACACAACTCGGTGTTTAGTACATCAGTTTCAATAAAAATGTGAACAAAAAGGGCGTTTCAGTTATCGCATCACTGTGCATACATCCTAAAGTCAAACAGAATATTAGAAGTTAAAATGGACATTGACGTTAAATACAGTGGCGATCAATAGCCGAAGAACATGTAATACGCTTAATAATTACTTTATTTTGAAGTACCGTTTGTCCTGGTGCCGACTTTAATTATGATTAAATGTTAAAAGCGTAATTGAATTTCCATCACCGTTGTCTAATGGAATCTTAAATAAGACTTTGATTTTCAATCGTGTTTGTTGTGAATAAGATACTTTTATACGTTGTAAAGTTGTAATGAGAAGCTGTGGTGTAGGTTTTTCAGCTCTACATTGAAGTGCAATAAATAGATTAGTGTTTTGTTGAGATTGAGATAGATTTTATGATGATGATAAGTTTTCATTTTGTTTTGCTTGAATATATTTTAGTATACCACCCAAGATTTCAAAGATCATTGCGAACTCTAGTGAAAGAATTACGTGCAAAGATAGTTTTGTGTTAAGTCATGACAATGTGTACCTATAGTTTCATTATATCTCTCAAAGAGTTTTAAAATGGTAGACGAAAATATACTAGCATTCTAGTCAAGCACGATATCGTGATACTAGAAAACTATTCCAGGTTAATTACATTATCAACTGGAAAGTGCATTACATCCAGCTCACTAAGTATGTAAGTACTGATGAAGCTGCAACTAAGTAAAAATCAATCGTGATCCCATAACATTCCGTAGAGAAGCTACATCGACACAAATCCGAATATTGCGGATACGTCACGAAATACCAATAAAATAGACCCTCCTGTACATAAACAAGGGCGCCATCTGTAACCAATACGACAATCAATTCGACAGCCGGTAGGGATGTACCGAATAAATAAATAACAGGTATTGTTATCCGCTAACGCATTTTGAAATAAGAATAACTTATTATCACATAAATACTCATGTGAATTGCAAATATTAATTTAGTTTAAGTTTTAGACACATTATTGTACAAAGAATAGGTTTAGAGCAGAAAATGGTTTGTCAGGTCAACTTTTGGTTCATTGAATAAAGTAGTGACAGTAAAGCAGGTGCAAAGATATGGCTATATTTGAAATTTAGTACATAAAGAATATTTAAGCTGTTTGTACAAATTACATGAAAAACAGACTTTTACGTACATAGTTAAGCGCCTATCGATTTGTCTGGTCATTATAAGTATAGGCCTGGTGGCAAAAAATTAAACTGCTTATCAAATATCAATTAAACATTTAAAAACCCGACAACGTTAAAAAAGTAACCAATAAACATTTAGTTGTGTATATTTTTATAATCATCTTTTAAAACCCTTCATTTTGAAACCCAACTTGATAGGTCTGGGAGTTTTTTTTTTAAATATACATTTTAGTGCCTAAGCTTCGCGAGTTAATTTTTTTATAAATTTAATATACCCAGTGACACTTGCGCAGCAAATACAAATCTAACAACATATCATTCAACAAAATCGATTCGTCCGTTTAGTAGTTACCAGGAAATATAGACAAACAAATAGCGTTATGAATCATCTCAGAATTTGTAAGGCCTTAGGGCTTACAATATCTACAAATGAGTTTATTTGCGTTTGTTTTATATTGCAAATAAAAGGTCTATTATATGTTATATCTAATACCGTATGGTAAAAAATCTATTGTCACCGTAGTGTAATTATGGGTTGATTATGGGTAAGTGTGAACATGTATGTCAATAAAACTTTCTAAAGATTATCCTGCTAGAAAGAAAATATTGAAGAAACTTATAGTGAACATACTTAAATTTCCAATTAATAAACTCATCATGTCGCTTTTATTCTAACAACGAGTATATTTTCTGTAATGTAATTATTTTATTAGTAATATAAGTTTACGGTCCGATATCTTCTTGTAAAAGTATTAAGCTTTTTATACTTGTCTGATTATATTAATTGCATTCTTAATTTACCCAGAATTTAATGGCTATTTTTAAATAACGGAATAAAAAATCGATAACGTATTAAAATATTTCATGTTTTTCGCATCCCTAGAGTGCACCAAAAACGGCGCGCGATGTTACATCGAGGACGAGTGGTCCCGAGCGCTCACGATTTCACCCGAATGAAGTTGTACCTATGTCTGTCTATCTGTTCCGTTGCCTGTATGTCGCGCGAGCACTAACGGTCCTCCAATTTATTGGCAGAGGCACATATCGATAAAGGTTTGTTCAGAAGACAAGGAAAAGTTTGTTTATTGGTAAAGTTCTTTACTGAATATAAAGCGGTGATTGTTCTGAAAGTAAACTTTATTTATGGAAAGAAATCGAGTGTAGTTTAACGTAGAATTATTTGTAATTTTATAGCAAAAGTTGGGTTACAAGCTAAAATCGCGAACTGGTAACTGGAGATTTCGTATTTGCAGCTCTACGCATATAATAATAGCAAAGTGGTCACACCTTGCAGCTAAGCTAAAATTCTTGTTTTGGAAGGGCCACTTGATTGCTCTAAGTGTGGCCGGGGGTGGATGAGATGGGTTTGCTCGTCCACTCGCCATAGTGGCCAGCGCAAAGGGGCGACGTTGGTTTGTGACAGGACATCGCCTAATTAGCTTTTCCGAAGATGGCGCTCGCTCTTTTGCACGCAGATGCCAGGAACCCGTTCCCACTAGCCAGCCGTTCCCAGATCCCCTTCTATTTTAGTCGCAGTATGATGACACACCGCCCCACCGAAAGCGAAGCGGAAAGGGTAACGTAGAAAAAACCACACGTAGTACACACGTAGAAAAAAAAAACCGGCCAAGTGTGAGTCGGACTCACGCACGAAGGGTTCCGTACCATTATCTATACAACATTAGACACTATATTATTTCATTTTGTTTTTAGTATTTTTTGTTATAGCGGAAACAGAAATACATCTGTGAAAATGTCAACTGTCTAGCTATCATGGTTCATGAGATACAGCCTGGTGATAGACAGACAGATGGGCAGTGGAGTCTTAGTAATAGGGTCCCGTTTTTACCTTTTGGGTACCAACTTAAAATATCCAATAGCACAGTACGCCTTGCTAGGTATATGTATATGAGCCATCATTACAATATTATGTGACAATTGAAACAATATCTCATGTTTCAGAACCTCAGAAGAATTGCATAAAAATAAGCTTAAATTGCAGCAATATACTTCAAACGAAACGGAAAGTAAATCACACATGCGATATATTCTGTCTTTGTTCTATCAAGAACCTTTTATACTTGACGTTTATAGTGGAGTGATGATAAGTTCGCCGGACGGATAGAAGCCATAAATTGTAATGTATAAAATACAAACAAGCCGCAAATTGTAACGTGTTAAATATTAGTGTTTTCTTCTTAGGTCATCAAATCAGAAATCTAAAACTGCAAAATAATTTTTAACAAAAAGTTTAGGTAGTCCTTAAATTTTTCTTCTGGTTTCATTATTAAATATGCTTTGACAATTATACGTGTAACTGTATTTATTAAGAACATATTACGTAAAAACTATATTTCCGTTACAACTATATTTAAACTATATTTTGTGTTTAAATATAAATTATTATTTTTATTACATTCATTCTATTATAATAATATACCATAGGTTACTTAAAATGGAAATGTAACCAAATAAAAATTATTCCTTCTCATGTTTTATCCGGTTAGCCGGTCCGTCCCAGTTTGGAGTGTCTGCAATCTCCTTTATTTCCGCGATTATGATGCCAGTTGCCATTAGGTGGCATTACGCGTGCGTGGGAACTAGACTGCGGTGGAGGCTGTATAACCCTGGCTCTACAACCTACGTTAGGTTATAGGTCTTTGGTCATATTTTCTACGTATTACAATTGATAAGGTCAGGTTTATGCTAGAAGATAATATTGTACGAATTGATGTTACCAAAGAATATTTTTATTTTCTTTTTACATGCTATCTGAAGTAGATTATAAATTACTCAGATTCAGTTTGATATTGTCTTTTTAACCCCCGACGCAAAAAGAGGGGTGTTATAAGTTAGACGTGTCTGTGTGTCTATGTGTCTGTCTGTGGCATCGTAACTCTCAAACGGATGAACCGATTTGAGTGCCGTTTTGTTGTTTGAAAGGTGACTTGATCGAGAGTGTTCTTAGATATAATTCAGGAAAATCTGTTTAACCGTTTGAAGATCATAAGCTCTTTTGTAATCGTTGAAAGGATTTTCTAGTCGGGGGGTATTTTAAATGTATGATTATACTGGCAGCGTCCCGCGGTTTCACCCGTGTAAGGCCCGATCCCGTGGGAACATCGGGATATAAAGTAGCTTATGCCTTAATCCAGGTCTCCGGCTATCTACATACCGAGTTTCATCGCAATCGGTTCAGTGGTTTTTGCGTGAAAGAGTAACAAACATCCATCTATCTATCCATCTATCCAAACTTTCACATTTATAATATTAGTGGGATTCTCTTGTCTCTTGTCTCTTCTGTCTTATTTATCTATAATATAAAAATTAATCACTGAATGTGTTGCTAAGCGTAAATCTAGAGAACAGCTGAACCGATTTCGCTAATTCATTTTTTAGAATATTCCTTGAAGTACGAGGATGGTTCGTACGCAGAGAAAAATAAAAAAATTGCCTTAATTGTCTAAAAACAACACTTTTCTAAACTCCCATACACACCACAGGGTAAATTAAAATACATGACCTCAGCTGTCAAACATTTGACGACAATCAAAAGAAAACAAAAGCGTTAAAGTGTAGCATTGTACGAAATAGAAAACTTATTTTTGTAAGTAATCGTTGTTTATTATTGAAACATTAAATCAAGTGATTACTCTGAAATACGTTTTATTTTTTTATTTTGCGACAGGCCAATAACTTTTGACAGAACGAAGTCTGTCGGGGCAGCTAGTTACTTATAGAAATAAACACAAAAATAGCGAGAATGTAATAAAAAATAACCAATTAAGACTGACTGACTATTTATATATATTAAATTTATAATTTCTATATAAGTATTTCTACTTGTAATATAAAAACTCACAGAATAAAATCTCTCAGTTGACATTCAATCTTATTTCTTAAAAAATAAGAAACAGTTTTCGTTGCATACAGTTATAGATCAAACACTTTACCGAATAGGAGTTAAAGCGTGTTTTTTCACGAGTCGGTACAGTTTCATTAAGGCCGGGCAGGCTCCTTATAAGCGTACAGCGGTTAACTTGAATGACAGAAGATCATTTAATTATACGGTATTTTTTGTTAGGCCGTCTTTGTCGCTTAATGTAACAACTGGTTACTTATAGATTCTATAATACCAACGGCTGAAAGCCAGCTTTTATCTAGAAATGTAAAATACCAAATTAGATATAAATACAATCATGAAATTAGGCTCTTTTAAGAGACAGACCCCCGCGCGGCTTCGCTCGTAGTGTACAAAATAAAAGTAGCCTATGTTACACCTTATAACACCAGCTATCTGTCAGTGAAAGACATGTGGAAATCTGTCCACGCATTCCGGAGACTAGCCGGAATAAACAGACAGACAAACAGACAGTCGGCTCCCGTCGGGACCAGACTAGTCTTGTGTGGAACCCTACTCCCCTAAGTAGTAGTAAGGACTGACCCAATTTTCAATCTTAATACTAAGACAAATCAACTTCATAATGTTTTTTTTTAATGGTATAGCGGGCAAACGAGCAAACAGGTGACCTGATGGTATGTGACTACCGTCGCCCATGGATAACTGCAACTCAAGAGTCACAAGTACGTTGAGGGCCTTTGAGGAAGGTGGGAGTAGGGGAAAGGGAGATGTGGGTTAGGGCCTCCGGTAACCTCACTCACTCAGCGAAATACAATGAAATCATTCACTACCAGTTTTCCATGAAGTCCTGGTATCACTCTGGTCGATTCGGCCCATACGCGCCGAAGCATGGCTAACTCCCAAATAGCTTCCCCCTAAAGTTTGGAAAATATATCGACTCGCAACTTTAGCCACAGATAACAATACTCATTCCAAGTGTTCAATAAGTACGTACATTTTATAGTAAACGTAATACAGGTATTGCTTTCAATAATAGAGACTTATGAATGAGAATATCAACTAACCTAACTTAATAGGGCGCCTTACATTCAGAAAACATTAACGTACATTTGCTCATTTCTCTCGAATCGAGACGTGGCGTGGCTTTGAAAGGAGAAGACATAGTACCACCCGAGTCATTCACGAATTAAAAATATAGTAAACATCTAAAGTATTTCTTTTCAATATTTCAACAAATACAAGCATTCATTACAACTAACATATTCCACTAATAAACATTAAAACATTACATATATTACTGGGAATCGTCAAAAAACAGCAAGTCGCATAAACTAGCGTGCTGTATAAAAAGGTACTTAGTTGATGTTAGTGAAATGTGATATTTATATTCATGTTTTTGAAATTAGCGGTAGTGGAATTTTCATTTATTGCCACTAACAATAACATTTTAACATAAATTTCTGCCTTTTCTTGTAAAAGGCTCTCTAGGGGTAATGTTACTGTTACTACTAGGAAATACTATTTTATTATGTTTATACACATTCAATTTCAATATTGATTTTACAGCTTACTTATCATAAAATAAATCTGCTTTATCAAGCACTGTCACAGTTTAAAAAGAAATATATCAAATTGATAAGCATTATCTATTAATAATTTTATTCGCAGAAGTCGATGAGCCGTCGACTCGTCGTATGTGGCATGTGTAAAGAAAAAAAAAAGCTAAATATTATACATGTGCCTTATAATATAATGTACTAAAAAAAACTCTTATGATCCCGAGACATAAGCTTTCTCTTATGTTTGCTTCTCTTAAATTCGATTCCCGGGTCGAACAAATTGTTATACCTTTTTTTGACTGATGAAATTATTTTTTCTAAGTGACAAGATAAGAAATAACAAATTGAAATAATAGAAAAAGGAAATATAAATAAAAACAAATTAAAAATTACCTTGCACGCACTTGCACTTCACTTACTGAAATTGGTCACCGCTCAGCATTGATGCTGACGGCGCCGGCAAAAAAGTTGCTGCGCGCCAAACAGCGCTGATTTTCAGCACCTAAGTGACCGTGTGCAATAAGTGCGCACATTTTAATAAATAAATAATTAAATAAATATTTTTTTTTATAACTAGGATATCCAAATAGTAAATAATTAAAACTGGGTAATGTATTTGTGGTTGGCAACACTAGTGCGCCTATCCTGCGGGCGACAATGGGCGACGCGTCTTCCGTTAAATGACGAATCCTGTAAACACCAAGCTTCCGGGACGCTTGTAGGCTCTGTTAGGAGGCTATACATGTAAATGTTGGTTGAAGCCGCCATATTTATTGCTATTGTTGCCCAAATTATGCGTCTGCGACGAGTCTTGCCTTTTCTTTAGGATATGAACTGGTGGGTATGTAATACATTTCTGCCTGCCCTTTCAAGATCAAAAATAGATCGAATTATATATACTAACGCTTGTATGCCACAAGCAGCAGCAATATATATAAAACGATATATTTGTGGTTTTAAGCCCTATTTTGAAGACAATTTCAAAATCATTTATTATGCATTGTTGGCCAAACTGACCTGAGCAATTTCATCTCTTTAACTCACTGACCCGAGGCATTGTACAGTAACATCTCAAATACTAATACGTTTTTAAATGCTCAATTGCCCAACCGAGACAAACAGTCAGACAGAGGACAGTTGCGACAACAAACTTCTGGCAACCAATGGTGGTTGCACAACCACTAATTCGACGACAACCAATTAGTACTTGAAAGGAATAACCGTTAAACCGAAACGTTTTCGAAATGCTTCAGTTTATTTTGCACTGAATTTGAGTTATTTTTAGTTGTATAATTAATGAGAATTGACTGAGTCTATTGATGTGAAAGTTCGTCTGTCGTGGTTGTGTAATGAGCGTGCGCAGGTTGTAGAGTTTGTCGAGCATTAGCGTATTATGTTAATTAGGTAAAGTAATTAAAATTACACGAAAAGTGGTAAAAGCCGTAGTAACTAGGGTAATTAATAAAAACCTATGTATTAAAATTAACTGTACTTTAAAGCAGATACTTAAACAAAATTATCGATCGAGGAATTGATTGAGAATTGAAGTCTATGCAATTAGATGACATAATAGGCAGAATAGCATATTTGTAATCGTATAACTAAATTAAGAAAATTTTAGAGATAAACTAATCTCAAAAATTTTAGGGATTAGTTTAGTTACACATTCTGTAGAATCGTTCGTACTAAAAGTAAATTTTATACGCACAGCACAAGCTTCTAGCGAAAGACACATGCGTACATGCTGGATTAGGAGTAAGGGCAGAGCGAGCCGTTAAAAAAATATCTACATGTTTCCGTAGACCAAGCTTTACATAATCACATAGCTGTTCAGAATCTTGATTGGCCTATTGGGCTAAAGGTTAGGGATCCTGACTACTGAGCCAGAGGTCGTGAGTTGGATCCCCACCAAGTACAAATAATTGTGTGATGAGCATGATCATTTGTTCTGTGTCTGAGAAATTTATAAGTATGTTTATCAGCAGTCTGGTTACCATAGTACAGGCCCTGCCTAATTTGGGATCAGAGTCAGGCGGCCGTGTATGAAATGTGTAAAGTTATTATTTAAAAAAAAAATCTTATCTAAGCTCACGAATACAGATCATAGCATCTCCAATAATCTTACAAAACTTAAATTAAGAATAACTTAGTTTTATAAAAGATATTAGCATTTTTAACATAAGCAATCGCAATCGTTGATGTATATTTGTGTTAATAGTATTGAGAGGCAGCTCCGATCGATTAGTGCACGCGATCCGTCGGCACCATGTTATTCTGACTTTATGAGGTCTTTCAACTTTCCACCTACCTATAGGCCTTTAAAAATATATCACTACATTTTATTTTTTGAGACTATTAGAATAAACAACCACACGGCTCACTTGAATGGTAGGTGCTTAACGGTGCCTTCACTCACTTCAAAACGGGTGCTATTTGCGATTTACTCTTTCGAATCGAATCTATCAGGCGGGTAATGATAGTTGGCTTTTTGGTTGAAGTTGACTGATATATGTGTTATTCAAATAAAGTATCCGCGGCAGTTTTTATTTAATAGGAAATCATTAAGAGAAGTCACTATTGTCAAATACAAATTATTTATTTTTGAAATATATTTTTAGAAAATAAGAATAAGTCTATTTTAGAAAAAAAAAATGTTTTGGTATTTTCATTTGGCTTTTTTTTCTTTTAACATATAGTGTTCCCCAAAACTGTTAAACTCATAAACTGTATTTTAATAGAAATAGAACAACACATTTTAATTTTAATATATCTTGAAATTAAAATGGCATTACCCGCTTTGAATGTACATATTTTAAATTGCAATGAAATAGGTATATTAAACGTATGTTAAGCTTACAATGGCGCATGTCCTTACTTCGTTGGTAACTTAATAATCACAATACGAGTAACATAATGAAATAGCCACATAAGCAATGACCTAATTTTAAGACAAATCGTGAATCGATTTTAAAATTAAAATGGCAAGCCCAGCAATTGAATGCAAGTTAAAATTACAATGACATATATCGAACTTATGTAAAACTTACAATGGCACATGTCCTCGTACGTTGGTAACTTAATAATCATATTAAAAGTAACATAATGGAATAGCCACATAACCAATGACCTAATTTAAGTCAAATCGATTCAAGTTTTAAACAATTGTTATTGTCTTGTACACTATGTGTTACGTGTCGGCTATGATAGCGAATTTCTTATAGCATACCGTGGGACTGTTTCCCACGGGTGGACGCTATTGTTTTACTCATTAGTCGTTATTTTTTTAATAACACTTTATTATGAGCATAATGGTCAATTGTTTGATAGAATTTTGATTTGAGGTCACTGTGATAGATGTCGATGTGATGTTCACATGATTGTTTCGATTGGGTTATTGGTGAATCGATTGGTAAACGAGACTGTTTTTGTTGTTTGATTGTGCTTTGCAGCTTTTTTTATTTTTTGTATTTTTTTCTCATCGTATTCACTTGTTTCAATTAATTAATCCTGTACTTCTGTCTTTATCTATTGATTTTCCCAAAACCAAAAAGTTCTTGGGATTAAATCTGTTTTCTTTTTATATATTTTCTACAATTTTTTCGTTAAATATTAAGTGTGTGAAGGGATTTACGTTTTATTTGATCTTCAATAGATGGCGTTAGTAGCATAATTGATTAGTGTATTCACCTAATGCAAATAGATATATGGATTATGAAGCCTAGTTATATATATCAAAATTTTTTGTTACTTATCTAGAGTATGTCCACCATTATTCTTACTAAACCGCAAAATTTAAAAACTTAAAAAAATATTTTAATGGAAAGTAGGCATTCATTTGCGATACCAAAGACAACCAATTAATAAAGTCAAATTAAAAAAAGATATATTTTAACATCATCTTAATCATCATCTAAGTAAGCTATAAAATCAAATAACCCAGCGGAGAGTCAAACCCGCTCTCATTTGCACTTCCGTCGCGACACGAACCACTTGTCATAATTACCTACTTTATCTTTCATCTGACATAAATATAATGGATTTGGGATTATCAGCGCTTTTCTATATCCGGCTTGTCTATGCTATAATTTTGTTACTAGAATATATTTATTAATAACAGTGCTTCACACGGTCTGCGGTGTCAACCAATCAAAATTCAACGCTTTTTTATTTATTATATTTTATGTATAATATTTCCGAGTGTAAATAAACCTGATATACACAAAGAGTAGATATATATTCTTATAACTGTCGGAGCTTCAATCTGGAAGATCCTCCTGATATATTGATGGGCTGGAATATGTTTTTAAAGCGCTTTTTTTAGCTTTACTTCTAAATGACTGTGTAAACAAACCTACCTTTAATTGTTTTATCGAAATAAAACTTTGTATGTATTTGTAGTTGGCAACTAAAAACTCAAAACCTAACCTGTGTTTAAGTATCAAGATCTCTTACTATTGAACAATGACATCTAACTATTACTATGAAGTGAAAAGTGAGTTTGTATGTTTGTTTTGCTTTCACGCCTGAACTACTCAATCGATCGTCATGAAATTTTGCAAACACGTTGTCTGGGATTAAAAAAAAGACATAGGGTACCTTTCAAACAAAAAAAAACTGTTTCTTCGTGAGTGAAGACGCGAGCCGTAACTAGTACACTATAATTTTGGATTATACTGATAGTCTGCAACTACTCGTATTGCCAGGTCGTCAAATATTATCCAATTCGTTTTCATAAATTTGTGTTTAAATCGCTGGCTCGTTGAATAACATCGCTAACATTGATACCGTGATCAAACTCCTAACCAGGTACACATTAATCGTTCGAAACAAAACCAATCTTATTTCTTCACTTATTAAATTCATTCAAATAAAACCTATTATTTTGAACAAACGTTTACAACTTCGTGACCGATTTCGTTGTTATTGTTTTTAGATAATTATGTGTTAATTGTTTATTAAAATGGAACTAGTTTTGAGATTTGTATTATTGTTTCCACTTGTGACCTTTCCTGTTACCTACAGTTTTAATGACTAAAAACTATTTATGACTTAACTTAATTTTTATGTAGATTAACGAAGAAGGTCTTTGAAAGAAACTACTAATTAGTACTCTAGTATTAATTAATCTTTTGTTTCAGAGCTTTGAAAAACATATTAATATTCATTACAGTTTTAAATTTTTCTCTTCCTTAACAGCCACTGCGTCAAGAGGTGTGGAGTTGATTTCCGTATGAGACAATTATTTGCGTGATGCACAGATAATATAAAATTAAGCTTAAGAATGATTATTTTTTGGTGGAATGCCTTAATCTCTGGAGACACTTTCATCATCTTCCTAACTAAGTTGGGGTCGGCTTTCAGTCTAACTACGACACGGCCGAACTTTGATATTTTACGTGAAGCGACTGCCATCAGACCTCCACAACCCGAGTACTAGGCGATATCGAAGTTCTGTAGTTAGAGTTCTGGGGACACCAATCGGATTTAAAAAAAATGTTTTTTGCACTTGAAAGGTTAATTTTTGAGAAAGGTTACGTTTAAGAAATTTAACATCAAGATATGAAACTTAGGGATGGAACAGTATCTATAACGCAGCTGGAACTGCGGTTATCGGCTAGTAAATATTATGTAATAGCTCCAAGTTTAGTTTTAAAAGCGACGGCAGCGTAATATCTAAAGGCGTCGGACTTGAGATCAAGTGCTTGCAGGTTCGAACCTCACACAGTGCACAACCGTGAACCCACTACTAACACAAGCGTTTAGCTTAGCTGGAGGGGTTAACAAGAATACTAGTAATGTGTGACCCACGGGCTAGTATTCTTTTATTAAAAAAAAACTGGGTGAACGTTGTACTAATTTATTATTGGTGGTCTTGAGTATTTCAACTTTAACTTAAAATGTAGCATAATTCTGTGTGAATTAAAACTGTTAGATTCAGAAGACCGCAGCTATTAACTATGACTAGTTTAGCAAGCTGGTAAGGTCAATTCTCATTCACTAATATACTGGCTAAACTAAAGAAGACCAAGAGTGGCCAAGAGTCTACTGAAGAAGGGCCAAGGGCGAGCGCATGAAAGGTCTGAAGGAGATGAAAGAGGCACGAGCTGTATTTCGGGATAGTGTCAAATGGCGTTTTATCGTCTCGGCCTACCTCGGAAGGGTATAAGGCGTGTATAAGGAGTATGTGTGTATGTATGCAATTTACAGAGCAGTAAGTTTGTACGTCAGCTAGATGGAGTTGGCAAAGAGGGTCCATACTATCACTCTCGATTGAGATGTTTATACAAGACGAAATTAGCCGCTAAGTCACTGGAAATTGGTCATTTTAAATCGGCCTTTAGTGTTCCAATCTTATGCGACTTCATGAGCTTCCTATTTAAAGTGTAAAACGGCCTTAAGTCTCATCAGAAAATCAAACTGAAAACCTTAAAATGTCAATGTCTCATTCACTACAGAGATCGCAATCATTCCATAATGACTACATTGACGGGCATACTAACATACGTACATACATACTACACTCACGTCTGTATGCATGAAAGGGTAGACAGAGGCGTATGAAACTGTCAGGTCTGTTGGTCTAGTGGTTAGTGATCCTGACTGCTGAGCCAGAGGTCATGGGTTCGATTCCCATCCAGGACAAAACAATTGTGTGTTGAGCATGGTCATTTGTTCTGTGTATGGGTGTAATTTATCTATAATATGTATGTATTTAGAAATATATAAGTATGATTATCAGCAGGCTGGTTACCATAGTACAGGCTTTGACTAGTTTGGGATCAGACGGCCGTGTGTGAGATGTGTGAAGTTATTATTATTAAACCCACACATTGCTAACTGTAAATTGATTCCACTCACATAATAAGGGGCAAGTCTATTACCACCAACCGTATATATATTATATACTAGAGATCGCGTGGTGGTCGAATTTCAACCATGATTTTTTTCATTGGCCAGTATAACTTAAGCTGTCATTGTATAGACTTACTTACCATGACAGGTAATCACATATACTGGACGCGTGTAATTTCATTAAGCCGTTTTCACGTAATTTTGAAAGTTGTAAGACATGTTGTTTCAAAATTTTAGCTTTCTGCACTTCTTCCATTTATAAACTAAATATTCCAAAATTCATGTGACTACGTTTGCGAATTTTTTTTAAAAAGGGGAACAAAGAATTGTCTTCATATATTAATATATCTAATGATAATATACATTTATCTTATAGCCATTTTGATTGGGTTTCTAGTTAAACCAGAATTAGGTACAGAAAAATGAGAAGAACATATTTGATTACAAATTTTCACTCATTTATTAAAGACTAGCAGTTCCCGCGCGGCTTCGCTCACGTGTACATATTTTGCACGGAACCCTAAATTAAAAAAAAAAGAAGTAGCTTAAGTTACTCCTTATAATACCAGTATTTGTTAGTGAAAGTCTCGTGGGAATCGATCCACTTGTTCTGGAGATTAGAAAGAACAAACAGACAGACAGACAAAAATTTTAAAAATTGATTTTTAGAGCTATGAGCTTAAAAAAAACTATTACTTTGACAACACAAACAGACACTGCAATTTTATTTATTTGTATTGATGATGATATATATGGTATTACTCACGTGTGTATTTCGGGGATGCCTAACTAATTTCTTACCCGACGGGGGCTCCTTATCATGGGGTGAAGCAAGTTTCTGCGTCGGTGTTACTGTACTAGTGTAGCGGGTAAAAGAACATATTTATTTATGACTTGACTAACACTGACATATGTGGTTTAAGACATTTATTTCTCACCAGCAGCGCCTTGCGGTTTCACCCGCGTAATTCCCGATCTCGTGAGAATATCGGGATAAAAAGTAGCCTATGCGTTAATCCAGGTCTCCAGCTGTCTACATACCAAGTTCTACCGCAATCGGTTCAGTGGTTTTTACGTGAAGAAGTAACAAACATCCATCCATCCATCTATCCATCCATCCATCCATCCATCTATCCATCCATCCATCTATCCAAACTATCACATTTATAATATTAGTGGGATGGGATGGTGGGATTAAGAATACATTTCATTTATCTGAGAAACACAGGATTACTTAATTTAAACTTGACTAACAAGTATTCAGGAGGACGTATATAATTGGTATGATTATTAGCAAAAAGTGTTAACAATAAAAACAACCATTTGTATTTTTGTTCACAACTTTTTTTTATATATTATAAGGGGGCAAACGAGCAGACGGGTCACCTGATGGTAAGTGATAAAGATTTAAGGTTCCGTGTAAATTATGTACACGCGAGCGAACCCGCGCGGGAACTGCTAGTCTTTATTTTATTGTAACGGGCGTAATTTAAATTGAAAACTGCAAGAGCTTCTTAAGTAGGTATCTATTATGAGTTCGCTTTGATCGCTACTTAATATCAATTATTTTAAGGTGGAGTAACCTCATCCTTTTCGCATCCGCATTATAATATGTATGTATGTAAGTAGATATAATCTGCTTATGTATTTAAACGGGAATTAACGTAACACGAAAAGGTATTAGATACCTCTGAATTGCCTGACGTTTCGACCAGGTTGCACTGGCCGTGGTCACAGGCTAACTGGCTCAGCCGTGCACGCCTTCCGTCGTCGAGATCGTGATCGAAACGTCAGGCAATTCAGAGGTATGTAATACCTTTTCGTGATCGCGTTAATTCCCGTATAAATACATAATTATATCATGTAACGTGTCAGTGGTTTTATTATTGTTATTGTATCTATAAACTTAATATTCCATAACATTTTATGTGAAACTACTTTATATAAAATGTTAATTTAATTAAATTTGCAACATGTTTTAATATATTCTATCATTTAATGTAAAATTAGCACTTGTTTAATTGCAATAAGACTGCGGGACGTTCTTATTATGAAACGTTTGTAATTATGAAAAATATGAAAAACTAATGTTTTACTTTGCAATTTTTTTTTCTTTAACCGACTTCAATTTGTAAAATTTTATTAGATTGTAATGTTATACGATTTCAATGATTTTTTAACCACCGTCGCAAACAGGTGTGTAATAAGTTTATCGTGTGTATCTATGTGACTTTCTGTGGCATCGTAGTACTTAAATTTATAGACCGATTCTGATTTCGTTTTTCTGTTTTGAAACTTGATCGAGAATGTTCTTAGCTATAATAGAAGAAAATCCGTTCAGTCGTTCAAAGATTATATCAGTTTTTTTGTAATCTACGATAGGATCTTTGAGTCGGGGGTATTTTAAATTTTGTTAGAACATAGTCAATGGTGATATAATGTAGGTAAAATAAAAAAAATCTTAAAGATAGAAAAATATAGTCAAAGCTTTTATGGTCGTCAATGCGGAAGATATAACTGTGTAGTTTTACAAGCATTTATAGGGTTCTGGTACCTACTTGTTGCAACTAGACGTACCGAGTATTTGTTTGCCACATCAGTAATATAACGTGTGTACTATATACAATAATAATGTTAAGATAAAGCCAGAAGGGTACTATTTAAAGGATTTATGTATTAATAATTTTGGATGCAGGAGGCGTGGCTCGCAGCGTCCTATATCTCATTCACACGCACGCCTCTTTTCATTATGTTTCAACCGAATTCATCGTTTATCTGTTTGTTTGTTTAATTTAATATTGAATTTATATTAATCATTCGTTATTGGTTTATGAGATATTAATGAATATTTGAAAGTAATGTTTTATATTTCATATGTTAGATAGTTTCTTAGAATTAATATTGGAGAAAACCATTTCATAAAGTATCTCCAATATTTTAAATTATATTTTTATAGTTCGATAAGTATATTTTATTAAGAGTTTATTTCAGAAATATATATTTTATAAAGTTTATAAACATGAGAAGGTATCTATAAAATGTTTCTGATATTTAAATTTCTAAAGATTGCACTTTTACAAGTCACTCGTTGATGTCTTTTATAGGGAGAAAGTTCACACAACAAAACACAAAGCAAATTCACGGGTAATGTTTTAGATATGACCTTATCAGCACAGTAGTGTAAACCAAAAATTGATAATTTTTTTAAGTAAACATTTTTTAAAGTCTGCAAATTAAATATAAATTGTATATTGACCAAGTAAAGAAATAACACTACATGTGTTTATATTTCAAATTTGTATATAAACTGTCAGAATAATTTATTTAAATAATCAACACTTGCGACTAACGCTAAAACATATTGAGCAAATAGAACATACCTTTGATATCTTTGGTGATTGCGCACAATAACAAAAACGGCAGCAAATTTCCGAAAAATCCCACTGTCACTTCACTTGTATAAATATAATTTTTTTAGTGTACAATTTCACTACGACGAGCTGCATACGTGGTACATCAATTATCAGAACTATCGATTTCAAATGTCACAGTCCAGTCACTTTCGTTAGAAATAAACAAACGATATGTCGCGTTCAATTTACACGTGATGTATAACTGAAAACGCAAACTGAAAACGCGACGATTCATCCGACTATCGCACTCTTAAATGTCTCAGCCTATTGACACATCATCTTAACAGTTCTCATAGAACAGTCTCCAAAATATAATTCGAACAAAACACTGGCATCTTCTATTGGCGGGGTTGAAATCGCGCGGCCGATTCCATTTTCAAAAATTCAAATATTTTCGAACACGGGTCGCGTGTAGCTGGAGCGGCGCGCGCGCACGAATGCTCACGGAGGTGGACTCAGAGCTTCGAACGCTGAGAGGGCGTGGCTAACTTCTAACGCAACATCTATCTCTCGTACTGTCTTTGTCTGTTTTGAGTGATCGTGCATACGTCTGTCCCTTTCTCTAACAGCGGTGCGTTACCGGTCCATAGGTAGTGTTTGGTGGGATCGCGTGAACTTTGCCACTGCGCCCGCGCTCGTACCGCGATTAATAAAACGATACGCGACGTTATAGATCGCGGCGCGATAATCGTAACTCCACAGTTTAATGCGTCGCGTCGCCTTTTAAATACAACATATGCGTTTTTGTTTTTAATACGTGCATGTAATTATTTAATGTCCTGAGACCACAGTCGTGGTATCTATTGGTATTTATTTAGAAATGCCAGTTACGAAATTTGATATTTATTTATTTAATTTTATTCATTTTTATTTGTCTTCTCTGCCGAGAGTAAAGGAAAACAGTTTCACTTCTCATCCTGAGCCTTTCGTAGAAGGGATGGTGGCCTCTCTGACATAATGACCATGAGTTGTGATTTATTCATTATATAAACCTTTAGTCTCAAATACCAAGTTTGTCTTGTGACAACGTGTGCCTCTGCCCACTCCAATCGCAATCATAGGCGTGAGTTTATATACATACATATGTATGTTATTAATTAATATAATTATACTGTTGATCTTCAAGATGGTATTATGCGTATCACATATATGGCGTTTAAAATTTACTAGACCCTGTTTTACTTGTCGTGTCGTAATTGCGTGTTTCATTTTTACAACAAAGTATACAAACAAACAAATAACCAGACTTATTAGTGCCTATAGTATATATGTATAGTACGTAACAGCAGTGATATCATTTATAGGTACGTTGTCAACCCTATAACTAACCCTCCTATGAATCTTTTGTGACTTTACTTACCAACAGAAAAAGAGCAATCTACTTCGCCCAACCTCCTTTGATTTTATAAAAAAACTAAAACTTTAAGATATCACATACAGTACAAATATTTAATTATCATTAAATACTTAAATATTTAAACTTCAACACATACGGCAAAATTAAGAAACAATTCCGTTAAAAAGGCAATGTTGAACACGTAACAAGGTTCTACCCATTAAGTAATAGATAAGTTCACCGTAATAAAAATTTCTTTTGTAAACAACGAAGCTTTTAAAAAATAGAAACAAATGTTGCAAATGTTTTTTAGTTTCGAAAAATGTGCGAAGCTAACAGTGGAGGACATAATAGTACAATACCTGTACTTTTGTTTTCTTATTACCGTTTCGTTACTATGAGTTCTTGCTAAATAAGAACTGTCACGTAAGTTCTAATAGTTCGCAATTTATGGTAAAAATTTATGTTTAGAAATGTTACTTTTGATTATAAAAGTGACTAATATATCTGTAATCTTGTATTTATGTTTTTTGTTCTTTTAAATTGATTCTGTAAATAATTGTTATAATCAAAATGAAAAGGCAGCAAATGATTTTATTTGTACTTCCTAAAATACGCCTATGATTTTATCTACAACAGTGCAACAAGAACAATTTGTTTTTTATTATCTGTCATATGTTATAAGCGAGTTCACTTGTTTTTTGTAAACAACATTTCTCATTTGTCTACAATTTTTCTGCTCCGTACAAAATATTGTAAAATCATTAGATACTTATTTATAAAATTACAACTTCGCACATAATTCGCAGGTTTCATTTAAGTCCAAAACAAGACATGCTTCCATTTACCATTGTCAATAATTAAAATCAATATGCTCTTATAGAAACTCTGAACTGTTTAGGATCTAGGTACGTAATGATTTCTGTAGAATTATATTAGCAGATATGTACCTAATAGCGCTTTAGACATCGTGATGTAGAAAGGAACCAATAGTAAAATTATTAGCGAAACAAATGATGCGAATATTTGTAAAATTGTTGTCCCCGCGCAAACACTACGTGCATCTTCCTTTTTTCTCTCCTAACGTGAATAATACAAAAACCTTTCAAAATACCATTTGCAACTTCTAAAAATGTAACTGTACTAGAACAATAAAATTGCTCAAATAGTGCAAATATTGCAAACTTTCGCAATAAACTAATTACATGATCCCATTCTAAATTGCAACCCTAAACTGACAATGCTAAAAAAGAAAAAGGTGTAAATTAAATTATTGCAAACGCACCGACAATGATTCGCAGAAAAGAAATTTTGCGCAAAACAATAAAAAAAGACATTTTTATATTAATTGCTTTATTGGGCTCCTAGACAGTTAGTTTACAAATGGTGAATGCTTTTTATTAAGGGTAGTTCGGTCTGTCCGTTACTTCAGACCCGTGACGTCACGACCTTTGTCTTTTTTTACAACAGTCAAACGAGATGCGAGAGGCCTGTGAGGCTGTGACGCGTAAACGTGTTTGTATTTGGAAAAGAAAAAAAAGTTGGCGTATCTATAATCACTCACTTTTTTAAAGTAACTTTGGCTTCATATTTCTAGTATTCTATTAATCTAAGTTAAACTACCTTCTTTTACTAGCAGTGATTTAACGGAGATCGAACCTGCAACCTCCAATCCTAGGTCCTATGTCAGAGCAATCACGCTACCGCAGCTTTTTTTTTTAATATCTGTCTTTATATAAAACTTTATATAAAGTCCACGTGTCAAACGTGGACTTTATATTTAGTTAATAGACATAAAGTACAGACTTAGAATAACTTTGAATAACATTATCTAGTAGTTGCCCACTGTTTGTTCAGTGAAGTTACTAATTATAATGATTCAAAAAAAAGTTCAAAGTCTCCCAGCTGTGGAGAAACTATCTGTCTGTTTCTCTGCAGCATATATTTTTTTAAATTCATCATCAGGAACTCCGTACACAAATAATTAACGACAAAACTGTAGCAGATGAAGTGATGACAGGCATTACACATGATCAAGAGGACCAATAACCTCTTAAGAAGAAAGATTCTTGCGTGATGATAATAATAATATTTTTATTTTTTATTTTTTAAAAGACAACTCCCGCATTAGGAATTACTCCTGTGTCGCGGGGGGACTTTATAAACATACAAACAACGGACACAAAGAACACCCAGACTCAGGTGGGAATCGAACCCACGACCTATAAGTATAGCGGTCAGGGTCACTAACCACTAGACCAACAGGCCAGTCGAAATAATAACTTGACACATCTCACACACGGCCTCCGAACCCAAACTAGGCAGAGTCTGTACTATGGTAACCCGACTGCTGATAAACATACTTATTTATTTCTAAATACATACATTTTATAGATAAATTACACCCAAACGCAGAACAAAAATGATCATGCTCATCACACAACCATTTGTCCTGGGTGGGAATCGAACTTCTGGCTCAACAGTCAGGAACTCTAACCACAAGACCAGTTAGTCACTGAATATAAACCCACACTGGATAGACCGAAGACTGGCCAAAGAGTCAGGGAGTCGTTGGATGAAAGTGGTGCGAGAAGATCTCTCAAGAGATAATTTAAGTTATGTCACTCCGCCGCCAGACCCTAACAAAGCGTGATTTGTACTATGGGCTCTAAAAGAAATAAAATTACTTATTTTTTATAACATACATAATGTATATACCTACAAACACTGGGACCAATGCAAATACCTAGACATACTGAGCCATATTAATATTTGCACCGAGCGAGGATCGAACCTGTAAACTCACGTTGTAGTCGTATGCTCTAACACCGCACCACACACGTAATCATCAAATCAAGTAATGTACGAATTATTTGGAAATGTGAAATTACATTAAAGTGTAAAGTACCTATTTAAGTACAAGTGTCAATAAACATTGAAATTATACCGAAGAACGCCAGCTGTGTTAAAATAATAGTCTGTTTTATGGAAATGGCGACACATTTAAATAATATCATCATTTAATATTCACACTGAGAAGTAATGCTGTCTCAGTGGCGAGAGGAAACACAATGTCACTAATATAACATTTATATTCCACTTGGTACTTTGTGTAGTTTTTTTTAATCGCAGTTAAATACTTGTGAATTTCTAACTCATGTGTATCCTGACGAAGTTTGAAAATTATGATAAGTAACCATTGTACTTAGACTTTGACTGCACGGATGACGCAATGGTTTAAGTGGTCACCTCGCCACTACGCCGCGCCGAGTGTTGTGGGTTCAAATCCCACACGGGACAAAAATTTGTGTGATCCACAAATAGTTGTCCCGAGTCTGGGTGTTCATTGTTTGAATGTTTGTTAACAGGAATATTCCTAATGCTGGTAATGGGATTGGCTTTAAAAAAAAAAATACTATTTATTAAATAATTATTAAATATTTCTTTTCATGTTGATATCATTAATATATTATACATTAATTAAAAAATCAATTTATATTGATTTTTTTACAAAAAGAATTCATTATTTTATTTTAACAACGAGCTCAAATCTTATTACTTTAAACGAGCAATTCTTGTATGTATGTATTTATTTACATTTATAGTTTTGCATTTTAAGTTCAACTGCATAGTTGTATTTTCTGTAAAAACGCAATTTTTCAAAAAAAAAAAAATATTAAAAAAAATGACGATTTAAAAAAAAGCTACTGAGCGAAGCTCGGTTTCCCAGGTATCAGCTTCTATATGAGAAGAAGTTGGAAAAAACATTACTGCCTTATAGTACATTGATGAATCTAATGTTAATCTACGTAGATATTATTTAATATACACTTACATATAAGGTTAATAGGGATACAATAAAATATATCTTAATTTCAATGTCAGTGTGTGTAATGTAAAAGACTGGAACTCTATCGATTTAATTGTTGTTTCGAGTGGCTGGCACACGCAGGCGTTTTAACTGACAAATTTAATATAATAAAAAAGCTTATTGTTAACTGAAAATGATAATTGTCAGCATTTTTACTTTTTTTGTTACGTGAAAAAAATCAGCAAATTCAAAGGTTAATTAAGATTTTAAATCAAAGAGTAATTAAGAAACAACTAAAAAAGAAAAAAAAACTTCAAAATCCCAAGAGAACAGCACTACAAAGTATGAAAAAATAAGTGTTTTCTTTTCTTTTCTTTTATTAAAAGTAGGAGTACTTTTAATAAAAGATAATTTCGACGTGAAGCTTCGAAATCAGATCCTCTCGAGGACATTTGCCGCCATCGCTTAATCACAGGCTGTTAATCATAAGTGCATTCTCACCGCAAAATAACTTACCTATAAATAAACCTATTGTCTTCCACTTTACAACCTCCTATAATCAACCATATAAGGTGAATCTCGTCTCCACAGATGAACACATCAGAAACCCCATCGAGTTCGCGGATGTCTTAAAGTATTGGCTCAATGCCCGATTCGCATCCTTTATACATTAAACATTATCGAGAAGGATATAAAATAGATAATAAGTCGCATCGAGATATCAAATACTTTATTACATCGTCAATAACTTACTAATTTTATTAACAACAGGGGCCTAATTCGATAGCATTCTAACAGAGATGCGTTTCAGGTACTGACTGTACATTGGTTTTTGATAAAACTAAAATTGTTAGTTGCAATAAATAGTAAAAGGATTTTGCCTTCCTATGTGTGTAATGCCATTGTTATATTTTTTTTTACTTTTAAGGATTGCCAATCTTTTACTATGGTATAGACCGACCCGATAGTGCTAGTGATTTCACAGTTCGAGACTCTAAGGTTGGTGTGGGGGTGAGGGGAGTGATTTGTGTGCTTCTACTTTGAGGAAAGACTACGATATTGGTTCTTTAAAACTTTTGCTAATCACATAAAAACGATTAAGATAAAATCACGCGAAACATGCGAGTCTATGTAACTAATCGCAAAATTTAAAAAATGAAATATACGTCGAAAATATTTTTACTTTTTTATATTATTATCAAATATTACACAAAATACACGTCTTTTTCCTAACGTCAGTATTGGTGTAGGATATGGTTAAAAGTTCCTAACGGGAAGTCAGTTTCAGGTTTCATTCTTAAAATATAATACGTAAGTGACAAAGTGGCAAAAATTATGGAACAAAGTCATTCTTAGAATCTTACTATTAGGTCCAATAGATAACATTTTACAACCATACATTCTCAAAAAATTCAAAAATAAAAAGTTAGTCCAATTCCGTTCCTCTCGCACCAGTAACTCATCCGGCAACTTAACTAAATCCTTACATACGACATTATTTTTGTAAATAAATCTATTTCGTACATAAATCTTTTCTCGAGATTAGATCTTTATACATCTCAATTTTATACAATAAATTTATTGGTGCCGGTGTAGAGGATATTTATTATGCCGACTGTACCTAATATGTCTTTATTGAGATAATGGTTTATACGCATGTTTTGTAACGGTATCGTTTACTTTTCTTCGTTTTATTTTTCGAGAGGTCTTAGTTTCCAAAGACTTTGTACAAGAAAATATTGTGATTTTATTTAAACGTCACGTTATGCTACTGATTTCTGTCAACCCAATTTTATACCTAACGAATTATGTCTACTAGGCAATTTTTTAAAGTCGCGACTTTTATCTGTGCAAATTGATTAAATGGGACTTACTTATGGTCACGGGACACGACACCTTTTCGATTGCTCGATCAGCCACCCTTGACCACGATTCGGTAAACAAAAATGAATTGGACCTTATAAATATTACCATTATTGAGTCCCGAATAATAAGATTTAATAGAACTAACCGATCTATAGAAGGTGAAATCAGTTTATAAAAAAAATAATATTAAGTCATATTAAGGGGAAGTTCGTAGTTCTAGCCACTTCACTTAAAATACAAAATACAAGTTATAGGCCATAACCAAAAAAACAAAAGACTAAGAATTGCAATACACATTAAATATTTTCATAGAGTCAAAAGATTCCTGTCATGGGCTGACGCAATTCTTACATTATACTGAGGCTTTCTTTAATATGTAATAAAAAAAAATGGTTCTCGAAACTTAAATGGTTCCCGGGACATCTATATTTAGTCGGTCCTAAATACATTTTTAGCCACTACGAGTAATTTTGTGCTTCTGGATAAAAAGAGGTAGCTATTATACATACAATTTTATCTAAATATATTATTTTGTATAACGTTATATATAAATTTAAAATGACAAATTTATATGACAGTTAAAACAAATTTTGTTAATTTTTAAAAGTGAGAACTGCCAAAAATTATTTGTATGTTTTTAAATTTATAATTCGTTACTGAATATCTTGATTTTAAATATAATTAACTTTCGAAATTTAAATATCACACCGAGTTTAGCGGAATGGTTAAGACGTCAGGCTTTTGATCAATTAGTTCCAAGAGTGAACCCCATCCAGTTCACTGTCGATGTGAATCCACTCTACACGAGTACAGTTATGTTCGTTGGAGGGGTTAAGAAGAATACTGTGACCCACGTTACTCTCCTATCACACAAAACTTTCTTTACATTTCGAAACAATTTTTTTATTATTATGTCTAATTATTACGGTTAGTGAGGTCCATGCTATCTGTGTTGCACTTTAGTCCTGCGGTTCTGGGTTCGAACCCCGATTGGACAAAAATAATATTGGCGATATTTTGTAATTTTTTTTAAATACTGCCAATGGTACGACATTTCTTAAACATTATTTTAAAATTCTTTAAACACTCAATTGAAATAGTTTTAACATTTACTTAGAATATTAACACATTTTGTTCAGATAGTAGGTACGACATATGACAGTAACGAGTTGATAATCCGATACGGGGCATTACAACAAACTGATATATTAGGTGTATCTGTGCGTGATTTATGACCAAACGGAATACGTTTACAATTTGTAGTACAAGCAGCCTTGTAGGATAAAGTTATAGTATGTCACATTAGTTCGAGAAGTGGAGTTGAAGAGGAAAATAGCTTCGTGGTCTTTTCAATAATTGATTTAATTTTTTAGATTTGATTTGATGATTTAGAGATTTTTTAAGGTATTGTCGGTCATCTGTATATTTAAAAAAAAAACAAATCTATTAGGAGTCCGACTGGAAGTTCTGTTTAACCAATTTGCTTATTTTTTTTAAATGAAAGGAATTGATGCACAGAAGAACTAGGGACACTCGCTGGAACAAGCTCTTCTATATGAGCTTTTGTCCACTTAAATTGGTTGAGTCCGAGGGAAGCTATGCGTGAACATTCAACTTAAACTTAATGCTGCAGCACGGAACCTCCTTGTATAGATTAAGACAAACTAGCTTTATTTAAAAATAAAATAAAATTAATTATATAATTATATATATAAATAAGTAATTAGTTGATAGTAGTGAATTATGTGTTCCTTTTAAAGGCCTTGCATTTAATACATTCAAGCATACAAAAGGTGGACAATATTTGTTCAACATCAGGTATACAAAAAAAAAATTAAGTTATTTTGTGCCAGGGATCCAAATTGTTTGTGTAGTGAATAGTTTTAAAATACCGAGATTTGAAACATTTCAAAAACATAGGTGCAATTTTATTGATGATCACGATCTAAAAATTAAGATCTTCGAGCTACTTAAAACTTTGGTTTTTTTTTTATATTCGATAGATTCATATTGAATCTTTAATGAATTGATATTCAAAATGTGAATGTTGTATATTCTGGCTTTATATTACCCTCTTAATATAAAGAAAGACTTAACGCAAATGTTGATATTAAAGACAATGCGTAATTGCAACGACTCGCCCCCCGCAACATTCACTGTTGTATATTCTGGCTTTATATTACCCTCTTAATATAAAGGAAGACTTAACGCAAATGTTGATATTAAAGACAATGCGTAATTGCCACGACTCGCCCCCCGCAACATTCACTGTTGTATATTCTGGCTTTATATTACCCTCTTAATATAAAGGAAGACTTAACGCAAATGTTGATATTAAAGACAATGCGTAATTGCCACGACTGGCCCCCCGCAACATTCACTGTTGTATATTCTGGCTTTATATTACCCTCTTAATATAAAGGAAGACTTAACGCAAATGTTGATATTAAAGACAATGCGTAATTGCCACGACTGGCCCCCCGTAAACAAAGAACCAACCTGATCTGCAACTTTTTGTCTTTCATACACTATCTAAATTTGAATCCCGCTATTCGTCCCTTTCACAGCACGCGTTCTTTGCCCTGGCCTATTTAACGTACCATTAAAAAAAAACTTCCTCGAAATGATACCTTAAATCAGGATTAACAGACATACAAAAAAGATTGTGGTGACAATTAAGGTACCTTTTGTTTACTCTAATCTCTAAAAGGGTTACAGGAAAACTGGTTCCTAAGCGATATTAATGTTGTGTGAATGAATGTATTAATATTTAGAACGTTTAGAAAATATTTCTCTAAACGGGTCGTACCGTATTTCTGAATTGTGAGGGACATGGGTTTTAGATAAGGATTATAATGGTGAACAGCTTGGTTGTAACCATAGCTACTAATTGTATATAAGCTATAAGTAATTGGTAAACGAAATGAAATAATTACAGGTTAGTATAATTTTTTTTTTTTTTAACACAACTCCCGCATTTGGAATTACTCCTGTGTCGCGGGGAACTTTACAAACATACAAATAACGGACACAAAGAACACCCAGGCTCGGGTGGGAATCGAACCCACGACCTATGGCATAGCAGTAAGGGTCACTAACCACTAGGCCCACAGGCCAGTCAAAAAAAATTAAAAACCACGCTTTAAGGACATGAATCGAATTATAATATTATTTACGTGTTAACGGGAATTAACGCGATCACGAAAAGGTATTACATACCTCTGAATTGCCTGACGTTTCGACCAGGTTGAACTGGCCGTGGTCACAGGCTGACTGGCTCAGCGGTGCACGCCCTCCGAGACCGTGAGGTAGAAGGTTCTTTATCCACAACCACTTTTTCTTGGAGTAAATAAACGTAAATAATATTATATCATGGAACGCGAAAGCTTAAAAGTTAGTATGAATCGAATTAAAGAGTAAAAAAGAGTTTCACAATTCGCCTTCTGGCTTCATCATTAGACCAAGTGGAAATCCAAAACTCAATCTGTTGGAATCGTCAAAACGAATCATATGAGCCCAAACTCGAGTTGTTTATTGGTAGCTTATGGAGAGTTCTACTAATCACCTCCTGGTTCCACCATCGGATCAACTCCAAGATGCCAAATTATATTATTGTCATCCAAACTACATATATATATACAAAGTTTCATTTCGATACGACAATTAGAAGTAAGTTAACATTCACTGTCAATATTTGTTTACATATTCACAATTGAAGCTAATAAAAACACGTTAAGTTACCGTTATTCATTTAGATCACACAGTAACAATAAAAAAAAACCGGTCAAGTGCGCGTCGCGCGCTGAGAGTTCCATAAGCAAACAAATTTGGATGTAAATAGTAGGTACGTCCACCTCGGGAATCAATCCCGAAGATATTTGCCCATCTTTTCCGAAAGACAAACTCTACTTTGCAGTTCTAAAAATACTTCTGGTCATCATGAAAAGTATTTTTTTATGTGATATAAAAACAAATTAACGATTTTCGGATTTTTTTCCTTTACTTGTGCTGTCAGACCTTGCTTCCTACCAAATTTCATGATTCTAAGTCAATGGGAAGTACTCTATAGATTTTGATATACCTGCGAAAATTTTAAAATCTAAGGCTTAATGACCGTATCCTTTGATTGCGTTGACTTAGAAGATTGATTTTTTTACAACTTCAAGGGACCGCTGTCATAAATATTTGATGTTAATTTCAACTTGATGCTTCTACGGGTTTCTGAGGAAAGGGTCTTGAGAGACAGACAGATAGACAGATGGACAACAAAGTGATTCTATAAGGGTTCCTTTTGAGGCACATAAAATAAACGAAAATAATAAATAAATGAAATTGAAATTGAACGGAACCCTAAAAAGTGATAAAAACAATACGGATCTTACACACCAAAGGGGTCATCCCTTCCTCTACCTTAACTTATTTATAATACCAATAAGGTAGTAAATAAATATATAACCCTTATTATATAGTCTATGAACGCTTCCTCATGCTCATGCTCGAGCTCGTGGGGCTCATAGCTGTCCAACTTTAAATATACACAACGCTTTAGAATATTCTTACTAAATAAAATAATATATTCAACTAAGCCCAACTCCTTTACATTGTACTAGAGAATCAATATCTTGCTTATACAGGGTGGCATATAAAATTGTCTTACACAAAATTTACTGTTACAGCCTCCCTATTTAACGGAATCCTCTTTTATCGGTATTTGAACCCGTGACCTCACACTCAAGGTAAATATTCGCAATCCAAAGTTATTGGTTGGTTATGAAAATGCGCAAATGTTGGGTGCAAATTATTCATTTAGATAATGCACACAGTTAGTTTTATTGAATGTCTTATCCCCTATAATGTTCCCTACAGCTTATGGTGAGACATCAGCGTGTTTTCAAGTGCGGTGGAATTTTATAGTTTTATTACGCTAATAGACAGAATATTTATTGAATTCCCTATTCCTCTCTTCCTTCCTCGCCTCTTATTCCCCCCTTCCCGTACTCCCACCATAAAGGCCGGCAACGGAATTGTGACTTTTGAGTTGCAGTTGCCCATGGGCGGCGGTAGTCATTTACCATCAGGTGAACCGTCTGCTCGTTTGCCCACTATACCATAAAAAAATGAGCTATTATTATTTTTACACTGTTTTGGTGGTAAAGATAGTTAGTCCGAAATTCAGACTCATGGTAGGTATAGTCTAGTCAACAGGTTGAAAAACATGTTAATTTTTGATACTGCTCGAAAGCTCATTGGATTGGTAATGACATCTAGAAAAATGTGTATGAATTTCATACCCGCACATGAATAATTGTAAAAGTTATAAACAATTAAAGGTTCCAAAAAAAGGGGGTCTCCTTTTTCGGGGATATCTCAAAAGATGTTAGAGAAATGAAACAATAAGATTCTGAAAAAAGCAGGAAATTTCCTAAAAAAACTGTTAACTCCCGGAACTTAGCCTTTATTGTTAATAGTTTTTATGAAATGTTTAAAATAAGGCTTTGTGCGGCTAACGCTGCTTCGAATCCGGCCACTAATTACAAAAAACCTTTTTTTTTATCTAAGATTAATTAATATATTTTTTTTAATAATACTGTGTGATCTAAACACTTGCACGAAAAAAAACCTGTAATTTTTTTTTTTAAATGATTTGTTATTAAATGAAACTATTGTTAATAAAGGCATTTTCATCACGTCATCACGAATCTAACGAGCTATCGCACATATTTTAATCCGCAGTGTCAAGAATTAACACGTTTTTCAACTTGTTGACTAGACTAGTATGCGATTCAGACTTGTACATTTGATTAAAAAACTACTTCTTTAAAAAATTGTACAAAACACATAAATGTACATTTTTTAAAGAAATTGAAGATAGAATGCCCACCCTATGTCTGGTTATCATAACAGTGGTAATAGCCATCGATAAATCTCAAAGAGACAGACAGAGATAATATTAATAACTTCCTACCAGGCGTCACAGGAAGACGACGTCACACGTAGACCTACTGTTTAAAAGTCAAAATATAAACTTGTGAGTTTTGGTTGACATCTGCTGGCCTCGTTTAGGACAAGTTGGTAAGAGGGCTCGGAGTTCTCGGCAACAGCGAGTTCGACCCACAGGTATGTGAACTTGACCTGCTCGAGCTATTCTCAATGTACTTCCAATTTTCCAATCTTAAAAAGTGCCCGGTTGACGGCAATGGGCTTGCTCCTTATTACGGGAGTGGTCCGGTAACCTCACTCACTCGGCGAAAAACAAAGCAGGCGTCGCTTTACTGCCGGTTTTCTGTGAGGCCGTGGTATCACTCCGGTCGAGTCGGCCCATACGTGCCAAAGCATGGCTCTCCCACGAATCAAAAATTTCGTTTAAAATCTTTAAAATCTAGCGATAAAAAGTGTCTATGGTGAAGGCAACAATAAATTTCTCGAATCTGTGTTACATTCTAACGACGACGAAGGCCTAAAAGGCCGGCGGGTGCCATCTATTGTCGAGTATAGGATTTGATAGAGGGTTATGATTACCTAAATTGAGACGCACGCCATCTTTTGACAATAAACTAATTGCATTATTAATTGAGTTCTAGTTTTGCGATCAGCAAGTAACAAGTGCGAGTACAAGTGATAATTTAAATAGTGAGAATTAATTGCAATTGTGTTATCTGAATTATAAAAATAAATTGTATCTGTTTTGGTAATAAATTTGTGCACCATTCTTAACAATATTAATTAAGGATGAATGGTTTTACTCACGTGTATATTTCCGGGAAGACCGACTAGTTTATTTAGTAAATTACGGAATCCGTATTTCGAATTTAAATTGCAATGATTCATGCAAATATTCTAAAATTATAATAGATAATAAAGTTTTTTTTTCGTGGAAATCGATATTAAAATTCTTGATACATACATATCTGTCACCTCTTCCTGGTTCACCAGAGACGTAAAAAGGCATACGGGTCCAATGGCACAACGTGGACTATCGGACCTATCAGCAAATATTCTCATTTGGTGCCTTCCTTTTCTCCCTTCTCAGTATAGTTTAGGAGCCGTATTCGCTTTATCAAACCTGTTTGATGCGCTACAGAGCCTTAGAAGACCTATCAGCACATTATATCCGTTGCGTATAAATATACTAAACCCATACTAATTTTTAAAGTTTTGCGTTCTATGATAATAGTGAAGTTTCAAAGGTATGTAATACCGTCCTATTACCTGATCGCCTTAATTCCCGTAAACATTAACCCATACTTTGTTTCTGATTACTTCTCTTCAGGCTTAACTAGTTGTTGCAATAGATATTTTCTTCTTCCTTAAAAAGTTCTGTTAAGCAAACGGTTATTATTAATCTGTCAAATTTAATAATGTAGTAATTGCTTCTCTATGCATCTGAGTTCTCAAACAAGCACACAGATTACGTGATGGCAAACGGTTAATGTACGCAAATTTTCAACACACACATTTCCAAACTAGTGTCTAAAATGTATTTTATTAATTTTCTTATCATCTAATATGTAGATAATACGTCAGCATAGATTTTTATATATTTATAATATAGTTAGTTTAATCTCAGCGTTTTCTTTTGCTGAATAATAAGCATTATATATATTATACAATATACATTGTCAAAGTCAACATTATAAATTAAGGTTTTTCTCAATTTTTGAATTTACCTGTGATGATATAACTAAATCTTTGTGTAGCACGTTGTACATACAGTGTTATACTATATTTGTCAATACTATTAATACAGAGTCAACGTTTACGTATTTTAAATACACCTATAACTACAGTATCCTCATCATTGAATAATAGGACGCGTTTGAGATGACGTAACATAAAGCATTTCATTCATCTTTTAAACTTACTACGTTACTATTTCCAAACGGCTGCAGCAGAATTCTCTCCAACGTTAAAATCAAAGTTCTAAATCCTCAATTACCGGCTGACACTTATCCGGACGATCTCCTCAAATATTTTGATACAATCGCACGCAGACAAATGTCCTCGATTTATCAACAACACAACTTCAATGCCTGGCCCTTAGAGTGCTGTGATTGTTACCTACCGTTATCTATTTATTAAGATTATCAGTGACATCTTCATATGGTATATTTTTAGCTGTTTAATTCGTTCGAATCTAATGTGTGGTAATTAATCAGTGCTCGCCCGATACTATCTTAAATCTTTCGTCTTAACCGGTTTTTGAATTTAGAGCTATCGGGTGTTCTCACATTCATATCCTTTACGGACTTTAAAATCAAATCAGATTATAGATAAATATTGAATGTAGTATAGTTAGCTGCCCGATTTTGCTTGGGGTTCGACTTTGATTTTTAACTTAATATCTCTTTTATAAAGAAGAAAATTTCTTAATAAATTGCGACATTAATCTGTGCCACAAAGACTGCATATGTTTTATATAACACTGATATCCCAATTCTAACTAATATTTTAAATATGAATGTGAGTTTATTTGTTTGTTTGCTTCGTTTTCACGATTCAACTGCTTGACCGATCATCATAATTGTGCGTACCTATACGTTTTAAGGGGTATAAAAAAGGTCATATTTACACCTTTATCCAGAAAAAAACAATACTGTTCTGGAGGAATAATAAAAATAACTTTAACGCGAGCCTAGCCGCGGGCAATAGTGTAATTAATATTTGTATTTTGTCTAATAAATTTAATTTTTATTCGAAGTCAGGTCACTTTGCCAACTGTTAGTTGGCAAAGTCTGATAAATCTATATAATATAATTATGTATATTCTATGTTACACCACTCTATTAAGACTCAATAATTATATAGATATAGACCGAAAGATTCTGACAAACAGACAGTCTCAATGTGCGACTTTATAGTATACATATTTATGGGCTCGGTGTATAACAAATATAGGCAATTGAAAATATGTTTCCGTAATGAACTATTATATCAGTGTTTAATTACTGCGATTCGAGATAAGAGCCAGTTCGGCGTGGAAAAATGAGGTTTGTAAAGCAATTTGGTTTAAAAGAATTATTGTATTTTTATATGTAAGTATATTCGGAAGTAATTCATTACAAGTTATGTTGGCGCCAGACGTTCGATAAAAATACACAAATTTCCCATAGTCTTTAAATACTCGAAGAGTAGACTAGTTTACGCAGTATTTTTAATAAAAATAAACACATAAGTTTCAAAATTATGCGAAAACAAAACGTCTATTACTCGTGGGAGAACCATGCTTCGGCACGTATGAGTCGGCTCGACCGGAGCCTCACAGAAAACCGGCAGTGAAGCAATGTTCACGTTGTTTTTCGCCGAGTGAGTGAGGTAACCGGAGGCTCTAACCCTTCCTCTCCTTTCCTCCTCTTCCCCTACTCCCACCATAAAGGCTGGCAACGCAGTTGTGACTCTTAAGTTCCAGGTGCCCATGGGTCACTTACCATCAGGTGAAAAAACAAGAATGTAAGTATATTGATATGGTACAGAAAGCCTACAGTTAGAGTTTAAGTTATACTGGTCAATGACGTACAACAAAACAGTTAAAACATAACGAACTGTGAATGGGTATCGGGGATGCCCGATTCGATTCGTTTTATACTGGTGTAGCGCAAGCCACAGAGGGTGTAGGTTGCTTCACCCCTTCACTATCTAGCCTTTGTCGGGTTCGAATCTAGATGGCCATCCCCGAAACAACTTTAGCAATTATTAACGAAAATGTTCTTATTATTCCTCTAATATTGAACATGCTTCAAGGAATGAGATTAGTGATTTGTTTTTTTTTTAACAATATAATTATTATGCATTTACGCGGGAATTAACGCGTTCACGAAAAGATATTACATAACTCTGAATTGCCTGACGTTTCGACCAGGTTGCCGTGGTCAGTCAGTGAGTCAGCCTGTGACCACAGTACTTATATCAAGGAACACGAAAGTTTAAAAATTAAAATATAATTATTTATTAATTTAGACAAAGGTACCCAATTACAATCAGCAGGGGCATGTCCGTGTTTGCCTACTTAGTTGTATAAAGAAAATCGGTGTGGTTATATCTGGCTAACGATTCACAGCCGCTCATCGTATTTGCAGAGGCTTTAAATATTGAATATTATTTAATAAACTCCAGAGGCAGGTTACCGGTTAAAGAAACTAGTAGCATTTTAATACATTTAATATACTACTAGGTGTAGCTTCTTTTACGTGGTTTGAATATGCATTATTTATAGGATTACAGTTAATTATGTTTGCTGATTTTAAGTTGCTCTTGGTAGACTTTTTACACTAAAAATACATCTCAAATTTAATAGAAAGCTCTAAATATCTTCGGTATTCGTGGGAGAGCCATGCTTCGGCATGTATGGGCTGGCTCGACTGGAGTGATACCACGGCCTCAAAGAAAACCGGCAGTAAAGCGATGATTGCAGTGTTTTTCCCCGAGTGAGTGAGGTTACCGGAGGCCCTAATCCTTCCGGTGTAATCATCAGTAACACTGCTATATAACTGTACTAAGTATATCTATTCTGTCTCTGTCTATTTTGTCTTCAGTTCAGCAAATAATTAGAAGTAAGAGGAGGTCTGTGGAGTAATTTAATACGTGCGATGTGACGTTGTGCTCTGGTCGTATAAATTACTATTGATTAGTCGATATTACTTTAAAAAGCGCTCTAATAGGCACACATTACGCATGATACAAAACTAATTTGTTGCACCGAATTTTTTTAGGTTTTTTTCGAAATCTAAAACAAATAAACACACATACATACATGTATTACGCCTGTAACCCAGAAGAGGTAAGCAGAGCCGTATTAAGTGCCCACATTTTGCCAACGATAATTTGATCCCACCCACGTAATAGGAGGCGTGCCTATTGATATCAACCGGGCACTTTGGGAATTAAAAATTACCGCTCGCCACCGGCAGGGCATTCATCCTCACACATTGGAACCTAAATGGTCGCGCACGGTACGGTTCCAGAGTAATTTCCTCCCATTAACCCTCCGGCTGTGGAATGAGCTCCCGAGGTTTCCCCGTTTTTACAGTATGGGGTTCTTCAAGAAAGGAGTGTATAGGTTTTTAAAGGCAACGCGCAAGCGAGTCTTCTAGAATTGTAAGCGTTCATGGGCCACGGTAACCACTTACTATCAGGCGGGCCGTATGCTTGTTTGCCACCGACGTAGTATAAAAAAAGAGACAAAATTTTGCCAACTAAATAGGTCCCACACACGTAATATATAAAAATGGTAAAACTAAAACTAAAATGGAAGGCAAGGAAAGGGATATATTTTATAGCTTAGCTTATGCTATAGCTTATATAGCAATAGCTTGTGTAGGTCAGTCTGCCTGGAACTTGACCTGGCTGTTGTTGCGCAGTCCGAATCCTCTAACTAAAAATAAAGAAACTAGACTGGCCTGTTGGCCTAGTGGTTAGTGACCCTGACTGCTATACCATAGGTCGTGGGTACGATTTCCACCCGAGTCTGGGTGTTCTTTGTGTCCGTTGTTTGTATGTTTGTAAAGTCCCCCGCGACACAGGAGTAATAAAATTCTTAATGCGGGAGTCGCGTTTAAAAAAAAAAAATTTGCCATTTTATTACTGGTATAGTCGATGCCAAAGACTGATGCATTCTCAATATTATAGTAATAATTAAGTTAGCTTCCAGTATATCATTTCATACCATCGCTAACGAGACTAGAAATACTTCATTATTTTAATAACATCATTTAAATTGAATAAAACTAAACTAAATATGGCTTACGGTTAAACCAGTTGGATAACGATAATACTTTGATCCACCGCTAATTACAATTTTAATAATTGAATTAATAATATCTCTTGTATCGATTATATTGAAGATAGTTGAATGCTATTTTATGAGTTTTATTCAGTTTTATTATATATAATAAGGGTCTACGTCTATATTAGTGTTACAGTTTTAATGGCTAATAGTTAATGTTCGTTGCATTTATATGTAACTTTTCATGTTTAATATCTATTTAGTAATGCATTTTGATGTTAGTTTCATTCTATTTTTGTGTAAATGGTCTTAATAATGAAGTTTTATGGTTAGAGGAATGAAGATGTCTAATAAACGGAAAATATTTTATGGCCTTGTTATGGTCTTACATTTTTCAAGTTAATTGAAGTGAAGAAATAAGTACATGGTTTGATGGTAGGTCGTTCAGTGGGAGCTAGAATCTAAGATATAAATACTTGTATTACTATATTCGATTAAGAACATAGTTAATGTTTAAATGTACGGATGGTGCAGTCTTTTAATAGAAAAGTTCGGCTGCTGGCTCCGGCTGTTGTGGGTTTGATTCGTACATGGACTTCATGGGCTACTGGCTATTAATTGTGTGGTTAACTAATACTTATAGTTCTGGATATAGTTTGAGACCATTAATCATTTGTAAAGTCCCCGAGAGTCAGATATAGACCCTACACCCTAGTGGGTAGTAGTGTTTTTATGTTGATTAGCAGGTTCGCCAAATCAGCGTTCAATGCAAGATAGGTTCGGCAACATCCATGTGACAGCCAAGTGTTTTTAGGCACCGGTAACCGCTTATAATAATAATAACTTGAGACACCACACACACGGCCGTCTGATCAAAAACTAGGCAGAGCCTGTACTATGGTAACCAGACTACTGATAAACATAATTATACCCCTTGGTTTACTTCATGCGACTAGAGTTTTTTTTGCCAAAGCAAGCGAGTGAATACATTACTAAATACTTACATATTACAGATAAAATACACCCAGACACCTAAAAAATGGTCGTGCATATCACACAATTGTTTGTCCTAGCTGGGAATCGAACCTATGATCCCAGCTAGTCAGGATCACTAACCACTTGACCAACGGGCGCGTCAAATTATCCACCCGCTTATCATCAGACGAGCGATAATTGAAAAAGCCAGCCCTTGCAACCATTACGATGAACTCATAAGCAATGTCTCTGAATGCGTAAATAATATATATTAAAACATAATTGAAAATATTTAAAGTAATTGATAGAAGGCTCGGAAGTATGTGTCAGGTCGTTCGGCTCCCTTCAATATGGTTGATCTGTGCGTTCGCTCGTGAACAGGTGCCATTGGCCCGTCCAACGGCACCTGTTCCTCTATGGACTGCTATTACTTAAATATGTATAATAGTAATTAGCGCATCTATTTATATTTTAGAATAATATTTTACATTGTCCTCACATTTTATTTACGCTTATAAGCAATGTAACCAAAAATTTGTGAAAAACCTTTTGAAAACGAGTGTCCTTGGAGTTTCTTGCCTGTTCTTCTCCATAGGATCTACGTATTGGTACAGGCAACTAGCTTCACGACTGACGTAGTCTGACCGACTCCTCCTGACAATTCAAAAATACCTTATTGATTTAATTGAAATAAATGGTTTTGATTTGATTTGGAGTTACAGGTGTGTGACCCTGACCTGCCTCTCGTTATTGCTTTCACTCCCCGATCCATCCGTATAAGATATAACCCATTCCTTTCCTTCTTAGTTAGCTTTCCCTTTTAATATACTCCCAATTTTCCCATCTTTCATTCCCAAGGTGCCCGGTTGACAATAGGCTTGCCCTCTATTACGTGGGTGGGACCTATTTAGTTGCTAAAATGTGGGTGTTTAATACATCTTTGCCTACCCTTTCGGGGATACAGGCATACGGTATGTATGTACATATTCTAATATTTATTTAAGTATTCCGTAGATCGGGTAACAATCATACGGATATCCTAGTGTTTGTGCGGAGGCGCCATTGTGTGCGGTCAAGGCGTGGCCCCGTTCACACACACAACAATCGGTGACTGCGCCGGCGCCGATTTACGCACACTTTTTGCTACAACAATTTTTATGTATTGCATAATCAATCTAATGTAACTATTCGAGACGTTTTGAATTAAGACCAGGAAAATTCATTTAACAAGTGTACTTCCCGCCTAATGATAAGCAGTTACTGGTATCCACGTATAAAGTAATATGTATGTATGTATGGGTGTAATTTATCTATAATATGTATGTATTTAGAAAGACTGGTTACCATAGTACAGGCACTGCCTAGTTTGTGTATGAGATGGGTCATGTATTTGTTTGAAATCTTGGTTGTACGGAACTATGTTCGCATTTGAAAAGACAGTCAACGGGGTAGTTCACTTCACTAATTAATCAATGACCCCTGTCGATTCTAACACCAGTAGAGCATACCCAATATGCACACGTAATTGTAATCGTATACCTTAAATAAATAGGTAATAAATAATGTTCAGATTAGAATACTCACACCTCAAAGTAAGTTATGACTTAGAAATACATATACGTAAGTAAAATATCGAGATGGAAGTTATTCTGAAGCAAGTACTCGTCAGTAAGCTGGATAACACAGTCTTTATCATACGATCAGACAAACAAACCTATATGTTACAATATTTATGTGCGTACTCTTCGGCGGCAGTAACGTACCGTCGTTTATGTTAGATCTAGCGACAACTAGGGATGCGAAAACATAATATTTGATACCCGATAACGGTACAGCAAATATTTTTTTTTATTTGATAGGGGCAAACGTGCAGACGGGTTACCACATGGTAAGTAACTACCGCCACCCATGGGCACCTGCAACTCAGGAGTCACAAGTGCACTGCCAGCCTTTAAGGTGGGAGTAGAGGAAGAAGGGGAGAGAGGGGGAGAGGGAAAGTTTAGGGCCTCCGGTAACCTCACTCACTCGGTGAAATACAATACACATTGCTTCACTGCCAGTTTTCTGTGAGTCCGTGGTATCACTCCGGTCAAGCCAGCACGTGCCGAAGCATGGCTCTCCCACAAAATGCATGGACAAATTTCACTTTATACTCTAGAAGCATCCTAAAAACTCAATTTAATTCCATACCGCATTGATCTTTCTGCCTGTAGACATTTTTTTAACCATAATATATAATACCATGAGGGTAAGTTTACTTTTGCAAAATCTAAACAGTGGTTTTAAAAATAAACAGTATAGTAGAAACAAAAAATGTGTAACGTATTGAGAGGTACACCATATAAGTTCAAAATTAAAACACAATCTGAAAGTAAACCCGTTAAGTGTCTAATCCTGTGATAGGAGCTCCGTAAAGCCTTCTTAGTCAATCAGCTAAGAAACTTGCAGCCAGAAAGTTGAACCTACCAAAGACTTTTCTAAACACATTCAGTCTCTCTAGGGGTCGAGGAAGATCTCGTCGCCACTTAGCTTGGTTTCATATTGTAGCTCGTAAATACGTGGAGCGTATAGTCGGTGCAATTTTGCGCATCCTACCCTCCAATAATGATACACGCAAATCAATTACCTGATATGTTTATTTGTTTTTATTAAATACTAGATGACCGGTGAACTTCGTATCTCCTACAATTTATTTCATTCCGAGCATTTTTATATTTATACACCTTTTTTTCAAGACCAAAATTAGCCAAATCGGTACAGTCGTTCTCGAGTTTTAGCGAGACTAACGAACAGCAATTCATTTTTATATATATAGATGTTGTAATGAGTAATTATTTATAATTATATAAAACTTTTACAGGCGCCACTAGCCTCATAAATATATGAATAATGCTTAGTATTAAGTTATACATTGTAAATGAACTTATACTTTTACATAATAGAGTAGAAATATTAAAAAAACAATAATTTGTAATTCAGATTTGTCCATCCCTAGTTTAATTAGCGCGCGATACTACTCGGTGATGCGCCTGCGCAGACGCGCACGACACTAGACGAGTGTAATTATTAACTGCGCTCGTTTCCTCGTCTACTTTGTAATAAATGCTTACTAGATACAATCAGGAACTCAAGTTTTAGCAAATAAGTATTTTTTTTTTTTTCTTTTTATTTATTATTGGCTCACCAACAATTGTTTACACAAATGTAGATACTTAGGATACAGTGATTTATATATGCTAGCCTAGTGTAACAATCACTAACAGGTAAGCACCACAGGCACTATTACTATTACAAATCAAATGGGATCAATTCGAAATAAATCGATTTGCAGTATATTTTCTTATTATTTTTTTGTTATGCACTTATTTTTAAGGTCTCCTCTTCACCGGCAAATAAGGAGGCTGTTCACGACAAAGCGTTAAAAAAATAATTTTAATTAAACAAATATACCTACATGATAGATAAATGATATCATCACTACTTCGTCAAGAGTTACACATTATTAATTACAAGTCGAGATGAAAGAGATCTTTTCCTTGAATAGTTCTCGTAATGAATAATATGTTTTAATAAATGTAACAAAAAATCAAAACATTTCCATGCGTGTGACGATTTAGTTTTTTAGTCGGATGATTGTAGGGCTTTTAGGTCAAGGTAAGTGTATAAGATATAATTAATAGTGCGTCAATTCTTCTGATGTTGTAATATGCAAATGTTTCACCTATGTTGTTTTATTTTGCGCAGTAATATTAATAGTTTGAAATATTTGATTAATAGTCGAAGCAATTTAGGAATAGCAGATTTCTGGTTCAATTGGAGTTTCCTGATTTGGGACATACAAAAAAATCACAGTTAATCAGCTCTAGTGTTGCGTTTGATAGTAAAATGGCGTTTACCAGAGGAAGGGGTGGGGGGAAAGGTTGGCAAAATACCGTTGACACCACTGGTGATAAAAGAAGTTATCGATACCTGTATGTACGTGTATGTGCTTATCCTGTGTTTATTTCTAAAAAAACTTGTCTTGTAAAAAAAAAAACGAAAAAGGAAGTATAAGCAATAGACTTTACAACGATTGTTATCTAAACTCGCTGGATTATATTAGTTATTTTATGTAGTTATTTGAAAAAGGAATTGAATTGAATGAAATAATGATTATGTATTATGACGTATTTAGTTTTATCTTATAAATATTCTGGAAATTACTTGTGTCTTTGCCTGTACCTGCCTATCATTTTTGCGTGTCCTCATAATGCCAACAAGTTCAGTCAACATTCTAACCCCGTGTTAGGTTACATACTTGATGCGTATATGACGATTTTAAATCGATAATTTATACCGAATACTTCGCGCAATTGATGCCGGTAACCACATTACGCCCACTCGTATCTATATTGAACGATCGCATCACATCCCTTTCTGAATTCTACATTCTATTAATAATTTCAATGTTATTTTGTTCTATAGTCGTTAAATAATCGAATATTTCAGTTTAAGCGATTTTGATGCATAGGTTTACACACACATTTGCGTGTCGTTATTCTTGTTGACAATTATGTATACAATTCTGAAAGGGAGGGGGGGGGGGGGGGGGTTGGAGCTCTAAAATACAGGCCTATGGCTTAGTTTGGACTGTATTCTAAATTAAGCCATATCATATAAATTTTCTAATTAATAAACGTAAAAGTAATTTAAATAAACGTTTATTATTATTATAGGTTATTATCGGGTCTTATTACGCTGCTTGCATAATTTGATGCTATTTTAAAACTTATAAAATAATTATATTTCGATAAATTCAAATAGTATAGTAATGCTTATTATATTACTTGAAGAAGTTTCAGAATTTCATTTAATGGGTAGCTTGATAGCTACTAGTATAGTTCGTAGCTAGAACTGTCTGATATCGTATAATTAACGAATGTACTCAGAAAATACTACATACGCTTATTATTAAAAACAAAACTTTAAGTTAATAGGTAGTGAAGCAAAAATTGATTTCAAAGATATGTAAAAAGACAATACAAAACACACTCAGTTGACATAAAGTCAACCACATTCAACACAATCTATCTAATTATCATGTATAGTAAAATCAACTTTGAGCCGTTGTGATAGAGCTATCTATTTTAGTCAAACAGCAAAATAATGTTGTTCAAGATTTATCAAAAGCCTTTGACAGTGTCGACCTTGCAGTGCCATAGTTCACACCGTCCCTTCACTGCTAGAAATGTGGAAAAAACTTGACAATAGCACAGCCACGCACGGTTCAGGATAAGACAATCGATTACATACGTTTGTATGCACTTTATTGATTATTGTTGACTATATTATTGAATTTTAAAACGGGCTCTTTCAAGGTTGTATGATAGAACCACTGTAGGTTTTGTTCATTGTTTGATAGATGTTAAAGTGTTTAAGACGTTTTTGTATCGTTCCTTAACAACATGAGTTCAAATAATTTTTGGTGATTTGAGCATTATTAACAATTTGCAACAATTAATTTTGACAAGAGCATCCTTAAACAATAAAAACGTAAGTAATAACGATATTAAGGCAAAAGAAAGTGTTTAAAAATTAAAAGGAAGAAAACTTAGAACAAGGAAGTCCATAATTGGTGTTAAATCAAACATGGGCTAAAATTCTGCGTGAATGGAATCTGCAAATCAGAGATGACCGCGGGTTCCGCCGGAGATGCTATCGCTGAGCACCTAGCCCTTATCCACAATGAACTGTGCAATTATGGAGGTGGCAAAAACTATAAATGACGTAAAGCACTATTTTAATAAAATTGTACAAAATAGATAATAACGAAATTGATGGATATGAGGAGAAAATAGTAGCTTATTCACTTATTCACTAATTAATTAATTAATTTACTACTATGTAAAGACAGCGGGTAGTAATAAATTACATAAACTTGAAAAAGATTTAAAATTTAAAAAATCTAGAACATCCAAGAGGACCCAAAAGTCTTGTGATTTAGTACCCGTTTTTATTAGTCGTAAAAACTAATGCAACATGGTTATTCATTCTTTATAAATAATATTTTATTTAAATTAATTAAAGTATACCCACAATTCGTTATAACCTTACTTTGCATATAAAGCGCCGAAATTAAGAATATAATATAAACTTACAAAATAGTGTACGATATTAAAACTAATTCCAATTTTGCTTTAGCATATAGACGTATAGCATTATTATTAGAATGTTATTTATGTAACTACTCTAATTATGGTAAGTGGAGTACAAAAAATTCAAGCAGTTATATACAACTGTAAGGTTTATATCAATTTTATCATCCAAACATATATTTGCAAGTTTGCAGCAATATATTTGTGTAATAAAATTGCCATCTCCACGACTCCAAGATGAATGGCGCGTGCGCAAGGAATTTAACGCCAAATCGCCGTTGCCCGGGCGCAGCGTAATTGCGGCTTATCTGCGCATTGTTCGGCTAAGGAGCACAAGGCTGAGCGCTGACGTGTGAGCGTTAGATTGTCCGTCTGTATGTGCGATTGTTTTACTTTAGCCTGATATTTATGTCTTTTTTACAGTTTTAGGTAGGCAGATTTAACTATTTGTTCAAGTACATTACTTGTAGTTTCAATTAACAAAAAATTGAAGATGTAGAACCAAGTATGCCGTTGAAATACTCGTTTGAGGTAATAACCTGTTACATATGTACATTATTTTATAGATGTCATCCGTTTTATAACTTTTAAACAGCAAAAAAAGTTCCCATGAATTTGAGTGAAGAGACATATTTTAATGGCTTGATGTTTTTAATGTCCAGTTTTAAGAAAATTAAACTCCCATCACTTTGATTGATTAGAATATCAAGAAATTTAGATCGTTGTTATTCACGTCAAAGACGGTCGTAAAACACTGATTCAAATATTAGTGTTAGTAATAAACTATTAACGTTTTTAAACTTTGACTTTATTTATCTTGATTTTATGATTTTAATTAAAAATAGTTTTGATAGATTCGTAGTTAAAGCAATTTATTTCACCGGAATAAAATAAATTTAAAACACAAATTTGTATTTTAAATCGTAAAAAAAATTTCTTTATCTACTAATAAAATAATACTTTGAAAACTCTGGTCACTGATGTTGTTTTAACAATAATACCCTGTTTACATATATTTTTAAAATTAGCTTTTTATAAAACATGTTACGCTTATTTATGTTAGGTTCTACGTAACAGGTTTCGAGCCTACATTTACTTTTAAGATTGTTTTTAAAATGGTTTTATTTCTATTTTGTCTGGGATATGAATACTTGGCTATTTTAAACTGTTGATTAGTGTGATTTGATTAGATTTTCAACATGTATGTATTTTGATGATTTTGACATAATAAGGGTGTTTTTTTAAATTAGGAGTTTACCATTGCAGTCATTTGTTATGATTACTGGCGCAAAAATGGTTAAATAAATAATTAGGTGACATAAAACAGAGACTTTTATGAACTCATTCAATATTTGCCATCAGTTGAAATCAACTCTGTTTATGAGCACTGTGTACGAGTCCTCTCTCAGTATCGGATGTATAAATTGGGCGATGTATAAATTGCCACAGGCGATGTGACCAGATTTCTAAACCGGAAGGGGGCAAGGCCCTCCGCACGCAATGGTGTGGCTGCCTTCTGTTTAAGAGGTGGCCAAGGTCTGCCGGGGTTTTCGGGGCATTCCTTCGTAGGGTATAACAGTGATCAAAAACTGCAACTGAACACATTGTGCTATTTGATTGCTTTCGTTTGTTGGCTTTGCTGTATTAAGATACTTAAAATTCGCATATTAAATCACCGTGAGAGTCGTTTTGTAGTGACATTACGTTGTTAAAAATTTAGCTTATATGTGTTACGTAAAACCAAGTCAAATGTTAGGTTAATCCCGCAAACACAAATCTTTGAATTTTTTGTTAATAAACAACTGAAATAGCTGCAAAGGTAAAAAGCGTCTTATTCACTGAGACACAACATGTGGTCTTTCAATTAAAAGTTTGTTGCAACAAAAAATGTGTGTGACCTTTTAAATAAATCGGGCAGTCAGAGGTTGGAATCAAGTTTGAATTGCAGTTATATTGTGGGGGTACCGCATACAATACTAAATCATCATTTTCTTTTTTGTGTTAAGAGTCGGTTCATGGAACCAAACCCAATAGCTACACCTTTTTTTTGCTGATGGGGTGGAAGTCCTCCGGTGCCCGGTAGTCTGCTACGGACAGAGAGAGAGTTGAACTCTCTCTTTCGTTCCGCCACCTCCTTTGCTCACATCACCTCCTTGGAGAAGAAGGCGACGGCGTTCCAGCTCTTGCTCCGGACAGAACGATGGTCGGGAGCGAGAGACCACCCACAGAACCGACTGCCGCGATGAGATGACGACCCTGCCTAGCCAAGTCTAAAGTCTAGCATTTAGTCATTGTGTGAAGCACCATCTCCTCGGGGCAGTCACTACAATTGTGGCACTGTGAAGTTGGCTCCTGGCCGATCTGACCAAGGTAGTTACCAAAGCAACCGTGTCCGAAAAACACTTACGTCTTCCGAAAGGTTCTCCATGCCCTCTCTCCAGACTCTCGTAGGACTGATCTTACCGCCGCTACCTACCTACCATACCTATTGGATTTGGTTGGAACCTTCAACAACTCTTAGTCACTGCATAGGTACAAGCAAAAGTCCGCCTTATCACCTAACTTTCGCGTTCAACACAATCCCATTTTTCCTATTTTTAATTCCCAAAGTGCCCGGTTAACATATTAGGCTTGCCCCCTATTACGTGAGTGGGATCAAATAGTAGGCTGCCTACCCCTTCGGGGATACAGGTGTAGGTAATTAGGTATGTATGCCAGTATCATCACTACATATTATAAAACAAAGTCCCCCGCCGCGTCTGTCTGTCTGTCTGTAGGCGATAAACTCAATAATTACCGAACCGATTCTCATACGGTTTTCATCAATAAACGGAGTGATTCCTAAGGAAGGTTTAGGTGTATAATTCATTAAGATTTTGTGTTAAACGGCTAAAATATAACGATGATTGTTGAAGATGTCGAAAAAATCAATACATGCTTTGATACCCGTGTGAAGCCGGGGCGGATTGCTAATGTATAATAATTTAGATTACCACAAATAATAAAAACGAACTATTATACAATATCCATAAGTAATTGTTGATTAACTTCAAAGATTATTGGGTATACATTAGCGGAATGTATTAAGAATTTACTTATTCTAACTTGCAACAATAAGATAGGGCACGATTAGAGTAATTACTTTATTTGTTGAGTTCTTTGTTAGTGTTGATATACTAAAGGTGCATGGTCTGCATCACGAGTGTGCACTTACAGTAAGTGGTTATGGTGGTCGTATTAACGCCATATATGGCCTTATAGACATGTTAGTGACTTTATTCATTTACTCAGTACTCAGTCCCAAGTGATGATTTTACTGATTTAATATGATATTTTATATATGGTCTCATTTATTGGTCTCAAGAGAAGAAAAGTTTTTATACTAGTTTTTTTTGTATGTTTAATAAAAACTAAAAGCTACACGTCTAGTAAATCAGTATTACAGTCGTTATAAACGTGTCGTGGTAGCTTTTAGTTTTCCTATTTAAATTATTCACAATTTTAAATAAATACCTTGACACATTTCGCACACTGCCGTCTCATCAAATAATTGGTAAATAATTTAAATAGGAAAACTAAAAACTACCACGACACGTTTATAACGACTGTAATACTGATTTACTAGACGTTATACCTTTCATGAATACCGCCATTCATTACACATACAAAAACAAACTAGTACAAAAATTTTTCTTCTCTTGAGACGAATAAACAAGACAATATAAAATAACATATTAAATCAGTAAAATCATCACTTGGGATTGAGTACTGAGTAAATGAATAAAGTCACTAACATATCTATAAGGCCATATATGGTGTTAATACGACCATAGCTTCTTACTGTAAGTGCACACTCGTGATGCAGACCATGCACCTTTAGTATCTCAACGCTAACAAAAAACTCAACAAATAAAGCAATTACTCCAATCGTGCCCTTAGTTTTGAAAAATTGTGTATCGACACATTTAATCTCACCGCTACTAGTTTTATTAAAGCCTTTTGCACACAGTTGTGAGTTTCATTACACGATGGATCTCTAAATATGTTATTTTTAGTGTGTGCCGATTCACTTACAGAATTCATCAAAACACATTTGCATCAATTAAATGGCATAATAATAGTTTTTTTGCTCCGTCGACCCGACACAGGCATTTCCAGTGTTTTCCTTCTACCACACTGTGCTATTGTGTCGTCATTATGGTAATTAATATAACCACGGTTTGGATGAGTTCTTTTGTGTTCAAAGATTTGATCGCTTTTAATTTGTCATTTCTGACATTGAGAATTTATCAAATATTTTTAGAAGAATGACACGTGTATCCTGCTTTTAAGTATGTGCTATATATTCTTATGTATTTAGTGGTGTTGTAAATACGGCAATGTCTAAAACAGATCATTAGACAAAATTTAGAATGAAGTCTGGAGGATGGAGGGCAAACATCGTTGTGGAAAACACTGGCTGTGGTCACAAGCAGCAGTGTCACCTGGTTGAGATGTCAGGCCGTTCAAAGGTATGTACAATATGTACAAACAGACTTTGCGTTATCAATACTCAATACATCAATACAAATAAATAAAATTGAAGTGTCTGTAACGTCAAATAATAGTTATTTTTAAAGTCATACAGTCATTAGCACGATACCTGTACCTAAAAATCAATTTTTAAAATTTTTGTTTGTCTCTCTGTCCGTCTGTCTGTCTGTTTGTTTCGGCTAATCTCCGGAACGGGTGGACCGATTATCACGGGACGCGCGAGTTCCCACGCGAGTGAAGCCACGTAACATAAGTAATTGTGCCTTTTGGTCCAGTGGTTAGTGATCCTGACTGCTGAGCTCTGAGTATGATATGCTCGCCTAGAAGTCTTGTCGGTGGTGGCGTATGTGTCGGAATTCTTTGTATCCCTTTTTATGGTTCCGTACCCGAAGGGTATCCAACGGGACCCTATTAATAAGCCTCCACTGTCCGTTTGTCTGTCTGTCGGGCTGTATTATATGATGATCCGTAATAGCCAGATAGTTGAAATTTTTACAGAAAGTGTTTTTCTGTTGCCGCTATAACAACAAATACTAAAAACAAAATGAAATAATATAGTGTCTAATGTTGTATAGATAATGGTACGGAACCCTTCGTGCGTGAGTCCGACTCGCACTTGGCCGGTTTTTTTTTACGTGTGTACTACGTGTGGTTTTTTCTACGTTACCCTTTCCACTTCGCTTTCGGTGAGGCGGTGTGTCGTCATACTGCGACTAAAATAGAAGGGGATCTGGGAACGGCTGGCTGGTGGTAACGGGTTCCTGGCATCTGCGTGCAAAAGAGCGAGCACCATCTTCGGATAACCTAATTAGGCGACGTCCTGTCATAAACCAACGTCGCCCCTTTGCGCTGGCCACTATGGCAAGTGGACGAGCAAACCCATCGCATCAACCCCCGGCCACACTTAGAGCAATCAAGTGGCCATTAAGCGTGCGATTTGTGTATTTCATTAAAATAAATCCAAATACTAATTTAATATGGCAAAGAGCAATTATAGACTATATTATACTGTTTTTGGTTGCTTGAATTCTTCTAAAACGCACCCAGAGATACCATTTTTTAAATTACCTGGAAACTCGGCAAGACTATAAAATAATTTTTATATACCTACTAGTACCTATGTAATTTGTTTCTTTTTTTAATAGGTAGGTATTCCCCTTTTTCCACCGAGTAAAATACCTGGATTAATAAATAAATAAGTAGACAGGGTGACAAAAATAACACATGAGTGACCTACCCACGCTCACGTTAAAAAAAACTAGTAGGTAACTTCCTAGGCTATGCTATTTATTTACTCATGTATTTAGCTAAAATGGTAGGTAGGTACCTAGTAAGATTTAGAGTGTGTTTTTTTTTATTAAATCTACTAACCAAAATACAGGATATGTATTTTTATTGAACACTTCTCATTTCATTTCTTTAAACAAAAAAATAAATTATAATATTTACAATCATAAAACTAGAAAGAAACTCAAGTAGTTAGATGAAATTATGGGCAGCCCTATCGCGTGTTTACGTACCACCCGGCTGTAGGTAATTATTTCTAGAACAGGGCCGAGTCACAATACTGTATATATAACATTACCGTGGTATGTAAGTGTTTTAATTAACACAATTCTGTTTAATTCTTTTTAGTAATACAATCTATAAATTTAATTCTTAAAAAGTAGTACTGTTTATACTTTTACTTAAGTAACATTGTGTCCGTGTGATGCACTTGAACTCGGAGATACGATCTGACTGAGCAGTAGAGCCTTTGTCTTAGCAAATAATTGTTATTATAATACGGCTATCGCGCTGGATTCATTATTATTTATAACAAACCCTTACGTATAGTGTTGGAACTTGGATAATTATTTTAGATTTTTTTTAACTATTGATACATACACAAGTAATTAATTTAGTCGTGGGAGAGCCATGCTTCGGCACGTATAGGCCGGCTCCACCGGAGTGATACCACAGCCTCACAGAAAACCGGCAGTGAAACACTGATTGCATTGCTTTCGCCGCGTGAGTGAGATTACCGGAGGCCCTAACCCTTCCCTCTCCCCCTCTCCCCTATTCCCGTCCTTCCCCTCTCTTCCCCTACTTGGGAGTAGCGTAACTTAAAGGGTGGCAACGGACTTGTGACTCTTGAGTTGCAGGTGCCCATGGGCGGCGGTAGTCATATACCATCAGGTGACCTGTCTGCTCGTTTGCAATAAAAATTTACTTGCAACAAAACCTTTCTGTAGGATACTGATTTCAGCTTAATTTACAGGTCTCAGGGAGGGGTAGAGATAAAGTTAAAGCTTACTAAATTAAATGTTGAGTGTGCTCATAAGTCTAAGTGGAACTCCGTAATTCACAGCTATAAAAGGTAAGGTAGCAATAAAGATTTTCTGAATAAAAACCTTTTTGTTGTCCAAGTAATTCACACGTAAAAGAGGCTTAACACCACAAGATCAAATGCAATAAATAAATTAAAACATTTAAATATTGTATTTATATTACACAAGTTCAAAGGGTACATTGTATCCATTCACATATTCAACTACAAGGCACTTCCCTTTGCTAAAAGCTATTGTTCTTAGCGCGAATAAACATCTTTTCATATTGCTTAAATAGGCTATTTTGACTTATAAATCCTTTTTCTACAGGCTACTTAAATATGAATCTTATCAATCTCAGATAGAGTTTACGTTAGACTGTTTTAAAACCAACCCTTTTAACGTCTCAATTTTAATTTTATATTTTTTTTATTTGATTCTTATGAAACGGTGATAAAAGCTATTTTTATATGACAACGGTGTCTATTCTCAAAGCACTGAATGAAAGGATTAAACATGTTTAAAAAGGACGTTTCTGTTGGTGATAATATCTTAATATGATTATAATGGTAGGGGTTGCGCATAATCTGTAACTGTCTATCTGTCTGTTTTTTGGTGATGTTGCGCACCTTGATAGGGGTCTATTTTGTGATTTAGAGATTTTTTATTTCATTTTCATTTGTCTTTTGATTTCAAACGGGATTATGAGTGTGAAGTTTAGCGGATAAATTAATTTACGATGGTAGCTTATTTTTTAAACCTATAACTTTTTAAACGTTTTGGACAAATGGTAATTGAGGTATATATAATTTTAATTTAAAATTGACAAGATATAACGCTAATGGAATAACGCTTTGGAGGTGTAATTTTAATTCAAGCGTAGAAGCACATAATTTCTTGTAGTTATTATGCAAACATTTACTGTGTTTTATATACAATGTCAAAGTGTTTATTAGTCGATGTTAGTACTGTTCTCAGTTTTGTTCAATATGAATAATAATACACATTAGCTAAATGTAAAAATAACATCATCATATAATTTGTAATGTTTAACATAGGGTTGTCCCAAATAGTGTTTAAAAGTATAAGGTTATAACTAACCATTTATTTATAACTAATCAGTAACAGAATTTTTCTGCATTGTCGTTCTCAATTGGTAACGTTCTCAGGAGGCAAGCAGTACTGCAATGTTGAATGAGAATGATTATCCTTTTGTGCATGTCCAATGTGCATCTTTCAATAAATCAGCAAAGATTATATATTTAGTGTCTATTATGAAATTGTATTCGATATTTCTCTCTATCCATCTCTAATGACATCAAGATAACTCAATAGAGAGCATATGGCGCTTTTTGTGTTCAATGTAATATTTATGCGTCATCACGAGCGAGATACACATCGGATGCGGGTTCAATCTTAGACGGTGCATATTACTAACAGGCACGAGTGTAACGGTTTTATTTTAGGATGATTTAATATAAAGCTATAGGAACGCCAAACGGTTTCATCTTTGTTAATTGTATTTTTGTTCTTATCTTGTTAGTGGGAAGTTGTTTTTTTGTGTTATGAAAAGTTTAAAAAAGGTACTAAGTTTTTATTTGGTGGCGTGTTTTTGTAACTTTTTAATGTTCAAAATTAATGTGCGCATTAGAAATGAATAACTTTGACAGTGAAAGAAAATATCGTGATGAAGTCTGAATATCTGTGAGTTCTCCATAATGTTCTGAAAGGCCTGTGAAGTCTGGCAAGCAGTACTGTAGGCAAGCAATATTGTAGATTATGATTAACCTTTCTTACATGTAGAGGAGACTTATATCCAGCCCTGATATCGAATGTCGAGTGGATATAAAGCTTATTTTATCGGCAGGGTAATTATCAGCGCAACATTATAAAAATCCTGGTGCTTGTAAAATATCCTTGAGGTGTGTTGCCAGCGTTTGTCGTCATTTAACGCCATTGAAACTATGTGAGTTTATATTGAAACGGTCTCTAAGTGACTCAAAAGTTTTTTATTTATTTATCCTACTAATATTATAAACGTGAAAGTTTGTGAGGATGTATATATGGATGGATGGATGCATGTTTGTTACTCTTTCACGCCAAAACTACTGAACCGATTGCGATGAAACTTGGTATGTAGATAGTTGGAAACCTGGATTAATATATAGGTTACTTTATATCCCGATATTCTCACAGGATAGGGACTTACGCGGGTGAAACCGCGGGGCGCTGCTAGTATAAAATAAATTGTGATGCTTTTCGGTTTGGTTCCTTGGAACCTTTTTTCCTCCCTAGGGATTTGAAACAAGTTTCAAAATGAAAATGTTGCTTAAAAAAAATGTTTGAATTTTTGATTATATTTTAAATATGTAGTGAAAAATTGTCTAATCTTTAGTTTATTACAGTTTTACACTTCCTTTAAGCAGCTATCGATAACCATTTCGAAGTGTAAATAATGCTATGAATACAACAAGTATTCATCACCGATCGCTCTCTAGTAATTATAGCGATACGTACACGAACAAATTAGCCGAGACGCCATGTCGGCTACTGAATTGATGCATGTACAGAGTAGCAACACGACACTGCACATTATTTCTTGTTTACACAGTATTAGTAATTATCGACTATTTTATATTATTTAGTCTGGTGTCTGACACTGATGATGTAGGTCGCTACACTCTTTGATACAGGCCCCCCCCAGGCCCATGCTCTCTTACGTCAAGTTTTTAAAGCAGCCAACCACCTGACACAAATTTCCTCAGGTGATTTTCGCGCATATTAAATTGTCAAATGCCTATCATTTCGCAAACTTACAAAGTACTTTTTTTTCATATAGAAGGCTTCTTCAACATGTGAACGTTGAGGCTATCCAGCTCTTTGACACCAGTCAGCAGTCCTGAGACGACCAGCCCCGACCAACGACACCCGTTCACGAGCATGACGCACACGCCAGCCATCATACAGATCAACCACATTGAAGGGAACCGAACGGCAGGCAGCAGTATTTTAAGTTCTATAAAGCCTCATTCATAAAATTAGTTCAAACAATCAGTTGAGACCGGGCGGGTGCCGAATCCATAGCGTGATACAGGCAGAAACACCATGTCAGGGGCTTATGACCCAGACATGCGTTTTAGTATGGCACGTCAGGCCTTATGACATGTTAGCGCTCGCCTCCACCGCCATCAGTCATGTTCCCCCTCCACCTAACAGATTGGGTAAGATCCTATCAATGCCCCTTTGGATATTCGTCATGGTTTTGGAACATGTTTCCCAGCCACAATCTGATACTATCTTTCTTACCCAGATATAGACAGTAAGTAGCATTATCGTAATATTAGAAGAACATTTCAAAATATTACAAAACATTATTTTGTCAATTAGATTCCCATTAAACAGGCAACCGGACCACGTAAAATATTTTATTTTTGTAGGGTCCACACTGAATTTGTATTTTTAAGTTGTATACCCACGGAAAATAAATATTTTCCGTAGTTCGGTTGGCCGGACAACTGAACTGTACTATGGGTAACAGATCCAAATATTAAAGGAAAAAAAACATTTTGGAAAATGAAAATAGAGTCCTTTAAATGATGACAATATTTTAAATTCGAATTTAAGGTAACTTATGGCCTTAAGGAGGAAAAAAAAGTAAAGTTTGTTTCCGCATTTGTTTTCAAGAAAATGCCGCTCCATCTAGTATCAACCATAGAAGTGTCTGAAAAGATCTATTTGGAATATAAATTCATTTATCATTTATCAAATGGTTTATTGAGCGAGCGAAGTCTAAATACAAATTACGAGAAGATCGTCCTGCTATTTTCCTGTCTAAGGAAGTTGATAATAGTAGACATGTGCGATGTCGATTAAAGATTCTGAACGTAAGAAGTGCTCGGAATTTAAATGAAAAACACTGATAATTTTCATTTTTAAGTGTATATTTCAAAGTTATATATATTAATAGTGATAAAAATGTTAACGTCGTAACCGTTAAATATATTACATAATAGGGGTTAAAGTATGAAATTACTGTTTTAGACATTAAACCTTCATTGTGGGAGATATTCAAGTGAAACTATTTTTAAATTACACCTATAAGATTTTTCTTTTAAAAAATGTGCAACATTCGATTTTCGATTGTTTTTTTTATTCAGCTTATTTTTGCATCTCGAAAAAATAGTAATAATAATTTAAATTTGCAGTATAAATCGGCAATTTCATACTTTGATCCTTAATATAAATAAGTACATAATTATACTGTAGGTCTGACGATAAATATTTAAGTTAAAATCAGTTTTTACCAAAACCAACAGGATCTGTCATTCTTGTATTTCAGTGTTCATTATCAAACTTCGCTAACTTTGAGAAAGCTTCTTCTTGGGAAATTAAAAATATTTGATCTGGTTTTTTAAAATGTGACCTTTATTGAGTTTTTATTTAACTTCTATAAATCACCCATTATTACAAGCAATTTTAAATCTAATTAAATATAGAATCAGCACCCAAAATCCTATCATATGCGTACGCGCATCGAAACATAACGAACGAGATTATAAGCTTTCAACACGCCGCCATTCAACACGTATTTTATTCTACCGCTCAATATTCCTCTATGACGTTTCAATTTTGACGGAACCCGGCTACACGACACAATACTTCCACAAAAAAATAAAACCGATTTGTATAAGGAACTATCCCACCAATGTAAGATGACCGCTGAATTTTTTGGAGCTCAGAAATTCGTAGCATAATTGCAAGTGTCTTGTTATTTTGGTGATGAGCAATCTATCTCACCAGTATACATTGGATCTTATTTTTTTTGTAGCCTACAAGACTGTATTGAATATTTGTTGACGTGTGCGGTTCACGTTATATTGGTAATTAGAGTGATGTGCTGTGAGATAATTCAAATTTGATTTGGACCAATTACTGATGCTTACTCGCGAACATTCGGTACATTTAGTCTTTTTATGGCAATTGTGGAAACATTTGAATGAAATATACGGATGGTTATAATAGACATACACGCTAGCAAATAAAAAACTTTACAATATTTTTTGAGGTCACGTGGAAATAACTTTATTGAAAATAATTACTGATGGCATGTAAAAAAGGAGGTTCTATATTCGATCTATTATATATCGATCGATATATTTATTAGTTATTGTTTTTTTAATAGTCAATTCTTTGAAGTCGGTTAATTTTTTGTTAAAAAAATGTTTATGCGATTTCGCTTTGTACAGTTTTGTAAGTAAGCGTTAATTCTCAAAAAATGTTTTGACTATTATTAATTCACTTACTATAAGAGCAGCGCACGTCACATGGAGTGGTTTAGCCCTACTGAGTTGCTTACTTTTCGGCTATTCAGCGTATTTCTGCAGACGGTTCACCTCCTAATGCGGGAGTTGTCTTTCTACAAAAATAAAAAAATATATGATTCTAAGAAACTATCGCCGCCCATACACCTGCAACTCAAGAGTCACAAGTGCGTTACCGGCCTTTAAGGTGGGAGTAGGGGAAGGGAACGAATAGGGGAAATGGGGAAAGAGGGGAGAGGGATGGGTTAGGGCCTCCGGTAAGCTCACTCACTCGGCGAAACACTACGCATTACCAAGCAAGCATTACCTCACTGCTGGTTTTCTATGAGGCCGTGGACGGTCGAGTCGGCCCTTACGTGCCGAAGCATGGCTCTCCCACGACAATCTATTTTTTAACTACGCCGCTACATTACCTGGGTACGGTTTTTACTGTATGTAGGCCCTGTTTGATCTCACTTTATTCATATTATGTTGTTTAGATATTCACCTGGAAAAGCTAAATGAACTATTTGTTGGCTACACATAACACTACTAAAATTTCAAAACGATCCGACCTTTCAGTAATTTGTTCACCAAATCTGAAAGCCTAAAATATATACCCGTATATTTTAAGATATTGTGTAATTTAACATTACCAGTTATTTATATTATAGGTTATCGGATCATACATTTTTTATAAACAAGTTATAATAGAACTATTGAAAATTGTGGCAATCAATCAATTAAAGCCTCAGAAGTAACAACACACTTGATATATCTTCTTTTATTAGTGAGAATGTAATAGCCAATTAGTGAATGTTTCCTTTGACTTCAAGTAAAGCATGATTAAGTTCAATTTAAATCGATACACCTGTACGATCAATTACTGACGTGACTGAGAACAAGTTGTTCTTATAATATTACATTTGGAAAATATATATGTTACTGTGAATTTCCGATATTAGCGAATGCACTGGTGTATGTCGACAATCACCAATTGCGATGGTGTAAATCCGAAATTATTTCATATTTGAATCGAACATACACTGGTTAATGTTAACATACACCAGGGCGATTCTGTAAATTTTAGATTCAGCGATTTACAATATACGCGAATGCTTTCACTACCTGTATTTCGTCGAAAAACGAGAAAGCCATACACTTTTCTATTTTATATTCACATTCGACTGTTTTGTTCTGGAAAGTATTACGGAGGGTTCACTAATGTTTGAAAAAAAAATGTGATTTTATAATAGCATTCGGTTTTGGAACTCGTTGTGGTCGCAGTTCTAACCTAACCTAAACCTAGCCATTTCTGTTTAATTGACCTACCCTACTAAATACCCTTTTTCTAAATCATATTTTCATATTACCGTCGCTCATAATGAAGATACACCAAGTCGTCGTGGTGTGATAACATTCAATGGTGAATGACCGAAATCATTACGAAAAGAATAAATAACGGAGATTCACCAGCTAGCTTGGTGGATGTTAACAGACACAGAGAGTATATGTGTTCTGTGCACCAGTGTATCTTAACATACACTGCGTTTCGGACATTCACGGTAACATATACATATATATACTATCTACCCGGCCACGCGTTGCGGTGGCTAAGTAATTTGCAATAAAAAAAAATTGGTTGCCTGTAAAGTCGGTATACGGGCGAAAGTTTTACGTGACAACGACTTTGAGTGGTAAAATAATAACCATGCCCGAGTGGAAGGGACGCGTGCCTCTCACTCGCTCTCATTGTGAGCGCATAACGTGAGCGGAGCGTAACGCAGTTTCTTGAAGTGTCACCCGGCAAACCAATTTATAAGACGTTGTCACGTCAAAATATTTGGACTAAAATTGATATAAAAATTATCCTATCTCACAAGTTGGATAAAATTGCACATAATGTGTAAAATTTCATTTAAATCGGTTTATTAATTTAGGAGTTCATCGCGGCCAAAGAAAGTGATACGATTTTTTCATATATGTTGGATGGAATATTGAAGATAGAAAATTTTAACAGAATTTCTATTTTATGTTCGATACAGAGTCACACACCGCAATAGTCTCTATTTGACAATCTTCTTTTTGTTTTTCATGACACTTCGCTTTTTAATTACTGTAGATAGAGTGTTGGCACAATGTAATATCTAACTATTCCTACATACGATGGGATGATCCAGGAAGGATATGTCAATATCCTTCCTGGATCAAACCCCCAAAAAAAAAGAAACAAAACAAGGAAACCATTCCTACAAACATATTATTTCAATGAATATAATTATATTCAATATTAAAATAAAAAGAAAATTATTTTTAAATACGAAAAATAGAGGGAAATATTTGATCATTCAAATGACTTAATGGTTAGCAAGAGTTAGCTTCACTAACTGCCACAATTCGTGAAATTGTATTAACTCTGTGCTTATTTCATGTAAGAGAGAGGTTTAGAAACGAGGTAATAAGTCCAAGAGAAATGGTGGTTCTAATGACAATTAAAAGATGGAT